>LR738712.1:704124311-704168322 GCA_902687465.1 Secale cereale
AGGGGTCGAGGGTCGAGGGTTCGAGGGTCGTCGAGGAGCCGAGGGTTCGAGGGTCGAGGGTTCGAGTGTCGTCGAGGGGCCAATTTTTTCTGTAGTAGATGATGATGATATATGAAAACTTGCTTGGTCAATTTTTTGTACTAGATGATGATGATATATATGGTGATATATGAAAACTTTTTTAGATGTATAATATATGATGATGATGATGTAATTTTATTTGATGATATATGATAATGTAATTTTGTCGATATACCCCCTCCCCGATAAATTCGACATGAGGGGGGAGGGGTAGCCGAGGGTCGAGGGTTGCTGAGGGTTCGAGGGTCGAGGGAGTCGAGGGTCGCCGAGGCCACCGCAAACCCTAGAGAAGCATCGAGGCCACTAATATGGTTCCTTGTTGTGATTATAGCTAGCTAGGTCTATGTTTGCCACTAATATATCCGTTCTGTCATGTTTGTATAATAATTGCCATGTCGTAATATTTGCAGAAACTATGGAGATAGGACGAGACGAGGTAGCAGAACAGATGTTGGGGGACATAGTCGCAGACGGAGCTGCTGTCGAATTGTATATGAACGTCGACTACGATGGTCATTTGGAAGGACATGGTGATGAAGAAGTAGGCTACAGTGATCCAATGGAGGAGATAACACATGATTATGATGGTCTAATGGAGGAGGAAACACATGATTATGATGGCTCCGGTGACCGATTACCGGTGGAAGAAGGACACGGTGATGACGGCTTCGGTGACCGAACGGAGTCCGGCCAGGTATATCTCTATTAATTAAGCATGTGCTGACACCATAGCTAATTGATGCATTGATTGTTTTGGTATATATGTACACGTATTAACTCTCTTCTTTCTTCTTTTCTAGCCCTCCGGATCGAGCCAAAGTTCGGTAAAGACACGAGGCCCGCAGAAAAGGTTGCGCCAGGATGAAAAGTTCATCATCGAAGAAATCGGGCGCGATGGCCTACCGATTAAACCCAGCAAGGCCAAGGACGCATTTCCTGCTCAGTGTGGGGTTGTTGTTAGGGACATGATCCCGATCAGCATCCACCTATGGTACAAGCCTAAGAACGAAGACCCTCAGGTGTCTTATGTCAATGATATGCAGAAAAATGATCTTTGGGCCGCACTGAAGTCCAATTTCACCCTACCGCCAGAGGAGGATCCGAAGAAGCAGCCACCAGTTATAGAGCAATTGGTCAAGGCGGCCGCTCTTAAGAAGATGGGGCAACTATTCAGGAGGTGGAAGAATGAGCTGAATGCAAAGTTTGTCGAAAAAAAACAAGACTCCAGAATTCACCGACCGGTTTGAGAAGATCAGAGATCACTTGGACGCATTTGTGGCCCACAAGAAATCGGAAAAGAGTAAGGAGATGTCAGAGAGAAACAAGATAAATGCTGCGAAGAAGCAGTATCACCATCGCACGGGGTCAGGTGGCTACCTCAATGCCCGGCCATTGTGGGACAAGGCCGAGAATGACCAGCTTGCTAAAGGGGTCGAACCACAGACATTACACTCGCCAGACCGTTCAAGGACTTGGTTCTCCGGAGTTGGGGGAACCTTGGACCCTGTAATAGGGAAGTGCGTTTGGACGGACGAGCAACTTGCAATACCCATCACGTAGCTTCAGTTCTATATCAAAGCAGTGATATGTCCATTTTGCATCATGCTTATATGTTGATATTTACTGCATTATGGGCTGTTATTACTTGTTATGTCACAATACTTATGCCTTTTCTCTCTTATTTTACAAGGTTTACATGAAGAGGGAGAATGCCCGCAGCTGGAATTCTGGGCTGGAAAAGGAACAAACTCTGGAAATCTATTCTGCACAACTCCAAAAGCCCTGAAACTCAACAGAACATCGTCTCAGAAAATATAAAAAATATCTGGCGAAAGAAGTCCACGAGGGGGGCCACCGGCTGCCCACGAGGGTGGGGGGCGCGCCCTCCTTCCCAGGGCGCGCCCCCCTGCCTCGTGGGCCAGCCGGAAGGCCCCCGATGCCCATCTTCTCCTATATGAGGTGTTTTGACCTGGAAAAAATCATGAGGAGTCTTTCGGGACCAGACGCCGCCGTCTCGAGGCGGAACCGAGGCGGAAACTAATCTAGGGCTCCGGCAGAGCTGTTCTGCCAGGGATACTTCCCTCCGGAGGGGCAAAATCATCACCGCCGTCATCACCAACAACTCTCCCATCTTGGAGTGGGCTATCTTCATCAACATCTTCACCAGCACCATCTCCTCTCAAACCCTAGTTCATCTCTTGTATCCAATCTTTGTACCCAAACCTTAGATTGGTACCTGTGGGTTGCTAGTAGTGTTGATTACTCCTTGTAGTTGATGCTAGTTGGTTTATTTGGTGGAAGATCATATGTTCAGATCCATTATGCATATTAATACCCCTCTGATCATGAACAATATTATGTCTTGTGAGTAGTTACTTTTGTTCCTGAGGACATGGGAGAAGTCTTGCCATTAGTAGTCATGTGAGTTTGGTCTTCGTTCGATATTTTGATGAGATGTATGTTGTCTCTCCTCTAGTGGTGTCATGTGAACGTCGACTACATGACACTTCACCATTATTTGGGCCTAGAGGAAGGCATTGGGAAGTAATAAGTAGATGATGGGTTGCTAGAGTGACAGAAGCTTAAACCCTAGTTTATGTTCGTAAGGGGCTGATTTGGATCCATATGTTCCAAGCTATGGTTAGGTTTACCTTAATACTTCTTTTGTAGTTGCGGATGCTTGCATTAGAGGTTAATCATAAGTGGGCGGCTTGTACAAGTAAGGGCAGCACCCAAGCACCGGTCCACCCACATACCAAATTATCAAAGTACCGAACGCGAATCAGATGATCGTGATGAAAACTAGCTTGACGATAATTCCCATGTGTCCTCGGGAGCGCTTTCCTTTACATAAGAGTTTGTCCAGGCTTTTCCTTTGCTACAAAAAGGATTGGGCCACCTTGCTGCACCTTATTTACTTCTACCATTTGTCACTTGCGACCAATTACCTTATCACAAAACTATCTGTTACCTATAATTCCAGTGCTTGCAGAGAATACCTTACTGAAAACTGCCTATCATTTCCTTCTGCTCCTCATTGGGTTCGACACTCTTACTTATCGAAAGGACTACGATAGATCCCCTGCACTTGTGGGTCATCAAGACTCCTTTCTGGCGCCATTGCCGGGGAGTGAAGCGCCTTTGGTAAGTGGAATTTGGTAAGGAAATTTTTATATAGTGTGCTAAAATTTATTGTCACTTGTTATTATGGCTCAAAATCCTTTGTGGGGCTTGTTCGGGGTATCTTCACCCCGATCAGAAGGGCAAAGAGTTGCTCCTCAACCTACTGCACCTATTGAAAATGTTTGCTTTGAGATTCCTTCGGGTATGATAGAGAAACTGCTCGAAAATCCCTTTACAGGAGACGGAACACTGCATCCCGACTTACACCTAAACTATGTGGATGAAGTTTGTGGATTGTTTAAGCTTGCAGGTATGCCCGAGGATGTTATCAAGAAGAAGGTCTTCCCTTTATCTTTGAAGGGAGATGCATTGACATGGTTTAGGCTATGTGATGATATGGGATCATGTAACTATAATCGTCTGAAGTTGGAATTTCATCATAAGTTCTACCCTATGCACCAGGTTCATCGTGATCGTAATTATATTTATAATTTCTGGCCTCGCGAAGGAGAAAGTATCGCTCAAGCTTGGGGAGGCTTAAGTAAATGTTATATTAATGCCCCAATCATGAGCTCTCAATAGAAATGATCATTCAAAGAATTTATGCTCGGCTTTCTCATAATAATCGCTCTATGCTCGATACTTCTTGTTCTGGCTCTTATATGATGAAGACTATTGAATTCAAAAGGGGATCAAGAGAAGACCACTTTTACTTGTCCTCTCGGTACCTTTGCTTATAGACGTATGCCTTTTGGTTTATGTAATGCACCTGCTACCTTTCAAAGATGCATGACGGCTATATTCTCTGATTTTTGTGAAAAGATTGTTGAGGTTTTCATGGATGATTTCTCTGATTACGGAACTTCTTTTGATGATTGCTTAAGCAACCTTGATCGAGTTTTACAGAGATGTGAAGACACTAATCTGGTCTTGAATTGGGAGAAGTACCACTTTATGGTTAATGAAGGCATTGTCTTGGGACATAAAATTTCTGAAAGAGGTATTGAAGTTGACAAAGCTAAAGTTGATGCTATTGAAAAGATTCCATGCCCAAAGGACATCAAAGGTATACGAAGTTCCCTTGGTCATGCCGGGTTTTATAGGAGGTTCATAAAGGACTTCTCCAAAATCTCCAGGCCTCTGACTAATCTCTTACAAAAAGATATTCCTTTTGTCTTTGATGATGATTGTCTAGAAGCATTTGAAATACTTAAGAAAGCATTGATCTCTGCACCTATTGTCCAGCCTCCTGACTGAAATTTACCCTTTGAGATTATGTGTGATGCTAGTGATTATGCTGTAGGAGCTGTTTTAGAGCAAAGAGTTGATAAGAAATTGAATGTTATCCAGTATGCTAGTAAAACTCTAGATAGTGCCCAAAGAAATTGTGCTACCACTGAGAAAGAATTTTTAGCAGTTGTGTTTGCTTGTGATAAGTTTAGACCCTACATTGTTGATTCCAAAGTAACTATTCACACTGATCATGCTGCTATCAAATACCTCATGGAAAAGAAAGATGCTAAACCTAGACTTATTAGATGGGTTCTCTTGCTGCAAGAATTTGACTTGCATATTATTGATAGAAAGGGAGCTGAGAACCCCATAGCAGATAACTTGTCTAGGTTAGAGAATGTAATTGATGACCCACAACCTATTGATGATAGCTTTCCTGATGAACAATTAGTTGTCATAAATACTACTCGTACTGCTCCATGGTATGCTGATTATGCTAATTATATTGTTGCTAAGTTTATACCTCCTAGCTTCACATACCAGCAAAAGAAAAAGTTCTTCTACGATTTGAGGCATTACTTCTGGGATGACCCACATCTTTATAAAGAAGGAGTAGATGGTATTATTAGACGTTGTGTACCTGAGCATGAACAGGAACAGATCCTACTCAAGTGCCACTCCGAAGCTTATGGAGGACACCATGCGGGAGATAGAACTGCACACAAGGTATTGCAATCTGGTTTTTATTGGCCTACTCTCTTCAAGGATGCCCGTAAGTTTGTCTTATTTTGTGATGAATGTCAAAGAATTGGTAATATTAGTAGACGTCAAGAAATGCCTATGAACTATTCACTTGCTATTGAACCATTTGATGTTTGGGGCTTTGATTATATGGGGCCTTTTCCTGCTTCTAATGGGTACACACACATTTTAGTTGCTGTTGATTACGTTACTAAGTGGGTAGAAGCTATTCCAACTAGTAGTGCTGATCATAACACCTCTATTAAGATGCTTAAAGAAGTTATATTTCCTAGGTTTGGAGTCCCTAGGTATGTAATGACTGATGGTGGTTTACACTTTATTCATCGTGCTTTCCGTAAGATGCTTGCTAAGTATGATGTCAACCATAGAATTGCATCACCCTATCACCCACAGACTAGTGGTCAAGTTGAACTAAGTAATACGGAGTTGAAATTAATCTTGCAAAAGACAGTTAATAGGTCTAGGAAGAATTGGTCCAAGAAACTAGATGGTGCATTATGGGCCTATAGAACTGCATACAAAAATCCTATGGGTATGTCTCCATATAAGATGGTATATGGAAAAGCTTATCACTTACCTCTGGAGCTAGAACATAAGGCATATTGGGCTATTAAAGAGCTCAACTATGATTTCAAACTTGCCGGCGAGAAGAGGTTATCTGATATTAGCTGTCTCGATGAATGGAGAACCCAGGCCTATGAGAATGCCAAGCTATTTAAAGAAAAAGTTAAAAGATGGCACGACAAAAGGATACAAAAGTGTGAGTTTAACTTAGGTGATTATGTCTTGCTATGCAACTCTCGTTTAAGATTTTTTGCAGGAAAACTTCTCTCCAAGTGGGAAGGACCTTACGTTATCGAAGAGGTCTATCGCTCCGGTGCCATAAAAATCAACAACTTTGAAGGCACAAATCCGAAGGTGGTGAATGGTCAAAGAATCAAACATTATATCTCAGGTAATCCTATAAATGTTGAAACTAATGTTATTGAAACCGTAACCCCGGAGGAATACATAAGGGACACTTTCCAGAACGATTCAGCCTCCGAAAAGGAAGAGGTATGTGATACGGTAAGTAAACCGACTCCAAAATAGTTCTAAATGCAATTTTTTCCGTTTTGGAATATTTAGAAAAATAGAAAAATAAACCGCAGTTCGGAAGAGACACGAGGCGTCCACAAGGGTGGAGGGCGCGCCCCCCTTCCCAGGGCGCGCCCCCTGCCTCGTGGGCACCCCGTGTGTCCCCCAGACTCCGTTTTTTTGTGGGTTACTCCTTTTGGTCGGTAAAAATTCATTATATATACTCCCGAAGGTTTTGACCTCTGCATCACGCAAAAATCCTCTGTTTTCGTTTTGAGCTGTTGTTTTTGACAGATCTAGATCATCATGGCGTCCTCCAACACCCCCAGGGACAAGTTCCTCAAGAAGGTCATCAAACCCTACCTTGCAGACGTGCTGCACCATCCTAAAACCATGGAGTTGCATGAGGGGGTGCTGCACATCCATGATGTTGAGGGGCCGAGGAGGACCGGGAGCGTGGAGACAAGACTCGAAGCAATGGAGCAGCAAGTTTTCAAGTGCCAAGGTATGGTGGAACGAGGACTCAACGCCAACCACATGATGACCTCGGAGCTCGCCAACAACCTCAAGCTGGACTCAAGGATCTTTGGGGAGGCTATCTCCAATCTTCAAGAGAAGATCGAACACCTCCAATCCCAGATCTACGATCTTCAAAACCAAAACTGTGAGTATGAATATAGATTCAAGAAGATGAGTTTGGCTACAGATTTGACTATCCTGGTGTCGGTGTACTAAGGTAGGGGTACCTCAGTACCCCAACTTGTGCACGGGCAGTAGCAGCTTCCCGCGGCAGGGCCTACCATGCGCTTGCCGGAGACCATCCTGCTCCATATAAAACCATTCAAAAACAAAGTATGCAAGGCAGAAGATAAAGACCCTGGCGAGTGGAGCTTTCCGGGAAGGCCGTTCCAGGCTCAAGATTACCTCACCCACGCAAGGCCCTGACAAGAGGAACTTGCCAGGAAGACTAGAAGATTACGTTACAGAAGACATGCCTCGGCGCAACATGCGCCCCGGCAGGGCCCGGGCAGCGACAAGCTGCAGAGCCCGACAAGCTCCCGGGCCCGGCAAGGTCAAGACCCCGGCAAGGTGCTTGCCGGGGAGAGTTGTGCTGTGTGCCCGCGCTCCAGCTCATCGAACCACGCGTCGCACTGGGGCCATTCCAGGGACGCGTGGCGGATGGCTGTGCAGCCTGTGGGACACGGTGGCACTCCACGGTGGTGAAGCCATCGCCGTGGCGAGCGGAGACGCAAGGGCGGGCGCTTTTGGGGTCGACGGCGACGGGCATTAAATGCTCTTGTCCCCCACTGCCAAAGTAGGTAGCGACCACTGTTCATACACTGTAGCTCCACTATTCCCGCACTGTTACAACTACCACCACTTTTACGTTTTTACCCTTTCTCTTACGTTGACACCTGTCGGTGACCCCTTGCACTATAAAAGGAGGCCCATGCACAACGTAGAGGGGGTTCGGAACCTAGATCGCTCATACGCTCGGTGTAGCTAGTTCTTCAAGCTCCCGAGCTCTCCAACTCAATACAAACTAAGCAGGAGTAGGGTTTTACGCGTCCATCGCGGCCCGAACCTGGGTAAACTGCCTGCGTGATCTCCACGATCTGCTCTTCGTGCTCCCTCCGCCCTCTTACCGCACAAGCAAGGGGCTCCGGTCCCATAGGTGTTCGTGGCGGACAGTTTCCCCCGACATCTTTGGCGCGCCAGGTAGGGGGCGTCGAGGTTGTGCGAACCTGATCCGGCGTTCACGCGGGCGCATTCTTCATCAACCTCTCCAGTTTCATCAGCAACCTCATCAGCAACTGCGCCATGGCCCCGAAGAAGAAGGCTTCGGAGGTCGCAGTCCCGTCTGCGTCTCATCCGCCGCCACCGGAACCAACGGTGGGCGGGGGAGACGCCGTCGGACGGGTGGTCGCCGGCGAGGACACGCGCGGCGCCACCAAATCTAAGGACAAGACGGACGACCGAGCCTCGGTCTCCGTGGACACGCCGCGTCCATCTCAGCAAACGACAACCCAGCAGCGCCATGCCACAGGAGGTGGCATCCGCTTGCTGGGCCAAGGGCAAACCGGAGGCTCGCGGGATGCTCCGGGCCATCGTCCTGGCACGAGCAAGGCGCGGTCGCCGGGGCGGGACCCTGCTCCTTCTAACGCTGTTAGGAGTCCGAGCATATCCCGCTCCTCGCACCGCTCGCCCCCGCTCCCCTCCACTCCAGCGGAAGCGCTCGCAAGGGCGCAACTGCTCCTCGACTTCCCTCCAGCGGCAGACAAGGCCGAAGACTGGAGGGCCACCATCCAAAGCCTGATCGCCTTCGCCAGCAACGACTCTCCACAGCAGCCGGCGACCTCGCGGCCGCGGCAAGTCGAGAAGACGAAGGCCGACGGCGACAAGACCGCCGGGGGTGCAACCACCGTGCACTCCCCGCCGCAGAAGCAGAAGACGCTGCCCCGCCGGAACAACGCCGACGACGGCTCCACGGGCTCGTCGGGACCAGCGCCAAGTCCTTGACGACCGGCGACAAGAAGACGCTCGAACAACAATCGAGCGCCGCCGAGAAGCTCGGCGACAATCAGACCAGCGAGCTGGAGCCGCTGTCGACACGCGCGCGCCCGGTGAACCAGGCGACTTGCCGTACGCGGCAGGTTGCCCTGCGTTTACCCGCGAGCTGCGGCGCGTCCAGTGGCCCAGCATGAAGAACTTCAAGCCCGACGTACCGGAGAAGTACGACGGCAAGACGCACCCCTCGGAATTCCTCAGCATTTACACCATCGCGGTGCAGGCTGCCGGGGGGCGCGACGAGAAGATTTTGGCGAACTACTTCCCGCTCGTGCTTAAGCCGAACGTTCGTTCGTGGCTTATGCACTTGCCGGAAGGCTCCATTTCTTCTTGGGCAGATCTTTGCCACCAGTTTGTTGGCGCCTTCACGGGCGGCCACAAACCCCACGGCCAGGAGAGTGATCTCCACATTCTGGCCCAGAAGGAAGGAGAATCCCTGCGCAAGTACATCCAACGCTTCAGTCGAGTGCAGCACAACATCCCCGACGTCCACCCTGTCGCGGTTATCAGCGCGTTCCACCAGAACGTGCGTAACCGCCGCATGCGTGAAGAAATGGCCATGACCAAGATAAGGGATGTCAGCGAGCTTTATGCTCTTGCTGATAAGTGCGCACGCGCAGAAGAGGGGAGGAGACTCCCCGGGGAAGATGCTGGCGCAGGAGGAAGCGACAGCGACGACGCCGCCCCGGCAAAGAAGAGCCGGCGGCGGAACAACAGGAGGAAGAACAAGAAGGAAGTGCTTGCCGTCGAGAAGTCCGGCAAGGAGGCTCCCGCCAAGCAAACACAGGCTGGCGGCTCCGGCAAGGAGCCTGCCCCTGTGGCGGCAGCCCACAAGCAGGACGGCTCCGACAAGCAATACTGCAAGATCCACCGCACCAAGGGCCACGACCTCTCCAACTGCAAACGCGTCGAGTACCTCGTCGAGCAGCAGAAAGCTGAGTACGAGAGGCGCGACAAGGAGAAGGCCCAAGGTGGCGGAGGAGAACCAAGCAAGAAGCGGCCATTCAATGGCCGGGGAGGACGCCGCGGCAAGGCCAAGCAGCGGCAAGGTGACCGACCTCCCCGGGGCCGCGACAAGGACGAAGAAGACGACGACGATGACATGGAGGATGAAGATAACAGCGAGCAGGAGTTCCAGAAGGCCACGGAGGTCCTGTGCGTCGACGGTGGCGCCTCTCTGCACACCTCCCACCGCCAGCTCAAGCAGTGGGTGCGGGAGGTGAATGCAGCAGAGCCGCCCGTGGAGTCGCGCAGGCTCCTCAAATGGTCCAGCACGCCCATCATTTTTGATCTTGAGGATCACCCTGACCGCACCACTGCGGTCGGGTGCTTGCCGATGCTGGTCTCACCCACCATCCGCAACCTCAAGGTCACTAAAATGTTGGTTGACGGCGGGGCCGGGCTGAACTTGATCTCCTCTGCTGTGATCAAGAAACTCCAAATCCCAGACGGCGAGCTCGAAGAGACCGGTTCTTTCCAAGGAATCAACCCGGGGAGGAGCAAGCCAAAGGGGAAGATAACTCTGCCGGTGACCTTTGGCGGGGAGCTCAACTTCAGAACTGAGCGCATCACATTCGACGTCGCCGATATCCCATTGCCATACAATGGGATACTCGGCCGTCCCGCCCTCGCCAAGTTCATGGCAGCTTCCCACTACGCCTACAACGTACTCAAGATGCCGGGGCCGATAAGCGTCATCACTGTCCATGGCGACAAGAAAGATGCGCTTGTCTGCGCCGACAAGATCTACCGGGATGCAGCAGCTGCGGCAGAGAAGGACACACTTGCCGTTGAAGCTCTCGGGGGGAAGAAGACCAAGACCAAGTCCGGCAAGTGCTCTGGGGCCCACTCCGGCGACCGCACCTCTTCGGAGTGCTGCGCTGCCGTCGAGGACGTTCCATCGAGCTCCACCGGCAAGTGTAAGAAGGGGATGGCCGCTCCTCCGGCAACCAAGAAGGTGTCCGCCCAGGAGGACGGCACTGGTGGTACCTTCACCATCAGTGCCACACTTGACAGCAAATAGGAAAGCGCGCTCGTTGCCTTCCTGCGGGCGGATGTCGATGTGTTTGCCTGGCAACCATCTGACATCCCCGGTGTTCCCAGGAAGTTAATTGAGCACAAGCTTGCTGTTTGTCCTCATGCGCGGCCCGTCAAGCAGAAGGTGAGGAAGCAAGCCGTGGAGCGCCAAGAATTCATTGCTGAGGAAATCAAGAAGCTAGAAGCAGCAGGCCTAGTTAGAGGTGTGATCCATCCGACGTGGTTAGCAAACCCAGTCGTCGTGCGCAAGGCCAATGGGAAGTGGAGACTGTGTATAGACTTCACCGATGTGAATAAAGCATGTCCCAAGGATCCATTCCCTTTGCCGCGCATCGACCAGATCGTTGACTCCACTGCCGGATGTGAGCTACTCTCTTTTCTTGATGCATATTCAGGCTACCACCAGATCTTTATGGCCAAAGAGGATGAAGAGAAGACTGCATTTATCACTCCATGTGGCACTTATTGCTTCATACGCATGCCATTCGGACTGAAGAATGCAGGATCAACATTCGCAAGGGTAGTGCACACTGCTTTCGAGCCACAGATCCACAGAAATGTAGAGGCTTACATGGATGACATCGTGGTGAAGAGCAAGAGCAAGGATACCCTGGTCCAAGATTTGGAAGAGACATTTCAGAACCTGCGCAAAATACAGCTTAAGTTGAACCCCGAGAAGTGCGTCTTTGGAGTCCCCTCCGGCAAGCTTCTCGGGTTCTTTGTGTCACAGAGGGGGATTGAAGCTAACCCCGACAAGATTAAAGCCATTGAGCAGATCGAGGCCCCGAAGCGCGTCAAGGATGTCAGAAGGCTTGCAGGTTGTGTGGCTGCCCTCAGTAGGTTCATTTCGAAGTCTGCAGAACGCGCCCTACCTTTCTTCAAAATCTTGAAGAAGGCAGGTCCCATGAAGTGGACTCCGGAAGCGGAGGCAGCACTGCAAGATTTGAAACGGTACCTATCCTCCACTCCAATACTTGTCGCACCTAGACCACAGGAAAAGTTGTTGCTATACCTAGCGGCAACCAACCAGGTGGTTAGTGCTGCGTTAGTAGCGGAGAGGGAGGCCGACGAGGAATCTGCACCACCGGCAAGCGAATCCAGCGACAAGCAGGGGGCTGCTCCGACAAGCTCTGGCCCCGACAAGGACAACTCTGCGCAGGAACAGGAAGAAGTGCGGAAGAAGATGGTGCAGCGCCCGGTGTATTTTGTGAGTTCCCTCTTGCAGGGGGCTAGATCAAGATACTCCGGGGTGCAAAAGTTGCTTTTCGGCCTCCTCATGGCCCCGAGAAAGCTGCGCCATTACTTCCAGGCACATGAGATAACAGTGGTCACTCGCTTTCCGCTGAAGAGGATATTACACAATCTAGAAGCAACAGGCAGGATCGTTGAGTGGGCACTGGAGCTGTCGAGCTTCGGACTCAAGTTTGAAAGTACCTCAACCATACAGAGTCGAGCTTTGGCAGAATTCATAGCTGAGTGGACCCCGACGCCCGATGAAGAAGTCCAAGAAACAAGTGCACCCGTACAAGAAGCGACAAGTGAATGGGTAATGTATTTTGATGGTGCCTTCTCGCTGCAAGGCGCCGGTGCTGGCGTGGTACTCATCGCGCCCACCGGGGAGCACCTCAAGTATGTTATCCAGATGCACTTCCCAAGAGAGCAAGCGACAAACAACACTGCTGAATATGAAGGTTTGCTCGCCGGCCTCAGGATTGCGGCCGAACTTGGGATCAGAAAGCTGATTGTGCGGGGAGATTCTCAGTTGGTGGTCCGACAAGTTAACAAGAGTTACCAGAGCCCTTTGATGGAAGCTTATGTAGATGAAGTAAGGAAGCTTGAGGAGCACTTTGAAGGTCTGCAAATGGAGCACGTCCCGAGAGCTCAGAACGACATTGCAGATGGCCTTTCAAAGTGTGCTTCGATGAAGTTACCTGTGGAACCAGGGACCTTCTTGCTCAAGCTAACTCAACCATCCGTTACACCATCAATTGGGTAGTCCAAGAAGAGAAAGTTGGTCTCCGGCGACTACTTGCCGGCGGATCTTCCTGAAACCGCCGCCAAGGTCCCCAAGATCAACGACCAGAACGCTGAGGAACAGTCTGCTCTTGCAGATCCGAGGATCTGTGCAGTTGAAGCAAGTGTTCCCGACAAGCCTCGCCCCGGCGAGCTTGCCGGGAGACCATCAGCTCCGGCGGAGCCAGAGGTTCTTGCCGTAGAAGCTGAGGTCCCCGCAGCGGCCCTCGTGCCTTTAGTCCTTGCCGTTGAGCCTCGGGCTCCGGCATGGGCACAGCAGATCGTCCGTTTTCTGCAAACTGGAGAACTTCCCGATGACCCAGAAGAAATAGAGAAGATAACCAGGCAGTCAAGTATGTACCAGTTCGTGGATAACGAGCTGTACAGAAGAAGACTCAATGGTGTCAGGTTGAAGTGCATCTCCAGGGAAGATGGACAGAAGCTGTTGGTAGAAATACACGGAGGCATATGTGGCCACCACATTGGCGCGAGGGCGCTTGCCGGGAAAGCTTTCCGGCAAGGGTTCTTTTGGCAAGAAGCCCTCCAAGATGCAACTGCACTAGTAACAAAGTGTGAAGCGTGCCAGTTCCATGCAAAACAAATTCATCAGCCAGCTCAAGCTCTCCAAACAATTCCATTGTCCTGGCCCTTCTCGGTCTGGGGGCTCGATATCCTCGGCCCCTTCCCCCGAGCCGTCGGGGGCTTTGAGTACTTGTACGTTGCAATCGACAAGTTCACAAAGTGGCCAGAAGTGGAACCAGTGAGAAAGGTGACAGCACAGTCAGCGGTCAGGTTCTTCAGGTCGATTGTTTGCCGTTTCGGAATCCCTAACAGGATCATCACCGACAACGGTACACAATTTACTAGTCGCACCTTCATGCAGTACGTCCAAGACCTTGGCGCCAAGGTCTGTTTCGCTTCTGTTGCTCACCCGAGGAGCAACGGTCAAGCGGAGAGGGCCAATGCTGAAGTGCTGCGTGGACTCAAGACAAGAACCTTTGACAGGCTGCGCAAGTGCGGAAGAAACTGGATAGAGGAGCTACCGGCGGCTCTTTGGTCAATCAGAACGACACCAAGTCGAGCCACCGGACAGACACCCTTTGCTCTAGTCTATGGAGCAGAGGCAGTTCTCCCCACGGAACTCGTATACGGATCTCCTCGAGTGCTCGCTTATGATGAGCTCGAGCAAGAGCAACTGCGGCAAGATGATGCATTGCTCCTCGAGGAGGAACGTCTCCAGGCTGCTGTACGAGCTGCTCGGTACCAGCAAGCCTTGCGCCGCTATCATGGCCGCAAGGTCAAGGCCAGGAGTCTCGAGGAAGGCGACCTTGTTCTTCGGCGTGTTCAGTCCGCCAAGAATTCCAACAAGTTGACACCGAAGTGGGAAGGCCCTTATCGGGTGAGACAAGTCACAAGGCCCGGCGTTGTCCGCCTTGAGACCGAAGAAGGCTTACCGGTGAGCAACTCCTGGAACATAGAGCATCTTCGCAAGTTTCACCCATAAGGCGCGGTTGCCGTGATCCGCTCCGGCAACCACCTTTTGTACAAGCTTTGCCGCTGCTGCATGTAACCCTTTGTACAAAGCCGGGCGCAGATCCCGTGCATCAGTAAAGTTTTTGTGTTTTGCGCTATTTGCCTTTTTACATGCTTTTCTTTGCTATTTGCATGTGTTATTTGGCATCTTGCGCAACATACATATCCGGTAAGCATTAGCACGCCGAAAGGCCATATACTTGTTTCCCTCTTCTTTTTCTTTCCCTCTTCAGCAGAAGGAACATTCCTCGCGCACAAGTTTGCCGGGGGGGAAGGAGATGGAAGAGGAACCAAGTGCTGTTCAAGAAAGAGAAGTCTTACCGAGAAGCAAGATATGAAAGCTAAGTTATTAGAATTTGAGCAGTTCGAATTTTTAAATTTTTAGTTGTCTTCCTTGAACAATCACACTTTGTATGGGAAACCTGTGCGCGGAGGAACCTACCCGTGGCTAGCCGCACCCTTGTCTTGTTTTCGAGTACGCTCAACGACTTGAGTGAGCTGCGACAAGTGCCGTGCCCTTGGTTTGTTTTCGAGTTCACTCAACAAGCTGAGTGCGTTGCGACTAGCTGTGGCAAGGTTGCTTGTCGGTAAGACCTTGGCCAGCAGGCTGCTCAGAGTTCAGCATTCAGCGCTCGCGGCAAAGGACCCTTGCCGGCAAGCTCCCTAGAAGCGTAGGGTGAAAAACATACAAAGTAGATGACCAAGACAAGGAAGATGACATTCCACTAATTGATCAAAATAAGATAAATATCTTACAAGGGATAACTTGTCGCAACAATTAATGAGTTCATAACACCCTATGCAGCAACAAAAAGAGATAAAGAAGAAGGAGGCCTAATCTACGCGGCCGCCCTCAATCCTGGAAATCTTGTTCACTTTGGCGATGATGTGGGCGACCTGCGCTTTCAGCGCCTCCGTGTTCGCGTCGGCCGGCAAGCTGCGGAGAACGTTGGTGAGGTTTATACCGGGATTACGGTATACAATCTTTGTCAGAACACGCTCCAAGGTTCCCGCGCAGAGCTGGCGCGACTCCTCGGCCAGTTGCGCGGGGAGCTTCTTCCGAAGATCTGCAAGAGCCGGCGCGATCCCTCTGAAGAAAAGGCTGAGCTTGGCGCTGTGAGGGAGGTTTGGATCCGGAGAGTAGATGAGATGCTCAACCTTCAGCGCCAGCAGCTCCTGATCGATGTTAGATGCAGAGGACACCAAGTCGTCGGTCCACACCTCGACGGTCCGGCGGAAGTTCTCGGCCGCAGTGTTGGCGCTCTCCACCAAGCCTCGCTCCCTGCGGAGCTCTTCCTTCAGCTTGGTTTCCCGGTCCCGGACGGCGTCGAGCGAGTCCTTCAACGTGGAAACCTTCAGCTCCAGATCCTCAATTGAGTCCTTGGCGGCCTTCAGCTCGTCGCCCTGCTTGGAGAGGCGCACCTGGAGTTCGGAGTTGGTGTGGGCGTCCTTCTCGCGCTCTGTATTGAGCGCGGTGACCCGCTCCACGCTCGCCTTCAGCGACTCCTCCAGTTGCGCAACCTTGGCCGCGAGCTCCTCCTTGGCGGTCTCCGCGGCAGCCGCGGCGGCTTTCGCCTCCTTCAGCTCTCCGCCAAGGGCCTGCTCCCGAGCGGCAAGGTCTTCCTCGTGGGAGTCGAGGTTGACCTTCCGTTGGGCGAGCTCTCCTTCTCGCCGGGACAGCTCCTCCCCGGCGAGTCGCTGCTGCTCTTCGGCTTCGGCCTTCTCCAGGAGCCACTCCTGGTACTCCCCGGCGAGCCTCTCGCGCTCCTCCGCCACGTCACGGAGGGCAGCCTGGTTGGCGGCGCGGAGCTCCGCCGCGCGCTTCTCCATCTCGACGGCGGCCTTGGCAGCAAGGGCCTCCCGAGACGCCAGCTTCGCCTGCCTGGCCCGGTAAAGGGCCAGGGGCTGATGAAGCAGCTTCTCCTTTTCGGGCCCGTCACTTCCGCCGGGCGCCTCGACGATCTTCAGACCCGCGGAGGCGAGAACCTCTCCATCAAAGGCCTCGCCCTCCGCGGGGGCTCGCGATGAAGAACCCCACGGCACCTGGATGTAAACGCCGTTGGGGGCCTCAAGGTAATAAGCAGACGGTCCTTCTCGGTGGAGGGGTCGGCGGCCGGCGCAGCGCTCGACGCTCCTGCTGCCTCCGGGCCGGCAGTATGGCCGCCGTCCCCCTCCCCGTCCGCCGCGTCTACGGCCGGAGCGGTCTCCTCCGCGGCCGGCTCGGTGGCTCCCGCCGTATCCTCGACGACAGGGGCGTCGCCGCCGCCGCCCTGCGCGCCCTCCTCCTCGACGACGATGACTTCCGTCTCCATCTGCTGGGGGGGGAGGAGGATCTAGAAGAAGAAGAAAAAGTAAAAGAAGTTCAAGCAAATATCCAAAAAAAGACGAATCCAAGAAGACAAAATTACAGAACTCACCTTGACGGACGTCGTCAGCGGCGGGCTCCCTCGCCGGGGAGCTCTGCCTTGGCGGAGTGGCCGCCCTCGCCGGGCTACTCGCCCTTGGCGGGGTACTCGCCCTTGGCGGAGTACCCGCCCTTGGCGGAGTGCTCTCCCTTGCCGGGGAGTTCGGCCTTGGCGGGGACGGCGGGGCCTGCGGCTCCTCGGGAGCGACCTCCGGATGCTCCTGTGGTTGTGGCTCCACCTCTGCACAAGACAATCAAGACAAGACGAAAACATCAAGATATTAGCACAAGACAAAATCCTCAAGCGCGCCCGACGAGCGGAAGTATGGAACCCAGACTTACGCTGGGGGCTGCGCTGGGGGCTGCTCCTCGGAGCAGCGCTCGGGTCCGGCAGGCTCGTCTCCGGCACGTCCCCAGTCGCCGCGACGGGCGAGTCGTCCGCGACCTCGACAACGGGAACCTTGGCCTTCTTCGCCACTCGCTGGGCCAAGGTCCTGAAATCAAAGCAAGAAGCAAGATCAGAATCAACCAAAAAGCAAGACAAAGTTAAAGAAGATGCGAAGCCTCAAGTTCTTACTCCTGTTCCTCGTCGTCGTCGTCGTCGCTCAAGGCGGAGAAGTCAAACGCCACCTGAGACGCGTCCGCGCGGGGAGCAGGAGGCGAAGACTCCCTCGGGCGCTTGGCGGCCCCTGGGGCTGGGGGCTGCGAAGACCCCGCCCCTGTGGTAGCCGAGGCCCGGGGAGCGGGCGGAGCTGCCGCTCCGCTCTGCGAGGACCCTCCTCCGCTTGGCACTGCCGTGCGGGGCGCCTCCGCCGTGGCCTGTGTGCGGGTCGCCCCCGCCGTGGTTGGTGCGCCGGGCGCCCCCGTCGCAGCTTGGCTCCCCCGGGTAGCTCGCGCCGCCCGACGAGCTGGTTGTTGCCGGGGCGCCTGCCCCCTCGTCCCTGTCGCCGTCTTGCGGAGACGCTTCAGCGGAGAGCGCCTAGGGCTTGCCCGAGGCGGGGAGGTCTCCGATGACGAAGAGAGGTCGTCGGCGTAGAGCCCCAGGGATCCGTCGGAGTCTTCGTCGGCCCTGACGTCCTCCTCCTCCTCCTCCTCGGCAGGCTTGCTGGGCCTAGCGCCCTGCACTGTGGCCGCTCTCCCTCCGGCGCCTCCGCTCCCTCCGGCGCCTCCGCTCCCTGCGGCGCCTCTGTTTCCTCCGGCGGCGCTGCCTCTCGCCGCGGCCTCGGTCAGGATTCCGGGGATCCCGGAGTGCCTCAAGGAAGGGACCCCGGCGAGCTCGTCGGGAGGAAGCTTCAGTAGCCTGCGGATCTCCGCCTCCTCTGCTTGGCAGGACGCTTCCGCAGCCTCTGCCTCCTCGGGCGTAAAGCCAAATTCTCCTGCCGCTGCGGTTGCAGCGGCCTCTTCAACCCGAGAAGCTATATACGCTATCTCTTGGTCGGTGGTGTCCCGTGTGAGCTCCCTGATCTCGTCCTTGTTCTTCGCCACCTCCACCAGGTTGTCGAAGAAGCTCATGATGACGTCTGGCTTGGGCGGAATCCATGTGCGGTCGATGCCATGCGAGTCACACGCGGGCATCATGGCGCGAAGGGAATCCCGGGCCGTGCTGTTGCAGAGGGGCACCACTCCCCGGGGAGCTCTGAACCACTCTGGGTGGGCCGGGTCATGCTTAAATAGTTCCCGGACCATCCCCTTCAGCTCCAGCGACGTGAAGTTGAAGTTTAGCCCGGGGCGCAGCCTCATTATGTCCGCCGCGTTGCCGTACTCCCAGGCTGGCCTCTTCCTATCTTGAAGAGGGGCGATGCGGCGGCGGAGGAAATCTGTGCCTACTTCTCCGACAGACAACTTTGCTACCCGGAGACGAAGAATTCTGATGAGGGCGACGTTGAGCTTGCCATCGTCCGAATCCAACTCACTCCAGTCCCTGCCGCGCACGATGGCTGTTGTGCGCGGCACGGTGAAAGGTTGCGGCTCGTCCTCGACTATCCAACACCAGTCTGCACGCCACTCCTCCCACTTGCCGCAGAGCTCCCCCGGCAAGTAGGACTCCTTCTTATTCAAGCGGAAGACCCAAGAAATTCCCCCGGAGAGGGGAGCGCCGGCTTCTACTCTAGGGGTGAAGAAGTGCCTAAACAGCGCTACGTTTGGGTATATCCCAATATAGTTTTCACACATATGTGCGAAAACCGCCATCGTGAGGATGGCGTTGGGGGTGAAGTCTAAAAGATGGAGGCCGTAGGTGTGCATTATATCACAGAAAAAGTCGGAAAAAGGGGGACAGAGGCCGCAGTGGAAGAAAGCAGCGAAGAAGAAGTACCCGCCGGGGTAGTTGTCCTTGGCGGCGGCCGGATAGGCTCGGGTGCGGGGATGCGCTTTGGTCTTCTTGGCCCAGAACAAGTAGTACTTGTTCCAGAGCTCCCGCGCGCTAAGCCTCGGCGAGAAGACGACGTTCCGCTTCCGCAACAAGGTGAGCCTCGCCGCTTGCTCCGATATCTCCTTCTTGGTCTTCTCCCCCTTCGCCTTCTCGGTCTTCGGGGCCATGGCGGAGGCGGCGAGGGAAGGGGGACGAAGAGTCCGGCGGCGCCGCAGATGCGGAGGGTGGCGGAGGAGGTGTGGAGGCGGAGCGCAAGAGGGGATCTCTGGAGATGGAAGAAGAAGCAATGAAGGCGTAGGAGGGGAACCGCTCCTGCTTCCTCTGCTTTTATGGGGAAGTGGGGGACGTTTCGCTCTTTCCATTAAAAGAACGTGGCCACGTCCCATCCCACGACGCCGCAATCGACGCGTGCCGTTACGGGGGGACGCGGCGGATGCGGAAGTGGATTCGGCGTGCCGTGGGCCGCGCGTGTCCGTGCACTGTTTTGGGCCTGGCCCAATAGCGCTCGGCACCGTGTGTGGCCCAGGCTCGGGGGCTCCTGTCGGTGTACTAAGGTAGGGGTACCTCAGTACCCCAACTTGTGCACGGGCAATAGCAGCTTCCCGCGGCAGGGCCTACCACGCGCTTGCCGGAGACCTTCCTGCTCCATATAAAACCATTCAAAAACAAAGTATGCAAGGCAGAAGATCAAGACCCCGGCGAGTGGAGCTTGCCGGGAAGGCCGTTCCAGGCTCAAGATTACCTCACCCACGCAAGGCCCTGACAAGAGGAACTTGCCAGGAAGACTAGAAGATTACGTTACAGAAGACATGCCTCGGCGCAACATGCGCCCCGGCAGGGCCCGGGGAGCGACAAGCTGCAGAGCCCGACAAGCTCCCGGGCCCGGCAAGGTCAAGACCCCGGCAAGGTGCTTGCCGGGGAGAGTTGTGCTGTGTGCCCGCGCTCCAGCTCATCGAACCACGTGTCGCACTGGGGCCATTCCAGGGACGCGTTGCGAATGGCTGTGCAGCCTGGGGGACACGGTGGCACTCCACGGTGGTGAAGCCATCGCCGTGGTGAGCGGAGACGCAAGGGCGGGCGCTTTTGGGGTCGACGGCGACGGGCATTAAATGCTCTTGTCCCCCACTGCCAAAGTAGGTAGCGACCACTGTTCATACACTGTAGCTCCACTATTCCCGCACTGTTACAACTACCACCACTTTTACGTTTTTACCCTTTCTCTTACGTTGACACCTGTCGGTGACCCCTTGCACTATAAAAGGAGGCCCATGCACAACGTAGAGGGGGTTCGGAACCTAGATCGCTCATACGCTCGGTGTAGCTAGTTCTTCAAGCTCCCGAGCTCTCCAACTCAATACAAACTAAGCAGGAGTAGGGTTTTACGCGTCCATCGCGGCCCGAACCTGGGTAAACTGCCTGCGTGATCTCCACGATCTGCTCTTCGTGCTCCCTCCGCCCTCTTACCGCACAAGCAAGGGGCTCCGGTCCCATAGGTGTTCGTGGCGGACAGTTTCCCCCGACACCTGGAGACTCGATCATCCTTCTACGATGGTGAACCCATGCCTTGGAAGGTGGACAACAAGTCTACATCATCAACAACTCCATCATCACCACCCCGAAGAAGGAGACATAATCATATGGGTATGGGCACTCCCCTTGGCAACTTCCAAGCTTGGGGGAGTGACCCCGGTATCGTATCACCATCACTCCTATCTTTACCGCCTTACTTAGTTCGATCCTTTTGGTAGTATCTTGATCTAGTAGAATAAAGTTAGCATGATCTAGTTGTGAGCTTTCGCTTTGTGAGCTTTATCCTTTGTAATCGAGTCCGTGAGCTATATAATAAAGATTAGTGTTGAGTCAAGGGCTTGATTTCCTCACTTGGGTCATGATAAAAAGAAAGAAAACATAAAGAATATCAAAGAGATCATATCGATCTTATGGGAAGTAATGACTTCACATACAAGAGTATGATAAATAAAAGTTGTTGGGAGGTGACAAACATAGTTTTGGTCATCGTTGCAATTAATAGTAAGTAATAAAAGAAGAGAGGCTTCACATAAAAATATACTATCTTGGACATCTTTTATGATTGTGAGCACTCATTAAGGTATGACATGCTAAAGAGTTGATGTTGGACAAGGAAGACAACATAATGGGTTATGTCTTCTTATATCTGAAATAAAGTATATTATCATGGATCATCCAACATGTTGAGCTTGCCTTTCTCCCTCATGCTAGCCAAAACTCCTCGCACTAAGTAGAGATACTACTTGTGCTTCCATATATCCTTAAACCCAGTTTTGCCATAAGAGTCCACCATACCTACCTATGGATTGAGAAAGATCCTTCCAAGTAAGTTGTCATGTTGCAAATCCACTAAAATATGTATGATTTATTAGTGTGGGAGAAATTATCTTTATACGATCTTGTGATATGGAAGTAATAAAAGCGACGGACTGCATAATAAAGGTCCTTATCACAGGTGGCAATATAAAGTGAAGTTCTTCTATGCTAAGACTTTGTGCATCCAACCATAAAAACACATGACAACCTCTGCTTCCCTCTGCGAAGGGCCTATCTATTATTCCTGTCTTATATGTGTCTAGGTCAAATCCACCTTTCCTTTTTACATTTTATCCTTTGGCAAGCACATTGTGTTGGAAGGATCCTGACATATATACCCACTTAGATGTAAGTTTTCATGATATATTACTGTTGACATTACCCTTGAGGTAAAAGGTTGGGAGACAACACCATAAGCCTCTGTCTTTCTCTGTGTCCGATTAAAACTCCATAAACATAAGTATTGCGTGAGTGTGAGCAATTGTGAAAGACTATATGATAGTTGAGTACGTAGGCTTGCTGAAAAGCTCTTATATTGACTATTTCCGATATTACGATAAATTGCAATTGCTTCAATGACCGAGATCAAAGTTTGTTAGTTTCCAATGAAGTTTATGATTCATACTTGATATTGTGGATGAATTGTTACTTTAGCATACAGAATCATATGACTATATTTATATAAGTTGTTGTTATGAGAATGATCATGATGCCCTCATGTCCGTATTTTGTTTTATCGACACCTCTATCTCTAAACATGTGGACATATTTTTCGATATCGGCTTTCGCTAGAGGACAAGCGAGGTCTAAGCTTGGGGGAGTTGATACATCCATTTTGCAACATGCTTATATGTTGATATTTACTGCATTATGGGTTGTTATTACTTGTTATATCACAATACTTATGCATTTTCTCTCTTATTTTACAAGATTTACATGAAGAGGGAGAATGCCGGTAGCTGGAATTCTGGGCTGGAAACCTATTCTGCACAACTCCAAAAGCCCTGAAACTCAACAGAACATCGTTTCAGAAAATATAAAAATATCTAGCGAAAGAAGTCCACGAGGGGGGCCACCGGCTGCCCACGAGGGTGGGGGCGCGCCCGCTGCCTCGTGGGCCAGCCGGAAGGCCCCCGATGCCCATCTTCTCCTATATGAGGTGTTTTGACCTGGAAAAAATCATGAGGAGGCTTTCGGGACCAGACGCCGCCGTCTCGAGGCGGAACCGAGGCGGAAACCAATCTAGGGCTCCGGCAGAGCTGTTCTGTCGGGGATACTTCCCTCCGGGAGGGGGAAATCGTCACCGCCGTCATCACCAACAACTCTCCCATCTTGGGGAGGGCTATCTTCATCAACATCTTCACCAGCACCATCTCCTCTCAAACCCTAGTTCATCGCTTGTATCCAATCTTTGTACCAAAACCTCAGATTGGTACCTGTGGGTTGCTAGTAGTGTTGATTACTCCTTGTAGTTGATGCTAGTTGGTTTATTTGGTGGACGATCATATGTTCAGATCCATTATGCATATTAATACCCCTCTAATCATGAACTATATTTTGTCTTGTGAGTAGTTACTTTTGTTCCTGAGGACATGGGAGAAGTCTTGCTATTAGTAGTCATGTGAGTTTGGTCTTCGTTCGATATTTTGATGAGATGTATGTTATCTCTCCTCTAGTGGTGTCATGTGAACGTCGACTACATGACACTTCACCATTATTTAGGCATAGAGGAAGGGAAGTAATAAGTAGATGATGGGTTGCTAGAGTGACAGATGCTTAAACCCTAGTTTATGCGTTGCTTCGTAAGGGCTTGATTTGGATCCATATGTTTCAAGCTATGGTTAGGTTTACCTTAATACTTCTTTTGTAGTTGCGGATGCTTGCATTAGAGGTTAATCATAAGTGGGAGGCTTGTCCAAGTAAGGGCAGCACCCAAGCACCGGCCCACCCACATACCAAATTATCAAAGTACCGAACGCGAATCAGACGATCGTGATGAAAACTAGCTTGACGATAATTCTCATGTGTCCTCGGGAGCGCTTTCCTTTACATAAGAGTTTGTCCAGGCTTGTTCTTTGCTACAAAAAGGATTGCCCCACCTTGCTGCACCTTATTTACTTTTACCGTTTGTCACTTGCTACCAATTACCTTATCACAAAACTATATGTTACCTATAATTTGAGTGCTTGCAGAGAATACCTTACTGAAAACTGCCTATTATTTCCTTCTGCTCCTCGTTGGGTTCGACACTCTTACTTATCTAAAGGACTACGATAGATCGCCTACACTTGTGGGTCATCAAGCAGCGCAGCAAGGGACGTTCGTTCCCGACAGAGAGAACGACGAGCTCACAATGGCCCTCAGGAATCCTGAGCACCCTGAACGGACACGAGGCACACCAGGCTCCCTTTCGTGGAAGGCCGGGTTTCCCGACGCGGGCGGTTACAAATGCCGGGAGAGGAAGAAGAAAGTGGATCAGACCACTTTGCAGGCGCTGCACGCAAGAGTAAAAGCGCTAGAGGAGGAACGAGAAGTAGCTCGCAGCAAGCAACCTGTCGAAGCTACCCTCGAAGCTACCCCACCATCTTAGCACAAAAGCAGCGCGGCTTCCACCGAGCTGCCTGAGGAGCCTGTCTTCACGGCTCCTGCTAGCTACCCCGTGGATGCTATCATGGAGTCTCAACATTGCCACCTTATGATGCAATGGATGCAATTCAAAGTCAATGCGGCTGTAGGCTCTATTTTTCCTTCTGAACCCGGCGCAACTATTCACTATCGTCCGATTCCAGAAGGATATGCTAGGGTGATGGTGGATCAAATAACGGAGGGGTTTGAGGATCTCGAGCTTGACCACCCTACCGGTGAAGGGGAGACTCGGCTGGGTTCTTCTCTGAAGACTCCATGCCTATGGCGGAAGGACTTCGTCAACCTTGTGAACAGGACACCTCCGACGAGTAAGCGCACTCCGCCTCCTCCTCCGCCAAGGGATTAGCGCACTACGCCTCCTTCTCCGGGTGATCAGCCGCGTGGCTGCACTCCGCCTCCTTCTTCACCTGCGCCGGCGCGTCCGAGCAGCCCGCCTCCTTCTCCACCTGCGCCAGCGCGTCCGAGCAGCCCGCCTCCTTCTCTGCCTGTGCCGGCGCATCCGAGCAGCCCGCCTCCTCCTCCGCCTCGTCAACAAGGCGTGAAGAGAGCCGCCGATGCGCCGGCTGCTCCAGAGCGTGGTAGCACCCCGCCTCCTCCTCCGCCTCGTAAGCAACAAAAGAAGGCAGCCGCTGGGACTGCTCAGGCGTCTAGCAGTACAACTAGAGGCAGGAGGCAATACAGATACGGTCCATCTCTCAGGCCCTTAGAGAAGTTACCATATGAGAGGACCGACGAGGAGAACACGGAGATCTGTAAAGCCGAAGTGAAGGACTTTTTTGCAAAGAAACCTGTACCTCCAAAGCAGAAGATAGATCCGGCGAGAGCGACTATTGATGCCCTGAAGAAACCTGTGACGCCCGAAGACCGACGTCCCAGAAGATTCCAGAAGATTCCAGATGTTCCAGGTTCTCCCGTGTGTTTCATTTGTGTTTGTGTTATTTATTTTTGCATTGCATCATGTCATCATGCCATCATGTCATATTTATTTTGCATCTCAACTTAAATAACTCGTGTGGATCTTCGATCCATTTAAATCGAGGGAAGGTGACTTCTCTTTATAACATATGAAAGCCTCCCAATAGTAGTAGGGAGCTATATAATAAATTTCCAGTTGTTTGGAATTAACCCAAACACACTTGCAATTATTCCCCAGACCTCTGTTGCTTCAAGTTTCACCCCTTTCCGTGTCTATAATTCTTTTTCCAATTTATCGAGGTTCCTCCAAAAATTCGACCATTTTTGGACACTTCAATAATCAAGTCTTAGTTCAAACCCATTTGAATTAAATTCAAATATGTTTGGATTATATCTCGATCTTGTCTTTTCTATTTTTCTTGGACCGCTCTTTGTTATGAACCCGAGAGAATAACCTCATGTGCAATTTCTTGCCTAGCTTCCCTTTCTTTTCTTCTTTCCTTTTCTTTTATTCTCTGTTTTTTTTCCTTTTCACTCTTAAAATAAGAGAGGAAGAGAGCCCAGCAGGCTGTTCCCTATGCAGCTGCCGGCCTCTTAGGCCATCCCAGCCGCGGCCTCCTTTCTGGCCCATGGGCCCGGCCCGCCATCCACTTCCTAACCCTAGCGGTCGCCCACACCTCTCCTCTTTCCCTCAGCCGTCGTCGCATCGAACCCCATCGCGCTCGATTCCCCATCTCCCCTCTCGCCCGCACCACCTCGAGCCCGATCCCTCCTTCCCCAGTGCCATGGTCGCCCCCTCCCGAGCACCAACCTCCGACCATGGAGCCCCAGGGCCGCAGCCGGCGCCCTCCTTCCCCAGCCCTCCGCAGCCTCGTCCTCTCGGCCAGGAGCAGCGCCGGGCCGCCCCTGCCTCCCCTTCCAGCGCCCGAGCGCGCCAAGGCCTCGCCAGGGCCTCGTCCCCAGCCTCCTTCTCTCCTGTCGCGACCGCGCCCCCACCTCTCACCGCCGGGCGTCCGTCCAGGGCGACGCCCCTGCTGCCTCCAAGCCGCATCGCCAGGCCAGGCACCGCATCGCCAGGCCAGGCACCGCCGCGCCAGGGCCCCTGCGCCTCCGCCCGCGGCCTCCCTCCTCCAGCGTGCTCCCTCCACCACCTTGTCGCCAAGGCCACTTGAGCCGCCGCCTCACCATCTCCCTCGCCTTGCTGCCGTTCTGCAGTCCTTCGAGGCCCCTTGGCCTTGCTCCGTTTTTGGATCGCCCAGTTTGTTGTTGCTGCCTCTGTACACAGTCAGGTTTACGTGGATTCGCCGAGAACGACTACCGGATGCGCCAAGAATGCCAAGTACCACGACGACCGCAAGTACCACTACCGTCGCCAAGTCCCGAGACCGGCAAATCCGAAGACCCGTGTACGACTACACCCGGTGTTGCGTCAAGTACCTCTACATGACCCGAACGAGTACATCTATCGACGCCAAGTACCCCTTCGGATACGCCAAGTTCGACTACACATGGAGATCCCGTGTACAACTACCGTCGCGAGAACGAGGACCCCAAGTACCACGACACCGATGACCTTCAAGTTCGACTACCGTCGCCGTGTACCCCTACCGATGTTTGTGTACCACTACTTCCTCTACGAGTTGCAAGAACGACTACTTCCACTACTTCCCCTACGACCTCGAACCCCTCCGAGAACAGATGTTTCGAAGGTATAACCCGAGACGATGACCCCGTGTGATGCTTGTGTTGTATGAGATGTTTGCCTTTGTGTGCTTCGGGCCCTGATACGTCCAAAACGTATCTATAATTTCTGCTTGCTCCATGCCTCTTTTGGGTAATATTGCTATGTTATTTATACACTTCCATACACTTTTGATCATATTTGGACTAACCTATTAACTCAGTGCACCCCGGTGCCAGTTTCTGTTTTCGGCTGTTTTTGTATTTCAGGTTTTCACATTACGAGAAATGCCAGAAAAAATCCAGAAAAATTATATAAAAAATCAGCGTTCCGGAAGCTTCCATGCGGCCAAAGTAGGGCCGGAGGGGACCCACAGGGGCTCCAGGCGGCCTGCCCACGCGGCCCCCCTGGCCGTGCCGGGGGGGCGCCTGGGCACCCCTGACCCCCTCTGATGCCCCCCTTTGGCATATATTTACACTGTGTCGCGGAAACCCTGATTCCAGACCCCTTTTCTACAGACGCGATTCCAATCTCCGCCGCCATCGCCATCAAGCTTCGGGGGACCAGAATTCCTGCGCCGGCACCCTGCCGGGGCTGGGAAGTGCCCCCGGATTCATCTCCATCGACGTTGCTTCCTCCCTCCATGATGCGGGAGTGGTTCCTCCTCGGGGCTGAGGTTCTTACCAGTAGCTATGTGGTCAATTATCTCTCCCATGATGTGATCTTCGTTGTGATCATAGGCTATGTTAATCTAGGGTGATCCCATGATATTTCCCCTTCCTCTATGTATTGGATTGATGTACTCACTTGTCTTTATCTAGTATAATCCCCGAGACCAAGGTGAGAGCGGTCTATTGGACATGGATTAGAAAAGTATTTTCATGAGTGATTTCCTCTCTTGTGTGTTGATTGAAGATTGAGAGTCTCTTGGTGCTTGTCTTTGACTATCCTTTAGATATGTTGTGGTGATTGTGGGACTCTCTTTGGATGGCCGCGGTGACATTGGGAAATCCTTAGAATGAGAACTACGAACTTTGATGTGTGCTTTTGTAGCCCTACATAATTCTCGTCCTCACTTGACCACGAAGGAATGACCTCCGAGTGTGTCCCCTTTGCATGTTTTATGGGAAATATCATGTGATTCGATTATGTTAATTTTGTTGGGAGTTGCCACTAGTGAAAGTATGAACCCTAGGCCTTGTTTCCACCATTGCAATACCATTTGTGCTCACGTTTACCACTTGTTTGCTTGCTGCACTTTTTATTACAGATTTATATTACTTTGTTTTGCCATCCATATCACTTGCCATTCAACATCTCTTCGCCGAACTAGTGCACCTATACATCTAACAAGTGTATTAGGTGTGTTGGGGACACAAGAGACTTCTTGTATCTTAGTTGCAGGGTTGCTTGAGAGAGACCATCTTCAACCTCTACTTCCCTGAGTTCGATAAACCTTAGGTCATCCACTTGAGGGAAATTCCTGCTGTCCTACAAACCTCTGCGCTTGGAGGCCCAACATAGTCTACAAGAGTAGAAGCGTGTGTAGACATCAAGCTATTTCTGGCGCCGTTGCCGGGGAGGTGAGCGCTTGAAGGTATATCTTTAGATCTTGCAATTAAATCTTTTTATTTCTTGTTTTTATTTCACTAGTTATGCTTATGGACAACCTTGCTATTGGATCGTTGCTTGCGGGAAGACGCCCCACACCTGTGGTGGTTGCTCCTCCCCCTACTGAAATTGTGCCCTATAAAATACCAGCTGGTATTATCGATTATGTTTTGGCTGATCGTTATGCAGGAGACACACATCCCGGTGAACACTTGATATATCTGTCACAACAATGTTCATTATTTAAGCTTGCAGGTGTATCAAGGGAGTTTGTCATGAGGAAATTATTTGCCTTGTCACTAAAAGGAAAAGCATTGGAATGGTATAGGCTACTAAATGACTCTCACCTGCTGGAGTGGGAAGAGATCCAGTCTCTCTTTTACTCCAAGTTTTATCCTCTTCATGAAGTCCATGAGAATAGGAATTATGTTTATAATTTTTATCCTCATGACGGAGAGAGCATAGCTCAAGCTTGGGGGAGACTGAAAACGTTAATGCTAAAATGTCCTAACCATGGGCTCCCCAAAGATATGATTATTACTAATTTCTATGCGAGGCTTTCTCGACAGGATAAAGATTTGCTCGACGCTTCCTGATGACCCTCAACCATAAGGGATCTGTTGCAGCGTTTTCGATAAGTAAGAGTGTCGAACCCAACGAGGAGCAGAAGGTATTGATAAGCGATTCTGAGCAAGAAATTACTGCAAGCACTGAAAGATAACTTTTAGGGGTTTTCTCGATATAAGCAACAGGAATGTAAAGACAAGTAATGTAAAAGGTACTGGAAGTAACAAGTGGCCCAATCCCTTCTTAGCAAAGGAGAGGCCTAGCAACTGAACTTATAAAGACTAAAGCGTTCTTGAGGACACACGGGAGAGGTAGTCATGTGCTTTCGCCATACTCCGTATCGATACTATGATATGTGTTGATAAGTGTTGAGTGGGTGGATCTATGCTAGTGCACTCTCTAGACTAAGATGAATGCACTCTTATGATTAAACACCTTGCAAGCATCCTCAAATACAAGATAGAATTTAAGGCAAAAGCCTAACCATAGCAATACGATCAAGGATCCATTATTCCCTTATGCAAAAGCGTGCGAACTGGGGTTCAGGTTTCTGTCACTCCGGCAACCCACCATAAGCATTCTTTATACACAATGTATTCTCCTAGGTCCTTAATAAGGCGAAGTGTTGGGTGTTCGACTCACACAACACCACTAGTAGAATGACAACGCAACTTAAGTACCAAACAACACATATTACTTCAACAGCATATGACTACTAACAACAAGACTTCCCCCATGTCCTCAAGAACTAAGGTAACTACTCACAAGACATAAAAGAGATCATGATCAGTGGGGGTAAATATGTGATAAACAATCTGGACATAATAATATTTCTCCAACAAAACTCAATAGCATTCACCACAAAGTAGTAATCAACACCAACGGAGTAAAGGGGATAGGTAGTACGAGTTACAACACGAGTTGCGATGGTAAGATGAGATTTGGATGAAGATGGAGATGGTGCTGGTGTTGGGGATAATGTTGATGATGATCTCGATGATGCCCGTGACGATGGTGATGACGATAGCGACGATCTCCCCTTCCGGGAGGTGATCTCCCCGGTGGAATCTGCCCACCGGAGATGCCCTTTTCTTCTCTGCAGGTTTCCGCCTCGAAGCGGCGGTGGAACTCCGTAAAAAGTCCCGTGCCTAGGGTTTTCGGGGGACGGAGAACATATATGCAAAAGGGGGGGACCAGAGGTGGGCCAGGGGCTCTAGGCGCCCCCCCCCCCCCCGGCGCGGCCAGGGGGGCGCGCCCCCAGGCCGCCTGGGCACCCTGTGGCCCCCCTCTGACTCCCCTTTTGCGTGTCTTCGTTATTCGTCTGAAAAATACCTCCCTTCAATTTTCAGGTAATTTGGAGGTGTTCTTCGTCAGCAACTCAGCATCCACTTTTTCCTGCTGAATCCTGCGTCTGCTGTTTCGGTATCGGAAAGTTGCAAACTGTGTAAAATAGACCAAAACAACATAAGAACATCATCATAACGTGAAATATATCAATGAATAAGGATAAATTATAATACAAAATAGTGATGCATTTTGGACGTATCAACACCCCCAAGCTTAGACCTCGCTTGTCCCCAAGCGAATATGAACTCGGTAAACCTGTCCACAAGTTTAGAGAGTGAAGTGTCGATAAATAGAATACGGACAAGAAGCATCATAGTCTCTTCACCAACTCAAATATCCTCAGCAGCAATCTTCAACTCATAAGGCTCTTATGAAAGAGTGTCAACACTTATATTCGAAAGTAGGACCAATGGAAACTCATTATATCATGGCAAACATGTCCTTTGGTCAAAGAACAACAAATAATTTTAACTTTTGCTTTATATTTTGATGGGATTAATTGAAGCTTTTTGAAATAACAAGTTAATAAGCAAGAAGTGAAAGTGTTAACACGAAGGAAGATATTTGCCTTAGCTGGGCATGACAAACAACTTACTTATCAAATGATAATGCCAACAAGGATATGATATGACAAATCTTAATGCAGCTTTATATGAATGAATCCTTTTCAACATCAAACGTCTGCTCTCTTTGAGAAATAGAGGGAAGTAGAAATAACTGACTCAACTTAAAATTAAAAGATAGGCCCTGCTCTAGGGTAGTAGGGAAAACTCATGTGCTATCCTCAAATCAAACAGAATGAAAACAAGTTTTTGAGAGGTGCATGATTCTTCAATGAATGCTAATAGATAACTCAATTACTTCTTGAACTGGACAAGTTTCGAGGAACGGCTCCCGTATGAGGACGATAACATCCTCTTATTCTCCTTTGTTTATCACTGCCAAAGTTTTCTGATTTCTCATGAACAAAGCGTGAAGGAGGGTTTGTTTGTTATATTATTTTTAAGCCGGGCGCACTCAATGCCAGTTCTTTTTCGTATTATGGGTTTGCACATTATACATGCAATCCCGGGGTGAAGCTTGTCCAACTCAAAAAGGTCATGAATTAGCTACTACTTCCTCATGAGCTAAAGCAGAGGCACAAAATAAAAGATTTTGAACATTTAAGGATAACACATAAATTATATACTTTAGGAGGTGGTAGTGGAGTACCACGAGTAGGTAGGTATGGTGGACTCATATGGAAGGTATTGGCTTAAGGGTATGGACGCACAAGCAGAATTCCGCTTAGTACAGAGTTAGGCTAGCAAAGGTTTTGAGAGAGCAGACAATTGATGATGACTAAGATGCAAAGTAATATAAAGCATGAACATTGAAATAAGCATAACACATCAAGTTGTCTTCCTTGTCAACATAACACTTCAAGCATAATAACATAAAGGTTTTGGCTATGTCGATACTTTAAGAAAATCATGCTTGTTGTTATGACCAAAGCTATGTTTGCCAAGATTAAATAAAGTTTCATAGCCATACCTGACATAAGGTCAATACTCCCCATAAGAATCATCATATAAGGTCGATTGCGTGAAGAGAATACCGAGTGCAGCAAAAAGGAACCGATAAACTTCTCATTAATATTCCATCATAAACGACTCCACACACACGGATACAATTCTTCACCAAGGGGGCGATAGACCTTAATGCACACACCTATCTCATATAATAACTTCCCTAGACATGATACGACTCTACTTGACTTCTGAAAGACAAAAGGTAAAAGATAAAGATACCGGGCACTCCCCCAAGCTTGGAACAAGCCAAGGGAATGCCATTACCCTCGGAGATTTCACTCATCATCCTTGTTGGCGTTGATCAAGTAGTTCTTGGCGAAACTCTTCCATGGAAGGGGTTCTCCAGTCTCATATGAGAAGCTCGTCTCCTGGATCCTGCATTCAGCACCCAAACCCATGCGTAGAAACCTTAGTTCATACTCACAGTTCTGGTTATGTAGATCATTAATTTGCCCTTGGAGTTCTATAATTCTGTCTTCAGACGCGGCGATTCTTTCCCACATCTCCTTCATCTCCTTCAGAAAGTAGTTCTTCAGCTCGTTGGTGATGTCAAAGTTAGCTTCGACACCACGCTCGGTCATCTTCTTGTACTTGAAGACTTCTTGCTCCACTTCTTCCAGCCTGGCCTGGACGCTCCCCTCCTTGATGGGTCCCTTCAGATCTTCTTGATGAAGGACGCCTTCCTTCATCTGAACAACCTAAGGGTGCTTCTTCACCTCAGCGAGGTAAGGGTTGATGACGTTGACGACGAACGTGTCCTTGGGGGAACTTGGAGAAGCCATGGCACCTAAATTTAGCTGAAAGATTTCCTGGCAGAAACAGATCGAAGAGAAAACACGCGAAATCGCCAGATACGTTGCCGGAACACCATGGGCAAATATATAGGAAACATTTATGCACAGAAAGGAAGGTAACGGACCAAAGCGGGGTCGGAGACGGGCTCCAGGGTGTCCAGGTGGCCTGCTGGCGCGGCCCGGGGGGCGCCAGGGGGGCGCCTGGACTCCCTGGTGGTCGTCTCCGGCTCCACTTCGACTCGGAATTTTACTAATTTTACAAAAACTCGTAATACGGAACTTTTATGATGGTTCGCGGTGTTTTCTTACCGTACTACATACCTTTTCTTTATTCTGCTTCTGCTGGCGTCTGAAACAGGGCTGCAACATGTTCTTCGTGGGTTGTTGTGTATATTATATTCACATCAACATCGACAGGGTCTCCTGCTATGTAATGTCTAAGTCTTTGCCCATTCACAACTTGAGGTTTGGTGCCTTCAAAATTATTAATCTTAATTGCACCAGACCAATAAACTTCTTCAATATGAAATGGTCCTTCCCACCTGGAAAGTAGTTTACCTGGAGAAAACCTGAAACGGGATCTAAACAACAAAACTTTATCACCAACATTAAATTCACGTTTCAAAATCTTCCTATCATGCCACCTTTTTACCTTTTCTTTGAACATTTTAGCGCTCTCGTAAGCTTCACTCCTCCATTCATCTAGAGAAGTCAAGTTCATGAGACGCTTCTCACCAGCTAGTTTTGGGTCAGCGTTAAGCTCTCTAACAGCCCAGAAAGCTTTGTGCTCTAGCTCTAATGGCAAATGTCAAGCCTTGCCATATACCATCTTATAGGGGGACATGCCCATGGGGTTTTTGTAAGTGGTTCTATATGCCCACAAAGCATCTCCTAATTTATTTGACCAATCCTTCCTATTTCTGTTTACTGTTTTCTGCAAGATCAACTTAATCTCTCTATTGGTGAGCTCAACTTGCCCACTAGTTTGAGGATGATACGGCGAAGCAATTCTATGATTAACATCGTATATAGCCAGAGCTTTTCTAAAAGCTCCGTGCGTGAAGTGTGATCCTCCATCGGTCATGAGATACCTTGGTACACCAAACCTACGAAAAATTACATCTTTAAGCATTTTCAAAGATGTTTTGTGATCAGCACTTTCAGTGGGGATTGCTTCAACCCACTTGGTCACATAATCAACAGCTACTAAAATGTGAGTGTACTTGTGCGAAGAAGGAAAAGGACCCATAAAATCAAAACCCCAACAATCGAAAGGTTCAATCACTAGTGAGTAATTCATAGGCATCTCATTCCTTCTACTAATGTTACCAACTCTCTGACATTTATCACAAGCTAAAACATAATTTGTAGCATCTTTAAAGAGAGTAGGCCAATAAAAACCTAATTGAAGAACCTTATGTGTAGTCCTCTCACCAGCATGATGTCATCCATAGGGACTATCATGACACCGTCGGAGAACGTCCTTCTGCTCATGTTCCGGAATGCATCTTCTCACGATCCCGTCGGGACCTTCTTTGAAAAGATGTGGGTCATCCCAAAAGTAGTGCCTCAAATCATGAAAGAACTTCTTCCTCTGCTGAAATGTTAGACCTGGAGGCAAATACTTCGCAACAATAAAATTAGCATAATCTGCATACCAAGGGTCAGAAAGAGGTTGTACTTTTACAACGGCAAGTTGCTCGTCTGGAAAACTATCGTTAACTGGGATGGGGTCATGCGGTATATCTTCCATTCTTGAAAGATTGTCCGCTACCGGATTGTCTTCCCCTTTCCTATCAACAATCTGCAAATCAAATTCTTGGAGAAGGAGTACCCATCTGATAAGCCTCGGCTTGGCATCCTTCTTTGTCATAAGATACTTAATGGCAGCATGATCAGTATGAATAATAACTTTGGAATCAACAATATACTGCCTAAACTTATCACAAGCAAAAACTACAGCTAAGAATTCCTTCTCAGTAGTAGCATAATTTCTTTCAGCACTATCAAGGGTTTTACTAGCATAATGTATAACATTCAATTTCTTATCAACTCTTTGTCCTAAAACAGCTCCAACAGCAAAATCACTTGCATCACACATAATCTCAAAAGGTAAATTCCAGTCAGGTGGTTGTACTATAGGAGCAGTTATTAAAGCTTTCTTAAGGACTTCAAAAGCTTCCTTACAATTTTCATCAAACGCAAAAGGAACATCCTTCTGGAGAAGATTAGTGAGGGGTCTCGAGGTTTTAGAAAAGTCTTTAATAAATCTTCTATAAAAACCTGCATGACCGAGAAAACTGCGAATACCTTTGATGTCCCTTGGATAGGGCATCCTCTCAATAGCTTCGATCTTGGCTTTATCCACTTCAATTCCCCTTTCGAAAATCTGGTGACCAAGAACAATTCCTTCATTAACCATAAAGTGGCACTTCTCCCAGTTGAGTACCAAATTTGTCTCCTCGCATCTCTGCAAAACTTTATTAAGGTTGTGAAGACAATGGTCAAATTAAGTTCCATAGACGGAGAAATCGTCCATGAAGACTTCCATAATATCCCCGCAGAAACCATGAAAGATAGCAGACATACACCTTTGAAAAGTAGCAGGGGCATTACATAAACCAAAAGGCATACGTCTATAAGCATAAGTACCAAAAGGACAAGTAAAAGTGGTCTTCTCTTGATTGGCAGTGTTAACATGAATTTGAGAGAAGCCAGAATAACCATCGAGATAACAAAAGTGGGTATTTTTGGATAACCTTTCAAGCATTTGGTCGATGAACGGCAACGGGTAGTGATCCTTCCTGGTTGCCTTGTTCAACTTCCTGTAATCAATACACATTCTATATCCAATAATAATTCTCTGAGGTATTAGTTCATTTTTATCATTAGGAACCACAGTTGTACCTCCTTTCTTAGGAACACAATGTACCGGACTTACCCATTTACTATCAGCTATAGGGTAGATAATACATGTGGCTAGAAGCTTGAGGATCTCAGTTCTCACGACATCCATCATCTTCGGGTTCAACCGTCGTTGATGATCAACAACTGGTTTAGCATCAGGCTCAAGGTTGATAGTATGCTGACAGATAGATGGACTAATCCCCTTAAGGTCATCAAGGGTATAGCAAATTGCGCCTCGGTGTTTACGAAGTACTTCCAATAACCGCTCTTCTTCATATCCTGAAAGGTTAGAATTGATAATAACAGGATATATTGTCTTTTCATCTAAATAAGCATACTTGAGCGTATCGGGAAGAGGTTTAAGATCGAACACCGGGTCTTCTTTTGGTTTTGATAAAATTCCCAAAGGTTCAACCGGAAGGTTGTGCTTCAGGATAGTACGCTGCCTCAAGAATATTTCATCTAGTTCATTTCTTTCCTGCATATGCAAATCATTCTCGTGGTCCTCCATGTATTGCTGCAAAGGATCATCAGGGGGAATAGCAATAGAGGCAATACTTTCAATAATTTTATCATCACTAGGTGAATCAGTACCACGAGGTTGCTTAGAGAACTTAGAAAAATTAAATTCATATGGCTCACCATCGAATTCAACAGAAACTTTACCTTTCTTGCAATCTATTATAGCTCCACAAGTTCTAAGAAAAGGTCTACCAAAAATGATGGGACAAAAATTGTCCCTGGCTGAACCAAGTACCAGAAAGTCGGTAGGGTATTTTACCTTTCCACATAGGACTTCAACGTCCCTCACAATTCCGATAGGAGAGATAGTTGATCTATTTGCAAGATGAATAGTAACATCAACTTCTTCAAGTTCACAAGGGGAAATCTCACCGATGATCTCTTCATAGAGTGAATAAGGAATAGCACTTGCACTTGATCCCAAATCGCATAGCCCATAATAATTGTGATCTCCTATTTTAACAGATACCACCGGAGTACCTGAAATTGGGCCTTTGTTCTTGGCTGTGACAAGGTTAGTGGAAACAGCACAAAAAGTTATATTGGAATCCAAAACATCATCAGTAGCAAGGTCTTTAATCAATGCAACTTGAGGATCGACCCTGATCTGGTCCTCAGGTTCATCAACTCTTCTCTCACTTTTATTTATTATGCCTGTCACAAGAGAGTGTTCCTTTATCCTCATGGGAAAAGGAGGCTTTTCATATATGACTGCAGGCAGAATAGGTTCAGCAACATAAATATCAATAGGTGATTCTTTAAAAGGTGCATGGTGCTGGTCTCTATTCTTTTTAAAAGAATCAACATGAGAGGCAAAATTCTTACATAAATCAATCACTAGATGGGAATCAAGACCAATCTTAGAGCAAAAAGTATTGAAGTAATCAGTTTCCACATAGCTCTCAATATAATCATGTTCATAATTTATAGCAGGTTCAATACCTTTATCAATTTCCCAATCTTCAGTATTCCTCTGGATTCTTTCAAGGAGATCCCACCTTTCTTCAACACTCTTCTTCTGAAATACCCCACTAGAGGAGGCATCCAGCATCTCCTTATCCTGACGAGAAAGCCTGGCATAAAAATTTGTAAGTATAATTTCCTTGGGAAGCTTATGAATTGGGCATTCGAGCATTAGAGACTTCAGTCTCCCCCAAGCTTGAGCAATGCTTTCTCCGTCACGAGACCTAAAGTTATATATATATAATTCCTGTCTCGATGAATTTCATGAAGAGGATAAAACTTAGTATAAAAGAGAGACATAAGCTCCTGCCAGTCCAGCAAGTGTGAGTTATCGAGAAGCCCATACCAATCTGAAGCTTTATCTATAAGTGATACAACAAATAATTTCCTCATGACAAACTCCCTCGATACACCTGCAAGCTTAAATAATGAACATAGTCGTGACAAATATAGCAAGTGCTCACCGGGATGTCTGTCTCCTGCATAACGATTAGCCAAAACATAATTGATAATGCCAGCTGGTATTTTATAAGGCACAATTTCAGTAGGGGGAGGATCAACCACCACAGGTGTGGGGCGTCTTCCCGCAAGCAACGCTCCAATAATAGGGTTATCCATAAGGACAAAGAGCAGCAATAGCAAAAAATAAAAACAGAATTATAAAAAAAACTTTCTTACCAGTTTCACTTTACCAATAGCGCTATGCTCCCCGGCAACGGCGCCAGAAAACGTTACTTGATGACCCTCAACCGTAAGGGATCTGTTGCAGCGTTTTCGATAAGTAAGAGTGTCGAACCCAACGAGGAGCAGAAGGTATTGATAAGCGATTCTGAGCAAGAAATTACTGCAAGCACTGAAAGATAACTTTTAGGGGTTTTCTCGATATAAGCAACAGGAATGTAAAGACAAGTAATGTAAAAGGTACTGGAAGTAACAAGTGTCCCAATCCCTTCTTAGCAAAGGAGAGGCCTAGCAACTGAACTTATAAAGACTAAAGCGTTCTTGAGGACACACGGGAGAGGTAGTCATGTGCTTTCGCCATACTCCGTATCGATACTATGATATGTGTTGATAAGTGTTGAGTGGGTGGATCTATGCTAGTGCACTCTCTAGACTAAGATGAATGCACTCTTATGATTAAACACCTTGCAAGCATCCGCAAATACAAGATAGAATTTAAGGCAAAAGCCTAACCATAGCAATACGATCAAGGATCCATTATTCCCTTATGCAAAAGCGTGCGAACTGGGGTTCAGGTGTCTGTCACTCCGACAACCCACCATAAGCATTCTTTATACACAATGTATTCTCCTAGGTCCTTAATAAGGCGAAGTGTTGGGTGTTCGACTCACACAACACCACTAGTAGAATGACAACGCAACTTAAGTACCAAACAACACATATTACTTCAACAGCATATGACTACTAACAACAAGACTTCCCCCATGTCCTCAAGAACTAAGGTAACTACTCACAAGACATAAAAGAGATCATGATCAGTGGGGGTAAATATGTGATAAAAAATCTGGACATAATAATATTTCTCCAACAAAACTCAATAGCATTCACCACAAAGTAGTAATCAACACCAACGGAGTAAAGGGGATAGGTAGTACGAGTTACAACACGAGTTGCGATGGTAAGATGAGATTTGGATGAAGATGGAGATGGTGCTGGTGTTGGGGATGATGTTGATGATGATCTCGATGATGCCCATGACGATGGTGATGACGATAGCGACGATCTCCCCTTCCGGAAGGTGATCTCCCCGGCGGAATCTGCCCACCGGAGATGCCCTTTTCTTCTCTGCAGGTTTCCGCCTCGAAGCGGCGGTGGAACTCCGTAAAAAGTCCCGTGCCTAGGGTTTTCGGGGGACGGAGAACATATATGCAAAAGGGGGCGACCAGAGGTGGGCCAGGGGCTCCAGGCGCCCCCCGGCGCGGCCAGGGGGCGCGCCCCCAGGCCGCCTGGGCACCCTGTGGCCCCCTCTGACTCCCCTTTTGCGTGTCTTCGTTATTCGTCTGAAAAATACCTCCCGTCAATTTTCAGGTAATTTGGAGGTGTTCTTCTTCAGCAACTCAGCATCCACTTTTTCCTGCTGAATCCTGCGTCTGCTGTTTCAGTATCGGAAAGTTGCAAACTGTGTAAAATAGACCAAAACAACATAAGAACATCATCATAACGTGAAATATATCAATGAATAAGGATAAATTATAATACAAAATAGTGATGCATTTTGGACGTATCACTTCCTCTATGGGTTCTTTCACAAACAAAAAGATTGATGCTAAATGGGAACTCCTTGAAAGAATTCAACGCAACACTGAAGATTGGGAGATCGACAAAGGTAAAGAGTCAGGTATAATTTATGAGTATGATTGCATTAAGTCCTTTGTTGAAACTACAAGTTTTAATAAGTTTAGTGCTAAGTTTGGGCTTGATTCTCAACTCCTTGTTGATTTCCTAAAATCCTTTGCTTCACATCTTAATATGCCTAAGGAGGATTGGATCAAGTATCATAAACCTTTTAAAGAGACTTGCAAAGAAAATGAAATTGTTCATGATGATTGCAACATGCATGATCCAATTCCTAAAAATGAAGTTTTATATAAGCATGTTAATTTTTGTGGAGTGGATAGACCTTGTGAAAGGCCTATGATTGAAGAAGAGAAGTATTGTAAGCAACATAAGCATGAAAGAACAATCACTTGGGTCGGAGATTTAAATGAAATTGCTAGAGAATTGTGTGACCTTTATCCTTTTACTTGTGAACTTTGTCGTATAGAGGGTCATTTTAATTTTCAATGCATGAACTTTTAAAACATAACTGTTAACCGGTTGTGTGATGACATGATCACCTCTGATCTTTATGATGAGCTTATGTTATTTTTGATGTGTGAAGAGTTATCAGAAAAGACTTCATGGCTAGATGTTAATGCCATAGGAATAAAAAACACTTTGCAAAATTGCCATCTCTATTGTGTTGTTAATTGCCATGAAAATGATTACATAGGTAAGATTGTAAAGAAGGGAACTTTACCAAAGTATAAAAATGTCTCTTATATTTCTGCTAATAAAAAGGAGAGTTTCTCCCAAGTTTCCCCTATTGTTTCTAATGATAAACCAGGATATGTGGAGAAGCTTCATCTCCAACCACTCCCTCCTAAGGTTAAGAAGAAGAAAAAGAAGAGGAGGAGGAAGAGGAGCAAGAAAGAAGAAGAATGGGTATCAACCTGGCCTGAGCATATTCCTCCCATCAACTTTTATCCTAACGATTGTAAGTTTAAAGAAGAAGGTGAAGTTTATTGCCTTAATTATCATCTTGATGATACGTCCGTAGGTACTATTGAAGATGATTTTGATTATGATATGCATGTTACTTATTGTGATTGGGAAAATGATGATAATGCTACTTATGATCTTGAAAATCTTTTTGGTACCAACTCTGAAAGTGATGATATGGGAAGCTCTAAGCTTGGGGATGATAGGATTGCAAATCCTTTACCCACTAGTGATGTGATAATTGATAATTCTTATGCTAGTAAGAATAAAGACAACATGATTACAAATATAGTTGCTAGCAATGATAATGCTCTTCTCTACTATGATGATGTCATAACTCCAACCTATAGTGATTATAAAGGTACCTATGACATAAGGAGAAATTATCCTTATGAAACTTGTCATAGTCATGGAGGGAATTACTCCCTTGTTGAACACCACCCTCCTAATACACAATTAATCTATAGTGTTCAAGTTGTTTATGATAGTCCTACTCCCACTATTACCAATGAGAAAGATTATGCTTATGAGGAGAGTAAGAGTACCTTTTTGCATGTGGATCATGGTAACAATGCTTTATGTGATGCTTATATTGTTGAGTTCATCCATGATGCCACTGAAATTTATAATGAGAGAGGGAGACTTGGTTCTAAATATCTTAATAATAAGAAGTTTCCTCTCTTTACGGTGAATATTTTGAAGTTATGCTTGTTTTGCCTTCCTATGCTAGTTGCTTTGTGCTTCAATGAATTATTCTATTGCAATATTCCTATGCATAGGAAGCATGTTAGGCTTAAATGTGTTTGGTATTTGCTTCTTGATGCTCTCTTTTGTTCTTCAGCTCTTATTCCTACGAGAGCATCATTAAAGTCTTAAGACTATCTTTATGGCTATAAAGAAAGAGCTCTAGGGAGACAACCCTTGTTATGTTTACTTTCAGTTTTAGTGGTCTTGATGTTTGTTACTACTGTAGCAACATCATTGTATCTTTATTTTTCAGCTTTGTGCCAAGTTTAGCCTCTGATTGCAAGAAAGTTAAAATGTTGTGATGTGCTGTCCAGGAAACAGATTCTGTCCTTGGATAGAAAAATTCGTATAAAATCACCAGATCGTCTTTTTGGTCTGAATTTTTTCGACAGCGTGCTCTATATAATTGTCTTTCGTGCGTCTGTTTTGAGTTTTTTGATTAGAGTTGCAGAAGTGCCCCGGAAAAATTATTTACTACCTGCTGTTCTGTTTTTCACAGATTATGTCCTGTTTTGCCTTTCCTTCATTTTGCAAACCTAGAGCTTGCTTTTTCTTTGCAAAAACCTTTTGGCAATCTTGAGAAACAGTAGAACTTCAAGAATATATGTGTTTCCAGCAAGGAACAATTATTTTATTATGGGTACTAACCTCGCTAATCAGATTATGATGAGTTATGTATGAAGGGAGTTTTCAAGTGTGCGACTGAAGATGATAAAAAGATTTAGGAGTGTCAAACGCAAAAGCTTGGGGATGCCCCCATGCACCCCCAAGAAATATTCAAGGAGACTCAAGCGTCTAAGCTTGGGGATGCCCCCGTGCATCCCCTTCTCCATCAACATTATCAGTTCGTCCTTCGTTCCACTATATTTTAATCGCTTCATGTGTTATGTGCTATGCTTGGAGCGTCTTGTTTTAGTTTTCCTTTTAGTTTTCTTTAGCTTTTCATAACGAGTCGGAACTCAGCTTTCTTTATGTGGGAGAGAAACACGCTCCACTTCTACCTAGAACATAACATAGAATTTGCATGTCTATCTTTGCTGTGTGTGTTCTTTGTCTTTTAATAGCTACTATCATGCTTAGCTCTTAACTTTCATGCTTATCTTTTTAAAGAGATTTTGTTTAGTTGGTTGCTTGAACTCTCTTTAGTTATCATGTTTATCTTATTAAGAGAGTTTGCTTCCGTTGCATTGGTTGATATGTCTATGATAAAGATGCTACGTGCATAATGGCGCTTAGTAGTTCATGTTTTCTTACGGTTAGTCTCAAATAGCTGGGGGGTTCCCAATGTGTTATTGGAGTACCAACATGATTTGTTTGCCTATGATGTGGTATGGTTTAGTAATATCTTCCTTCAAAGAATTTATTTTGATTGACTTGGCGTATGCTCACGCATATTTAAGACTGTAAAGAAAGTCTGTCAAGCCTTGATGATCTTTTGTTTCTGAGTAGCGATATAACTTCCATGCCTGATTCAATGTTGCTTTGTCGCTCTGCATGATTATGACCGTCATTGCTCTCTTAGTTGGTCGCTCCCTGTCTTTTGCTAACCTTCGCCTGTACTAAGCGGACTGACTGCTTGTGCATCCACATCCTTTTAATCCAGTTATGCCATATGAGTCCACCATATCTGCCTACATGGTATTTACCTGCCATTCCTAACGGAGACTTGCATGTACCATCTCGAAATTATTCAAAGAAAAAGCATTCCTATTTTGTGCCTCTGCTTTAAGTTCATGAGGAAGTAGTAGTTAATTCATGATCTTTGTAAGTTGGACAAGCTTCACCCCGGGATTGCATGTATAATGTGCAAACCCATAATACGAGAAGGAACTGGCATTGAGTGCGCCCGGCTCAAAAAGATAATATAACAAATAAACCCTCCTTCACGCTTTGTTCATGAGAAATCAGAAAACTTTGGCAGTGATAAACAAAGGAGATTAAGAGGATGTGATCGTCCTCATTCGGGAGCCGTTCCTCGAAACTTGTCCATCTCAAGAAGTGATTGAGTTGTCTGCTAGCATTCGTTGACGAAACATGCATGATCTAAAAAAATTATTACCTCTGTTTTAAAACCAAGAGCTCTGGTACATGTTTTGTCTTTGTTTCCGACTACGGGTTTTCAACCTTGCCAACAAAAGCCATGGTTCGAGAGTCTCCACCTTCTTTTAAAAGCACCAACTACTGAGAGCATGATTGTCATTCTGAGTGTAATGTGCATTGTCCCAAAGTAGCATTGTCTTTTGCATCATTGTGATATCATTTATTTTGAAATTATTGTATCTAGTCATCACTTAAACCTTGGAGGTGCCCCTGCATTTATGTTTTGCTTCACTAAAGGGGGCAAGCTAAATATCACTTTATCATATTTGCACATCATGTTCATTACAAATCTATTTGATGTTTCAATATCATATTGTAAAACTTTCAGTTCTTTGTGACTTTCTCATGAGGCAACTTAATTACTATAGATTCATTGTCTCAGTAAGCTTTTGTCATATGACTATGAAAAATTCCTATATGGTTAATAGCATGTCACCACAGAAATTATTCTTGTTATCATTTACCTACTCGAGGACGAGCAGGAATTAAGCTTGGGGATGTTGATACGTCCAAAACGTATCTATAATTTCTGCTTGCTCCATGCCTCTTTTGGGTGATATTGCTATGTTATTTATACACTTCCATACACTTTTGATCATATTTGGACTAACCTATTAACTCAGTGCACCCCAGTGCCAGTTTCTGTTTTCGGCTGTTTTTGTATTTCAGGTTTTCACATTACGAGAACTGCCAGAAAAAATCCACAAAATTATAGAAAAAAATAGCGTTCCGGAAGCTTCCATGCGGCCAAAGTAGGGCCGGAGGGGACCCACAGGGGCTCCAGGCGGCCTGCCCACACGCCCCCCCCCC
>LR738712.1:704168365-704192653 GCA_902687465.1 Secale cereale
CGCCCTGGCCGCGCCGGGGGGGCGCCTGGGCACCCCTGACCCCCTCTGATGCCCCCCTTTGGCATATATTTACACCTTGTCGCGGAAACCCTGATTCCAGACCCCTTTTCTCTAGACGCGATTCCGATCTCCGCCGCCATCGCCATCAAACTTCGGGGGACCAGAATTCCTGCGCCGGCACCCTGCCGGGACGGGGAAGTGCCCCCGGATTCATCTCCATCAACGTTGCTTCCTCCCTCCATGATGCGGGAGTAGTTCCTCCTCGGGGCTAAGGTTCTTACCAGTAGCTATGTGGTCAATTCTCTCTCCCATGATGTGATCTTCGTTGTGATCATAGGCTATGTTAATCTAGGGTGATCCCATGATATTTCCCCTTCCTCTATGTATTGGATTGATGTACTCACTTGTCTTTATCTAGTATAATCCCCGAGACCAAGGTGACAGCGGTCTATTGGACATGGATTAGAAAAGTATTTTCATGAGTGATTTCCTCTCTTGTGTGTTGATTGAAGATTGAGAGTCTCTTGGTGCTTGTCTTTGACTATCCTTTAGATATGTTGTGGTGATTGTGGGACTCTCTTTGGATGGTCGCGGTGACATTGGGAAATCCTTAGAATGAGAACTACGAACTTTGAGGTGTGCTTTTGTAGCCCTACATAATTCTCGTCCTCTCTTGACCACGAAGGAATGACCTCCGAGTGTGTCCCCTTTGCATGTTTTATGGGAAATATCATGTGATTCGATTATGTTAATGTTGTTGGGAGTTGCCACTAGTGAAAGTATGAACCCTAGGCCTTGTTTCCACCATTGCAATACCATTTGTGCTCACGTTTACCACTTGTTTGCTTGCTGCACTTTTTATTACATATTTATATTACTTTGTTTTGCCATCCATATCACTTGCCATTTAACATCTCTTCGCCGAACTAGTGCACCTATACATCTAACAAGTGTATTAGGTGTGTTGGGGACACAAGAGACTTCTTGTATCTTAGTTGCAGGGTTGCTTGAGAGAGACCATCTTCAACCTCTACTTCCCTAAGTTCGATAAACCTTAGGTCATCCACTTGAGGGAAATTGCTGCTGTCCTACAAACCTCTGCGCTTGGAGGCCCAACATAGTCTACAAGAGTAGAAGCGTGTGTAGACATCATGCCCGTATCGTCTTTTGTCGTGTTCCTCGGTTGCCTCGTCGCCGACTCGTGGGAACCCGGTGACGGGATCACCCCACCTTTCATCTCGTTCGACTCGCTCACGCCACCTTTTCTTGTGCTTCGGTCTCTCAACGAGTTACCGGAACCGAGATGTTGCGTTGCATCATTTTCGGATCATTGCCGTGGCACCTTTTCCTTCCACCACGGTGACAATACTTCATATCTTCTTCATGTCAACTTTCAATAAACTTGCATAAACTTGATCATGTCATCCGCATCATGTTAACAACATTGATATGTTTAAATTGTTGTTTGCTTAAAAATACTAAACATGCTCATGGGGATTTTCCGGAATTGTGTTGTTATTTCCGGCCTCATTTAATTTGTCTAAATAGGTAGGTTGTTTTTGCTTCACCTCTTGCTATGTTAAAAACATTTAATCTTGTCTTGTAAATAAACGAGAGTCAACTAAATAAATAACATGTGGTGTTTCGTCAATATGCAACTCGTTGCATATTGAGCTCCACTTAACTTGTAGTTTTGTTTGTGCACTTTGCCATGACATGCATATTTAAACTGGACATGCATCATGCTTGCTTGTGCATCATGACATGCTTATGATTGTGTGTTTACCGTGTTGTTTGCTTCTTTCCGGTTGCTTCTCTTGTTAGCTTCGGTTTCGTTCCGGAGTTGTGAGGCTTCTTCTTCGTCTTCTTCATGGATCCGTTCTTCTTCCTAGCGGAATCCCAGGCAAGATGATCATACCCTTGGATACCTTTACTACCATTGCCATGCTTAGTTGTCTCGATGCTATCGTTACATGTCGCGCTACCCATCTTTTATGTCAGCCTCTCCTTGTTGCCATGAAACCTCTAACCTTGAAACCTTCCTAGCAAAACCACTGTTTGGCTATGTTACCCGCTTGCTCAGCCCCTCTTATAGCGTTGTTAGTTGCAGGTGAAGATGAAATTCGTTCCAGGAGGGAACTTGTTGTTGTTATATCACAATATCTATAATTATTATTAACACACCTATATACTGGGCATGGGTGGAAGGCTTGGCCTTTTGCTCGGTGTTTTGTTTCACTCATGCCACCTTAGGCGCCGATAAACCGGCATTATGTTCCTTGATTTTGCGTTCCTTACACGATGGGTGGATGGGGACCCCTTGACACTTCGACTTTGAATAAAACTCCTCCAGCAAGGCCCAACATTGGTTTTAATTTGCCTCATAATTGAAGGAAATATGCCCTAGAGGCAATAATAAAGTTGTTATTTATATTTCCTTATATCATGATAAATGTTTATTATTCATGCTAGAATTGTATTAACCGGAAACTTAGTACATGTGTGAATACATAGACAAAACAGAGTGTCCCTAGTATGCCTCTACTAGACTAGCTCATTGATCAAAGATGGTTATGTTTCCTAACCATAGACATGAGTTGTCATTTGATCAACGGGATCACATCATTAGGAGAATGATGTGATGGACAAGACCCATCCGTTAGCATAGCACTATGATCGTTTAGTTTTACTGCTATTGCTTTCTTCATGACTTATACATGTTCCTATGACTATGAGGTTATGCAACTCCCGAATACCGTAGGAACACCTTGTGTGCTATCAAACGTCACAACGTAACTGGGTGATCATAAAGATGCTCTACAGGTGTCTCCGAAAGTATTCGTGATGTTGGCATAGATCAAGATTAGGATTTGTCACTCCGAGTGTCGGAGAGGTATCTCTGGGCCCTCTCGGTAACACACATCACAATAAGCCTTGCAAGCAAAAGACTAATGAGTTAGTCACGAGATGATGTGTTGCGGAACGAGTAAAGAGACTTGCCGGTAACGAGATTGAACTAGGTATAGAGATACCGACGATCGAATCTCGGGCAAGTAACATACCGTTTGACAAAAGGAACAACGTATGTTGTTATGCGGTTCTGACCGATAAAAGATCTTCGTAGAATATGTAGGAGCCAATATGAACATCCAGGTTCCGCTATTGGTTATTGACCGGAGATGAGTCTCGGTCATGTCTACATAGTTCTCGAACCCGTAGGGTCCGCACGCTTAACGTTTGATGACGATCGGTATTATGAATTTATGAGTATTGATGTACCGAAGGTAGTTCGGAGTCCCGGATGAGATCACGGACATGACGAGGAGTCTCGGAATGTCCGAGACATAAAGATTGATATATTGGACGGCTATATTCGGACACCGGAAGTATACCGGAAAAGTTTCGGATTTATCGGGAATGCCGGAGGGGGTTACCGGAACCCCCTACGAGAGGGGATGGTCCATAGTGGGCCTAAAGGGAAAGAGAGAGGCAGCCCATAGGGCTGGCCGGCGCCCCCACCTAGGGTTCCTAGTTGGACTAGGATTGGGGGGGGCGCCACCTCTCCTATTCCTTTCCCCCTTCTTCCTTTTGGTGAATCCTACTAGGAATAGGATTGCAATCCTATTCCTAGTAGGACTCCTTCCCTAGCCGCACCAGGAGGGCCGGCCGGCCTCCCTCCCCTGCTCCTTTATATACGGGGGCAGGGGGCACCCAAAGACACACAAGTTGAATTGTTTTAGCCGTGTGCGGTGCCCCCCTCCACAGAATCACACCTCGGTCATACCGTCGCGGAGCTTAGGCGAAGCCCTGCGCCGATGAACACATCATATCCGTCACCACGCCGTCGTGCTGACGAAACTCTCCCGTGAAGCTCAACTGGATCAAGAGCTCGTGGGACGTCATCAAGCTGAACGTGTGCTGAACACGGAGGTGCCGTACGTTCGGTGCTTGATCGGTTGGATCGCGAAGAAGTTCGACAACATCAACCGCGTCACTTGACGCTTCCGCTCCCGGTCTACGAGGGTACGTAGACACACTCTTCCCTCTCGTTGCTATGCATCTGGTAGATAGATCTTGCGTGATCGTAGGAAAATTTCAAAATACTACGTTCCCCAAAAGTGGCATCATGAGCCAGGTCTATGCGTAGATGATATGCACGAGTAGAACACAATGAGTTGTGGGCGATACTAGTCATACTGCTTACCAGCATGTCATACTTTGCTTCGGCGGTATTGTGAGATGAAGCGGCCCGGACCGACATTACGAGTACGCTTACGCGAGACTGGTTTCACTGTTACGAGCACTCGTTGCTTAAAGGTGACTGGCGGGTGTCTGTCTCTCTCACTTTAGCTGAATCAAGTGTGGCTACGCCCGGTCCTTGTGAAGGTTAAAACAGCACATACTTGACGAAACATCGTTGTGGTTTTGTATGCGTAGGTAAGAACGGTTCTTGCTAAAGCCCGTAGCAGCCACGTAAAACTTGCAACAACAAAGTAGAGGACGTCTAACTTGTTTTTGCAGGGCATCTTGTGATGTGATATGGTCAAGACATGATGAGTTATACGGTTTTTGTATGAGATGATCATGTTTTGTGAGGGTGATCATGACGGTGCTTTGGAGATGGAGATCAAAAGCACAAGATGATGATGGCCATATCATGTCACATATTTTGATTGCATGTGATGTTTATCTTATTATGCTTCTTATTTTGCTTAGAACGACGGTAGCATTATAAGATGATCCCTTACTAAATTTCAAGGTATAAGTGTTCTCCCTGAGTATGCACCGTTGCGAAAGTTCGTCGTGCCGAGACACCACGTGATGATCGGGTGTGATAAGCTCTACGTTCAAATACAACGGGTGTAAGCCAGTTTTGCACACGCAGAATACTCGGGATAAACTTGACGAGCCTAGCATATACAGATATGGCCTCGGAACACTGGAGACCGAAAGGTCGAGCGTGAATCATATAGTAGATATGATCAACATAAGATGTTCACCATTGAAACTACTCCATCTCACGTGATGATCGGACATGGTTTAGTTGATTTGGATCACGTGATCATTTAGATGACCGGAGGGATGTCTATCTAAGTGGGAGTTCTTAAGTAATATGATTAAATTGAACTTTAATTTATCATGAACTTAGTCCTGGTAGTATTAGCATATCTATGTTGTAGATCAATAGCTCGCGATGTTGCTCCCCGTTTATTTTTCATATGTTCCTAGAGAAAACCAAGTTGAAAGATGTTAGTAGCAATGATGCGGAATTGTTCCGTGATCTGAGGATTATCCTCATTGCTGCACAGAAGAATTATGTCCTTAATGCACCGCTAGGTGACAGACCTATTGCAGGAGCAGATGTAAACGTTATGAACGTTTTGACAAAAGCTCGATATGATGACTACTTGATAGTTTAAGTGCACCATGCTTTACGGCTTAGAACCGGGACTTCAAAAACGTTTTGAATGCCACGGAGCATATAAGATGTTCCAAGAGTTGAAATTAGTATTTCATACTCATGCCCGTGTCGAGAGGTATAAGACCTCTGACATTACTTTGCCTACAAGATGGAGGAGAATAGCTCAACCAGTGAGCATGTACTCAGATTGTCTGGGTACTACAATTACTTGAATCAAGTGGGAGTTATTCTTCCAGATAAAATAGTAATTGACAAAGTTCTCTAGTCACTATCACCAAGTTAGTAGAACTTCGTGATGAACTATAATATGCAAGGGATGACGAAGGGAATTCCCAGCTCTTCGCGATACTGAAGTAGGCGAAGGTAGAAATCATGAAAAAGCATCAAGTGTTGATGGTTAACAAGACCAGTTGTTTCAAGTAAAGGGCAAAGGGATAGAAGGGGAACTTCAAGAAGAATGACAAACAAGTTGTCACTCCTGTGAAGAAACCCAAAGCTAAACTCAAGCCTGAAACAAGTGCTTATACTGCAAAGGAAATGGTCACTAAAAGTGGAACTGCCCTAGATACTTGGCGGATAAGGAGGATGGCAAAGTGAACAAAAGTATATTTGATATACAGATTATTAATGTGTATTTTACTAGTGTTCATAGCAACCCCTCGGTATTTGATATTGGTTCAGTTGCTAAAGAGTAGTAACTCGAAGTGGGAGTTGCATAATGAACATAAACTAGTTAAAGGATGAAGTGACGATGTGTATTGGAAGCAGTTCCAAGATTGATATGATCATCATCGCACACTCCCTATACTTTCGGGATTAGTGTTGAACCTAAATAACTGTTATTTGGTGTTTGTGTTGAGCATGAATGTGATTTGATCATGTTTATTGCAATACGGTTATTCATGTAAGTTAGAGAATAATTGTTGTTCTGTTTACATGAATAAAACCTTCTATGGTCATACACCCAATGAAAATAGTTTGTTGGATCTCGATCGTGTGATACACATATTCATAATATTGAAACCAAAAGATGCAAGGTTAATAATGATAGTGCAACTTATTTGTGGCACTGCCGTTTAAGTCATATTGGTGTAAAACGCATGAAGAAACTCCATAATGATGGACTTTTGGAATCACTTGATTATGAATCACTTGGTGCTTGCGAACCATGCCTCATGGGCAAGATGACTAAAACTCCGTTCTCCGGAACTATGGAGCGAGCAACATATTTGTTGGAAATCATACATATTGATGTATGCGGACCAATGAGTGTTGAAGCTCGCGGCGGGTATCGTTATTTTCTGACCTTCACTGATGATTTGAGCAGATATGGGTATATCTACTTAATAAAGCACAAGTCTGAAACATTTGAAAAGTTCAAAGAATTTCAGAGTGAAGTAGAGAATCATCGTAACAAGAAAATAAAGTTTCTACGATCTGATCGTGGAGGAGAATATTTGAGTTACGAGTTTGGTCTCCATTTAAAAACAATGTGAAATAGTTTCACTACTCACGCCACCCGGAAGACCACAGCGTAATGGTGTGTCTGAACGTCGTAACCGTACTTTATTGGATACCGATTTACCACTATCGCTTTTGGGGTTATGCATTAGAGACAGCTGCATTCACGTTAAATAGGGCACCATCTAAATCTGTTGATACGACACCTTATGAACTATGGTTTGGCAAGAAACCAAAGTTGTCGTTTCTTTAAGTTTGGGACTGCGATGCTTATGTGAAAAAGTTTCAACATGATAAGCTCGAACCCAAATCAGAGAAGTAAATCTTCATAGGATACCCAAAAGAAACTGTTGGGTACACCTTCTATCACAGATCCGAAGACAAGGTCTTTGTTGCTAAGAGTGGATCCTTTCTAGAGAAAGAGTTTCTCTCGAAAGAAGTGAGTGGGAGGAAAGTAGAACTTGATGAGGTAATTGTGCCTTCTCCCGGATTGGAAAGTAGTACATCACAGGAAATTGTTCCAGTGATTCCTACACCAATTAGTGAGGAAGTTAATGATAATGATCATGAAACTTCGGATCAAGTTTCTGTTGAACGTCGTAGATCAACCAGAGTACGTTCCGCACCAGAGTGGTACGGCAACCCAGTTCTGGAAATCATGTTACTAGACCATGATGAACCTACGAACTATGAGGAAGCGATGACGAGCCCGGATTCCACAAAATGGCTTGAAGCCATGAAATCTGAGATGGGATCCATGTATGAGAACAAAGTGTGGACTTTGGTTGACTTGCCCGATGATCGGCAAGCCATCGAAAATAAATGGATCTTCAAGAGGAAGACCGACGCAGACGGTAATATTACTGTTTACAAAGCTCGACTTGTTGCGAAAGGTTTTCGACAAGTTCAAGGAGTTGACTACGATGAGACTTTATCACCTGTAGCGATGCTTAAGTCTGTCCGAATCATGTTAGCAATTGCCGCATTTTATGATTATGAAATCTGGCAAATGGATGTCAAAACTACATTCCTGAATGGATATCTCAAAGAAGAGTTGTATATGATACAACCAGAAGGTTTTGTCGATCCAAAAGGTGCTAACAAATTATGCAAGCTCCAGCGATCCATCTATGGACTGGTGCAAGCATCTCGGAGTTGGAATATACGCTTTGATGAGGTGATCAAAGCATATGGTTTTATACAGACTTTTGGAGAAGCCTGTATTTACAATAAGTGAGTGGGAGCACTACAACCTTTCTGATAAGTATATGTGAATGACATATTGTCGATCGGAAATTATGTAGAATTTTCTGGAAAGCATAAAGGAGTATTTGAAAGGATTTTTTCAAAGAAAGACCTTGGTAAAGCTGCTTACATATTAGGCATCAAAATCTATAGAGATAGATCAAGACGCTTAATTGGACTTTCACAAAGCACAGACCTTGATAAGATTTTGAAGAAGTTCAAAATGGATCAGTCAAAGAAAGGGTTCTTGCCTATTTTACAAGGTATGAAGTTGAGTAAGACTCAATGCCCGACCACTGCAGAAGATAGAGAGAAAATGAAAGTCATTCCCTATGCCTCAGCCATATGATCTATCATGTATGCAATGTTGTGTACCAGACCTGATGTGTGCCTTGCTATAAGTCTAGCAGGGAGGTACCAAAGTAATCCGGGAGTGGATCACTGTACAGCGGTCAAAATTATCCTTAGTAATTGGATGACTAAGGAAATATTTCTCGATTATGGAGGTGATAAAGAGTTCGTCGTAAAGGGTTACGTCGATGCAAGCTTTGACACTAAATCCAGATGACTCTAAGTATCAATCTCCAGATGACTCTAAGTATCAATCTGGATGCGTATTGAAAATGGGAGCAATTAGCTAGAGTAGCTCTATGCAGAGCATTGTAGACATAGAAATTTGCAGAATACATACGGATCTGAATGTGACAGACCCGTTGACTAAACTTCTCTCACAAGCAAAACATGATCACACCTTATTACTCTTGGGTATTAATCACATAGCGATGTGAACTAGATTATTGACTCTAGTAAACCCTTTGGGTGTTGGTCACATGGCGATGTGAACTATGGGTGTTATTCACATAACGATGTGAACTATTGGTATTAAATCACATGGCGATGTGAGCTAGATTATTGACTCTAGTGCAAGTGGGAGACTGAAGGAAATATGCCCTAGAGGCAATAATAAAGTTGTTATTTATATTTCCTTATATCATGATAAATGTTTATTATTCATGCTAGAATTGTATTAACCGGAAACTTAGTACATGTGTGAATACATAGACAAAACAGAGTGTCCCTAGTATGCCTCTACTAGACTAGCTCATTGATCAACGATGGTTATGTTTCCTAACCATAGACATGAGTTGTCATTTGATCAACGGGATCACATCATTAGGAGAATGATGTGATGGACAAGACCCATCCGTTAGCATAGCACTATGATCGTTTAGTTTTACTGCTATTGCTTTCTTCATGACTTATACATGTTCCTATGACTATGAGGTTATGCAACTCCCGAATACCGTAGGAACACCTTGTGTGCTATCAAACGTCACAACGTAACTGGGTGATCATAAAGATGCTCTACAGGTGTCTCCGAAAGTATTCGTGGTGTTGGCATAGATCAAGATTAGGATTTGTCACTCCGAGTGTCGGAGAGGTATCTCTGGGCCCTCTCGGTAACACACATCACAATAAGCCTTGCAAGCAAAAGACTAATGAGTTAGTCACGAGATGATGTGTTGCGGAACGAGTAAAGAGACTTGCCGGTAACGAGATTGAACTAGGTATAGAGATACCGACGATCGAATCTCGGGCAAGTAACATACCGTTTTGACAAAAGGAACAACGTATGTTGTTATGCGGTTCTGACCGATAAAAGATCTTCGTAGAATATGTAGGAGCCAATATGAACATCCAGGTTCCGCTATTGGTTATTGACCGGAGATGAGTCTCGGTCATGTCTACATAGTTCTCGAACCCGTAGGGTCCGCACGCTTAACGTTTGATGACGATCGGTATTATGAGTTTATGAGTATTGATGTACCGAAGGTAGTTCGGAGTCCCGGATGAGATCACGAACATGACGAGGAGTCTCGGAATGTCCGAGACATAAAGATTGATATATTGGACGGCTATATTCGGACACCGGAAGTATACCGGAAAAGTTTCGGATTTATCGGGAATGCCGGAGGGGGTTACCGGAACCCCCTACGAGAGGGGATGGTCCATAGTGGGCCTAAAGGGTGAGAGAGAGGCAGCCCATAGGGCTGGCCGGCGCCCCCACCTAGGAATCCTAGTTGGACTAGGATTGGGGGGGGGGGGCGCCACCTCTCCTATTCCTTTCCCCCTTCTTCCTTTCGGTGAATCCTACTAGGAATAGGATTGCAATCCTATTCCTAGTAGGACTCCCTCCCTAGCCGCACCAGGAGAGGTTGGCCGGCCTCCCTCCCCTGCTCCTTTATATACGGGGGCAGGGGGGCACCCAAAGACACACAAGTTGAATTGTTTTAGCCGTGTGCGGTGCCCCCCTCCACAGAATCACACCTCGGTCGTACCGTCGCGGAGCTTAGGCGAAGCCCTGCGCCGGTGAACACATCATATCTGTCACCACGCCGTCGTGCTGACGAAACTCTCCCGTGAAGCTCAACTGGATCAAGAGCTCGTGGGACGTCATCAAGCTGAACGTGTGCTGAACGCGGAGGTGCCGTACGTTCGGTGCTTGATCGGTTGGATCGCGAAGAAGTTCGACAACATCAACCGCGTCACTTGACGCTTCCGCTCCCGGTCTACGAGGGTACGTAGACACACTCTCCCCTCTCGTTGCTATGCATCTGGTAGATAGATCTTGCGTGATCGTAGGAAAATTTTAAAATACTACGTTCCCCAACACGACCACTGCAGAAGATAGAGAGAAAATGAAAGTCATTCCCTATGCCTCAGCCATAGGATCTATCATGTATGCAATGCTGTGTACCAGACCTGATGTGTGCCTTGCTATAAGTCTAGCAGGGAGGTACCAAAGTAATCCAGGAGTGGATCACTGGACATCGGTCAAAAACATCCTAAAGTATCTGAAAAGAACAAAGGATATGTTTCTCGTATATGGAGGTGACAAAGAGCTCGTCGTAAACGGTTACGTCGATTCTAGCTTTGACACTGATCCGGATGACTCAAAGTCACAAACCGGATATGTATTTTTATTGAACGGTGGAGCTGTCAGTTGGTGCAGTTCCAAGCAGAGCGTCGTGGCGGGATCTACGTGTGAAGCGGAATACATAGCTGCTTCGGAAGCAGCAAATGAAGGAGTCTGGATGAAGGAGTTCATATCCGATCTAGGTGTAGTACCTAGTGCATCGGGTCCAATGAAAATCTTTTGTGACAACACTGGAGCCATAGCCTTGGCGAAGGAATCCAGGTTTCACAAGAGAACAAAGCACATCAAAAGACGCTTCAATTCCATCCGCGATCTAGTCAAGGAGGGAGACATAGAAATTTGCAAAATACATACGGATCTGAATGTTGCAGACCCGTTGACTAAGCCTCTTCCACGGGCAAAACATGATCAACACCAAGACTCCATGGGTGTGAGGATCATCACTTTGTAATCTAGATTATTGACTCTAGTTCAAGTGGGAGACTGAAGGAAATATGCCCTAGAGGCAATAATAAAGATGTTATTTGTATTTCCTTATATCATGATAAATGTCTTTTATTCATGCTAGAATTGTATTAACCGGAAACTTAGTACATGTGTGGATACATAGACAAAAACAGTATGTCCCTAGTATGCCTCTACTAGACTAGCTCATTGATCAAAGATGGTTATGTTTCCTAGCCATAGACATGAGTTGTCATTTGATCAACGGGATCACATCATTAGGAGAATGATGTGATGGACAAGACCCATCCGTTAGCATAGCACTATGATCGTTTAGTTTTTCTGCTATTGCTTTCTTCATGACTTATACATGTTCCTATGACTATGAGATTATGCAACTCCCGAATACCGTAGGAACACCTTGTGTGCTATCAAACGTCACAACGTAACTGGGTGATCATAAAGATGCTCTACAGGTGCCTCCGAAAGTATTCGTGGTGTTGGCATAGATCAAGATTAGGATTTGTCACTCCGAGTGTCGGAGAGGTATCTCTGGGCCCTCTCGGTAACACACATCACAATAAGCCTTGCAAGCAAAAGACTAATGAGTTAGTCACGAGATGATGTGTTACGGAACGAGTAAAGAGACTTGCCGGTAACGAGATTGAACTAGGTATAAAGATACCGACGATCAAATCTCGGGCAAGTAACATACCGTTTGACAAAAGGAACAACGTATGTTGTTATGCGGTTCTGACCGATAAAAGATCTTCGTAGAATATGTAGGAGCCAATATGAACATCCAGGTTCCGCTATTGGTTATTGACCGGAGATGAGTCTCGGTCATGTCTACATAGTTCTCGAACCCGTAGGGTCCGCACGCTTAACGTTTGATGACGATCGGTATTATGAGTTTGTGAGTATTGATGTACCGAAGGTAGTTCGGAGTCCCGGATGAGATCACGGACATGACGAGGAGTCTCGGAATGTCCGAGACATAAAGATTGATATATTGGACGGCTATATTCGGACACCGGAAGTATACCGGAAAAGTTTCGGATTTATCGGGAATGCCGGAGGGGGTTACCGGAACCCCCTATGAGAGGGGATGGTCCATAGTGGGCCTAAAGGGAAAGAGAGAGGCAGCCCATGGGGCTGGCCGGCGACCCCACCTAGGGTTCCTAGTTGGACTAGGATTGGGGGGGGCGCCACCTCTCCTATTCCTTTCCCCCTTCTTCCTTTTGGTGAATCCTACTAGGAATAGGATTGCAATCCTATTCCTAGTAGGACTCCTTCCCTAGCCGCACCAGGAGGGCCGGCCGGCCTCCCTCCCCTGCTCCTTTATATACGGGGGCAGGGGGGCACCCAAAGACACACAAGTTGAATTGTTTTAGCCGTGTGCGGTGCCCCCCTCCACAGAATCACACCTCGGTCATACCGTCGCGGAGCTTAGGCGAAGCCCTGCGCCGATGAACACATCATATCCGTTCACCACGCCGTCGTGCTGACGAAACTCTCCCGTGAAGCTCAACTGGATCAAGAGCTCGTGGGACGTCATCAAGCTGAACGTGTGCTGAACGCGGAGGTGCCGTACGTTCGGTGCTTGATCGGTTGGATCGCGAAGAAGTTCGACAACATCAACCGCGTCACTTGACGCTTCCGCTCCCGGTCTACGAGGGTACGTAGACACACTCTTCCCTCTCGTTGCTATGCATCTGGTAGATAGATCTTGCGTGATCGTAGGAAAATTTCAAAATACTACGTTCCCCAACAATAATAACTTAATTAATTAATTAAATTGCATAAGGGGGACGCTCCTTGGAGATTCTTTTCTACATAGCAGGGGGGCCAGCGCTGATGGTGTTGGTCCCAAATGGGGGTTACGCGGGGCCACCACGGGGAAACTCGAGGTTTGGCTCATGTAGGATCGCCCATCCGGACGTGGCCTGAGACGAGATACGCGCGGCTACTATCAGGGTGTCGACACGCCGGGAGGTCTTGCTGGACTTGTTTTACCATTGTCGAAATGCCTTGTGCACCGGGATGCCGAGCCTGATCGGTTTTCCCTAAGATAAGGAGTGATGATATTATAATTATCGCTTCAGCTAATCGTGAGAGCTTGTGATGGGCTAAGTTGGGACACCCCTGCAGGGTTATGATCTTTCGAAAGCCGTGCCCGCGGTTATGTGGCAGATTGGAATTTGTTAATGTCCGGTTGTAGAAAACTTGACAGAGGATCCGAAGTAAAACACACAACTGTGTGAGTAACCGTGACTGTCTCTTTTCACTTTGAGAAGAGAACACGGTGGGGTTATGTTTGACTCATATGTAGTTCAGGATCTTTAGCGATCACTACTTTTGCGACCGTTTGCGTAGATGCTCATCTTACTCTTGTACTCGTAAGTTTAGCCACCATATTATGCTTAGCCGCTGCTGCAACCTCACCACTTTATCTCTTCCTACCCATAAAGCTTTGCTAGTCTTGATACCCATGGTTATGGGATTGCTGAGTCCTCGTGGCTCATAGATACTACAACACCAGATGCAGGTTCAGCCGAGTTTGATGCAGGAGCTGGTTCAAGTACTTCACTGGGAGTTCGATGAAGAGAGTGGCCTTATGCTTGTGACGTTTCGACGATCAGTAGTGGTTTCTACTAGGATTCGATCCTGACCTATGGCATTATGTTGTTTGGTATCTTGTCTTTTGGATCTTACCCTTAGATGGGCTGTGATGTTTTGAATGATGCCTTGCTTATGTAATGTATTGTGTGAAGTGGCGAGTGTAAGCCAACTATCTCCTTTTGCAATTTAATCCCTCTTTTACATGAGTCGTGCAAAGATACCAAACTTGAGATCATTCCAGAATGGGCTTATACCTTTAAGTCGTGCCTCGACACGTAGGAGGTATAGTCCCATTCTGGGCATTACAAGTTGGTATTCAGAGCCTTCTCCGACCTAGAAGCCCCCACTGATTGATCGAATCGTTGACGGTTGAGTCTAGGCACACACTTAAAATGTTTTGAGTCCTATATATATATATGTCGGAGAGTAGGATTTCTTTGCTCCTCATCTCTTTTCACTCTGGTGAGGACTCCTGACGACTACTCTTGCCTCTTCCACTCTCAAAAAAATGCACCAATTTTTTTTTTAGGATCACGCGAGTATTGTTTGGATTGTTCCGATATCTTTGTGACGAGAACATTGTTCTTGATGCCTCCTGTCATTAGGGGTTGTGGCAGTGTCCCGGGGAGTTGAGCTCCGAGGTGTTGTCGTCACAAATCCATCGCGGTAGTACTAGAATACTTAAGACGGCCGACATCGAAAACTCTCCTATGCGGTTAGTGGCAAGATAACCCCGACATCACCCAGTACTGGGGAGGTAGTTCGGGAGTATTGCCATAGCTTGGTATAGTGGATGCTTTTCGAAGGTCCGAGGTAGACAGTTTCCGAGAAAGACTGGTTATGTGTTGAAGGTTGGATACAGCTGGATGTAGGTTTAGAGTTGATTGCGCGGTGCTTCCCCTGTATCCCCAACACCTGATTGCATAACTGGAAACTTTCGGAAATTAATAGGTGGGTTCATCTAGTAGTTCTAGGCATTCTTCCAACGAGTGCATGATATGAAGTTCGGGGTTCTACATTGAGTGAAGTGGTTTATGGGCTTGTTCCGATCGGGAGTTGCATCTTAAAGGGTCCTTGGCTATGCTGATCCGGGGATTGCAAAACCCTTTTGTAACACGTTCCATGAGCTTTAAGCACGAAGATGTCGAACGAAGCTTCTATCTTGTATTTGTTCTATCTGCTCCTTGTTGTTTTTTATTTACCTTTTGTTCTCCCTAATGGCTTCTCGACAAGTTGATGTACCTACGGAATTCATTCATTCAATTCTCTGTTCCGATAGATATGTTGCAACATAATCTTCTTCATAAACATATCTATCCTTTGTTCTTGTTTTGATTCTGGTATTCGAGTTGCTTCGATGTCAAGTGTTGATTCCATACCTTTCCTAATCGATATTCTCATATTTCTATGGGAGTGCTAGTCCTTCTTGATCATCGAGCTTGTCTTGTTAATCCTTTCCAATCGGTGTGCCTTCTCTTCAAGTTATTCCATACGGACACCGTTGAGAAATCTGACGGTGTCTGTTCCATTCATCCCAAGTTGTCTTTGTTTTCCCCACCCTCCCACCCTTCTTCTTCTTGGAGCCAGGAATTCTCAAATGAAATATCCATTTTATTCATGTGATATTTCTTCATTCTTTCCTTCAATGTTCTTATCCGGTGATTTATCGTGAAGATGCTCAAGAGCTTCAAGTTCATCATTCTGTTGTTCTCAAATTCTACAGGTGGATGTAATTGAAGATTTTGGTGTTGATCTTATCCTTTTCCTCTTTTCACAATGCTTTCTTATTCCGGTGCACCAATTAATCATTCTCCTCTTGCTATTCATATCCGGAGTGCTGAAGATTCATAATTCCATTCTTAATCCATTCAAGCTATTTTGAGATTGTCATCTTATTCAAGCCATTTAATTCAACCGGTGCAGTATCTCTTAAGCAACCTTTTCAACGGTGGTTTCTTTGAGTGGGCCCTAACCCACAGGTCTTTTTTCAGGATCTTACCTGACTCTTCTAATTTTTCCGGAGTTATTCTAAAATTCTTTTCAAAGTGTGACGTAAGTATGATTTCCATCAGTCACATGCCTTCTCCAAGCTTGTTTTCAATTATTTCCATCTTTTGCTCCACCTTCCTCTTGTCATTCGTCCGGAGTATCTCGAAATTCTTCATGGCATTTCTCGTCTTCACTCTCAACATTTGAAGACCGGAGAAGAGTTTCTCTTAAATCTTGGCCCTTCTCTTGAAGATTCGTGGTTCTAGCTTCATGCCATCCTCATTATTGTTCAGATTGTGGGGAATTCTTTTATACCATCCAAAGCATTTCATGAATTCTTTCCATTGTGATCCTCCGAAGGCCATCATTTCAGAAGATTCTTCGTTCTCAGTTTTCAACTTCGACCTCCGAATATTCTTCATCGACGTCTCTTCGTTCGTCTCCATATTCTTACGGTGGTTCGTTCAAGATTACTCTTCCACTGTTATCGTTTCAATCCGTTTGTTCTTTTCATAATCCTACCGGTGAGTCGTCCAAGATTATTCTCAAGTTTGGCTATATCTCTCTTCAATCCTTTTCAAGAAGAAGAAGTAGTAGGCCAATTCTGTTGCTTGTCATCAATTTAATTTGATGGAGGATAAGCATACTATAAATCTTATTCTTTTTCCTCCAAGTGATTAATATCATATTCTCGGTTCTAAGTTGTTCATCTTGTTTTCCGGAGCTCCAAGTTATTTCAATTATATCATTTCAAACCTCCATCTAATTCATCGCAGGCCTTGAATCTTATTCTTTTCATCTTTCACTTCTCATGCTTTCATTACCGGAGTTCTCAGGGTGGTTCATCATGTTTTAATTCATCCTCGAAGTCTTCATCAAGATTCTTGTTGGAACTCAAGCATTCTTCATCATGCTTTCCAATTGCAATCCTTTCTACCTTATCTTTTCAAATGATGTTATGTCATTCTTGACAATTCTTTCATGTTTTATGATTCACGAGTTATCAAGAATGAGATATTCAAAACCATCATTTTCCTTGTTCAGGAGATCTTTGCAACCCTTTAATTATTCGTTGGAGTTATCTTGGGTTGTAATTCACCTAAAAACTTTCCCTAAGGATTGTTGATATTATGGTGCTTATAAATGACCCAAGTTCTTCATTTATCATTCCGGTGAAATAAGCTTTTCGTCTCCTTGTTGATCTCAATCCATTCAAATGTTTCCGTCAGTGGCTGGTTGTCACCTCATAAATTTGAGATGTTTTCCATAAGCCCACATCAAGCTTATTCGTTTTCGTTGTTGATTTTTCCATCAACCCCATTCAACCCTTCTTTGTAAGGAGGATTTCCTAATTCATTTGCGGGAGAAGTAGTCATTTTTCTTCTCCATTCATTTCTTTCGTAGATTTATATGCTATTCTTTCATTCCGGAGGCATTGTAATATTGCTCTCTTCGTCCCATCATCTCGTTTTTATCAAGATCATATTCTATCTTGCTTGTCTATTTAACCGGAGTGTTGTGTCCTCCATTCTAGTTCTCTCATCTTATCAAGTTTTGCGTATCTTTTTAACCGGAGTGCTGTCTGAATCTTTCTTACCCCTTGTGCCATTCTTTTAATTGTTTCGGAGGCAATATGTTGTTCATTTCATCAAGTATCATTCCATCTCCTCAAGTTCTTGTTAATTCCTTCCATTTTCAGACGGAGTGCTGTCCAAATTCTGTCATTCTTATTCCTTGGCTATACCGTTGCAGCTTCACATTCTTTTGGTTCATAAGCTCTTGCTTCATGTCTTCTAACCTTCAAGGTTCTCATAGTGCTCCTTGTTTCTCTTTTCTAACGGAGTGTTTCATCTTCGTTCATCTCCGTTGCATTCTATTCTTTCCTTCAAGATTGTTCAACCTCTCAGGTTCGTGGTTTCACACGTCTGTCAAAGAAGCAACTTTGTTTTACCTCTTCCTCTTCCGTTTTTTACCCGGTGCCATCTCTAGGATCTCGGGTCGAGATCCTCTGTTAGTGTGGGAGAGTTGTGACGCCCGAAGACCGACGTCCCAGAAGATTCCAGAAGATTCCAGATGTTCCGGGTTCTCCCGTGTGTTTCATTTGTGTTTGTGTTATTTATTTTTGCATTGCATCATGTCATCATGCCATCATGTCATATTTATTTTGCATCTCAACTTAAATAACTCGTGTGGATCTTCGATCCATTTAAATCGAGGGAAGGTGACTTCTCTTTATAACATATGAAAGCCTCCCAATAGTAGTAGGGAGCTATATAATAAATTTCCAGTTGTTTGGAATTAACCCGAACACACTTGCAATTATGCCCCAGACCTCTGTTGCTTCAAGTTTCACCCCTTTCCGTGTCTATAATTCTTTTTCCAATTTATCGAGGTTCCTCCAAAAATTCGAACATTTTTGGACACTTCAATAATCAAGTCTTAGTTCAAACCCATTTGAATTAAATTCAAATATGTTAGAATTATATCTCGATCTTGTCTTTTCTATTTTTCTCGGACCGCGCTTTCTTATGAGCCCGAGAGAATAACCTCATGTGCAATTTCTTGCCTAGCTTCCCTTTCTTTTCTTCTCTCCTTTTCTTTTATTCTCTGTTTTTTTCCTTTTCACTCTTAAAATAAGAGAGGAAGAGAGCCCAGCAGGCTGTTCCCTATGCAGCTGCCGGCCTCTTAGGCCATCCCAGCCGCGGCCTCCTTTCTGGCCCATGGGCCCGGCCCCGCCATCCACTTCCTAACCCTAGCGGTCGCCCACACCTCTCCTCTTTCCCTCAGCCGCCATCGCATCGATCCCCATCGAACCCCATCGCGCTCGATTCCCCATCTCCCCTCTCGCCCGCACCACCTCGAGCCCGATCCCTCCTTCCCCAGCGCCATGGTCGCCCCCTCCCGAGCGCCAACCTCCGACCATGGAGCCCCAGGGCCGCAGCCGGCGCCCTCCTTCCCCTGCCCTCCGCAGCCTCGTCCTCTCGGCCAGGAGCAGCGCCGGGCCGCCCCTGCCTCCCCTTCCAGCGCCCGAGCGCGCCAAGGCCTCGCCAGGGCCTCGTCCCCAGCCTCCTTCTCTCCTGCCGCGACCGCGCCCCCACCTCTCACCGCCGGGCGTCCGTCCAGGGCGATGCCCCTGCTGCCTCCTAGCCGCATCGCCAGGCCAGGCGCCGCCACGCCAGGGCCCCTGCGCCTCCGCCCGCGGCCTCCCTCCTCCATCGTGCTCCCTCTAGCACCTCGTCGCCAAGGCCACTTGAGCCGCCGCCTCACCATCTCCCTCGCCTTGCTGCCATTCTGCTGTCCTTCGAGGCCCCTTGGCCTTGCTCCGTTTTTGGATCGCCAAGTTTGTTGCTACTGCCTCCGTACACAGTTAGGTTTACGTGGATTCGCCGAGAACGACTACCGGATGCGCCAAGAACGCCAAGTACCACGACGACCGCAAGTACCACTACCGTCGCCAAGTCCCGAGACCGGCAAATCCGAAGACCCGTGTACGACTACACCCGGTGTTGCGTCAAGTACCTCTACATGACCCGAACGAGTACATCTACCGACGCCAAGTACCCCTTCGGATACGCCAAGTTCGACTACACATGGAGATCCCGTGTACAACTACCGTCGCGAGAACGAGGACCCCAAGTACCACGATGCCGATGACCTTCAAGTTCGACTACCGTCGCCGTCTACCCCTACCGATGTTTGTGTACCACTACTTCCTCTATGAGTTGCGAGAACGACTACTTCCACTACTTCCCCTACGACCTCGAACCCCTCCGAGAACAGATGTTTCAAAGGTATAACCCGAGACGATGACCCCGTGTGATGCTTGTGTTGTATGAGATGTTTGCCCTTGTGTGCTTTGTGCCCGTATCGTCTTTTGTCGTGTTCCTCGGTTGCCTCGTCGCCGACTCGTGGGAACCCAGTGACAGGATCACCCCACCTTTCATCTCGATCGACTCGCTCACGCCACCTTTTCTTTTGCTTCGGTCTCTCAACGAGTTACCGGAACCGAGATGTAGCGTTGCATCATTTTCGGATCGTTGCCGTGGCACCTTTTCCTTCCACCACGGTGACAATACTTCATATCTTCTTCATGTCAACTTTTACTAAACTTACATAAACTTGATCATGTCATCCGCATCATGTTAACAACATTGATATGTTTAAATTGTTGTTTGCTTAAAAATACTAAACATGCTCATGGGGATTTTCCGGAATTATGTTGTTATTTCCGGCCTCATTTAATTTGTCTAAATAGGTAGGTTGTTTTTGCTTCACCTCTTGCTATGTTAAAAACATTTAATCTTGTCTTGTAAATAAACGAGAGTCAACTAAATAAATAACATGTGGTGTTTCGTCAATATGCAACTCGTTGCATATTGAGCTCCACTTAACTTGTAGTTGTGTTTGTGCACTTTGCCATGCCATGCATATTTAAACCGGACATGCATCATGCTTGCTTGTGCATCATGACATGCTTATGATTGTGTGTTTACCGTGTTGTTTGCTTCTTTCCGGTTGCTTCTCTTGTTAGCTTCGGTTTCGTTCCGGAGTTGTGAGGCTTCTTCTTCGTCTTCTTCATGGATCTGTTCTTCTTCCTTGCGGAATCCCAGGCAAGATGATCATACCCTTGGATACCTTTACTACCATTGCCATGCTTAGTTGTCTCGATGCTATCGTTACATGTCGCGCTACCCATCTTTTATGTCAGCCTCTCCTTGTTGCCATGAAACCTCTAACCTTGAAACCTTCCTAGCAAAACCACTGTTTGGCTATGTTACTCGCTTGCTCAGCCCCTCTTATAGCGTTGTTAGTTGCAGGTGAAGATGAAGTTCGTTCCAGGAGGGAACTTGTTGTTGTTATATCACAATATCTATAATTATTATTAACACACCTATATACTGGGCATGGGTGGAAGGCTTGGCCTTTTGCTCGGTGTTTTGTTTCACTCATGCCACCTTAGGCGCCGATAAACCGGCATTATGTTCCTTGATTTTGCGTTCCTTACACGATGGGTGGATGGGGACCCCTTGACACTTCGACTTTGAATAAAACTCCTCCAGCAAGGCCCAACATTGGTTTTAATTTTCCTCATAATAACTTAATTAATTAATTAAATTGCATAAGGGGGACGCTCCTTGGAGATTCTTTTCTACATAGCAGGGGGGCCAGCGCTGATGGTGTTGGTCCCAAACGGGGGTTATGCGGGGCCACCACGGGGAAACTCGAGGTTTGGCTCATGTAGGATCGCCCATCCGGACGTGGCCTGAGACGAGATACGCGCGGCTACTATCAGGGTGTCGACACGCCGGGAGGTCTTGCTGGACTTGTTTTACCATTGTCGAAATGTCTTGTGCACCGGGATGCCGAGCCTGATCGGTTTTCCCTAAGATAAGGAGTGATGATATTATAATTATCGCTTCAGCTAATCATGAGAGCTTGTGATGGGCTAAGTTGGGACACCCCTGCAGGGTTATGATCTTTCGAAAGCCGTGCCCGTGGTTATGTGGCAGATTGGAATTTGTTAATGTCTGGTTGTAGAAAACTTGACAGAGGATCCGAAGTAAAACACACAATTGTGTGAGTAACCGTGACTGTCTCTTTTCACTTTGAGAAGAGAACACGGTGAGGTTATGTTTGACTCGTATGTAGTTCAGGATCTTTAGCGATCACTACTTTTGCGACCGTTTGCGTAGATGCTCATCTTACTCTTGTGCTTGTAAGTTTAGCCACCATATTATGCTTAGCCGCTGCTGCAACCTCACCACTTTACCTCTTCCTACCCATAAAGTTTTGCTAGTCTTGATACCCATGGTTATGGGATTGCTGAGTCCTCGTGGCTCACAGATACTACAACACCAGATGCAGGTTCAGCCGAGTTTGATGCAGGAGCTGGTTCAAGTACTTCACTGGGAGTTCGATGAAGAGAGTGGCCTTATGCTTGTGACGTTTCGACAATCAGTAGTGGTTTCTACTAGGATTCGATCCTGACCTGTGGCGTTATGTTGTTTGGTATCTTGTCTTTTGGATCTTACCCTTAGATGGGCTGTGATGTTTTGAATGATGTCTTGCTTATGTAATGTATTGTGTGAAGTGGCGAGTGTAAGCTAACTATCTCCTTTTGCAATTTAATCCCTCTTTTACATGAGTCGTGCAAAGATACCAAACTTGAGATCATTCCAGAATGGGCTTATACCTTTAAGTCGTGCCTCGACACGTAGGAGGTATAGTCCCATTCTGGGCATTAAAAAACCACCACCGTCTCCGCCGAAAACCAACTATGAGCGCTTATTCAAAAGTCATATGTCGAAGCATCGCGGTCGGGAAGTACTTGCAGTGATCACAGGTTAGCACAGAAAAAAGTGGAAAACAAATTCTCCAGCTCGGCGAACAAGAGAACCAATCTTGCCCCCCGCTCAAGGTGCCTAGCGACATCGTCCCTCATCATCCGGGGATGGCGCCCGTTACCAATATTGGTGATTACCTGACCGACGATGTAGTTCTTGATGTGTTAGAGGTGGATGATCACAAATACCAGTACGGGAAGCCTCTCGCCAAAGATGCCAGAACTCCAACCACGATGATGCGAAGATTGCATGACTAGTACATGAAAACCTGCAGATACTCTGGTGGCCAGGATACTCTGATGCTGAAAGTTAAAGAGGAGCACGACCTCGTTGGAATTGATATGTTGTCTATTACATTTGAGGAGTTCTTCAACTTTTTCAATCAGAAGGCCCTCGATAAACCAACGATCACTTGCTACTATCTGTAAGTACTAATTCTGTCATTAATTAAGTCTCTATATATAGCTCAGCTCTTCATATTGCAAGTATATATAATTATCCTCACTATATTATGCAGATTGAAGATCGTCGAATGTAGAAAAGCTGATATCTACGATATTGGCTTCATTAACACAAATCTCATAGATGAATATCAGGTTCAATTTCATGCCAAAGAAGCCGAGGCCAACTTGCTACAATCGTTGATAATAAATCAAAACAAAGATAAAATACTCTTTCCTTACAACTTCCAGTGAGTGTTACTGTCTTGTGCATATTCGGTTTCCCTTAATTATATATTACTCGAGGTTATAGCTAGTAATTAATGTAATTGATGAGTTGTATGCATGCGTGCGCAGGTTCCACTATATTTTCCTAGAGATTAAGCTTGAGGAGGGACTAGTAACCGTCTTAGACCCGAGACGAAAAGATCCCGAGACCTTTGCGGACATCTCTAAAATGCTCAATAAGTAAGTTCAATCGATCATTACCGCACCATATCAGCAACTTTGTTCATTTCTTGATATAAAGTAATTGTTTTCTTTGTCTCGCGAGGTTTGGAAAGAATTCACCAAAAAAGTTCCGGCACTGCCGCGCAAACTGCGATGGATTTACCCGAAAGTAAGTACTACTAGCTAGCTAGTTCTGTGCATCTCCCGTTGACTCTAGCTATACTTTCATCAATGCCATTTATAATGCTTCATTATCAGTTTGATTGACCTCTATTTCTTGTAAAGTGCTTGTGGCAGGAACCCGGGAATAATTACTGTGGATACTACATCTGTGAGTTCATCTACAACGCGACGACCAAGAATAGGCGGGGCTACTCTAAAAGACAATTTGATGTGCGTAAGCAAAAATATTCACAATTTTATTGTATTACCCTCATTTCTGTTGACTTTAATTCATATATATATATGTATTGACCCCCTTCTTCAAATTAGATGCGGCAGATGCGGGATGAACTCCTACCACAAGATCGCATACGGGCAATTCAAAAGGAATTGGCGGAATTCTTTCTTGATCACGTCATCAATAAAGCCGGAGAATACCATCTGGAATTTGAGTTAAGTTGTTAGGGAATTGTAGTAAGAGATCTTATATTGTATGTATGTAGCCAGTAGCGTCAGATAGATATACGAAAACTTGTTGTTCGACCAATCTCTCTCGGGGGAGAGAGGTCGATCTTCTGTACTTAATGGTTTTCTTCATTTTCTTACTAGCTAGCATGTCGAGTCCTCCAATCTATACGTATATATATATAGTACATAGCGTCTATCAAGCACGAAGATAAGAGAGGACACTTCTCTCTATTAGCGGGCTAGCACAATATATGAAATCCCTAAATTAACCCTACAAAACCCCCAAACCCCCTCCCCCTTTCA
>LR738712.1:704192740-704244566 GCA_902687465.1 Secale cereale
CCCCCCCCCCTGTCTGGGCAAGCCGCAGTGGCCACGTGGAACCCCATCTGTCCCGGTTGGTATAAGAACCGGGACTAATGGTCTAGGCCATTTGTATCGACCATTTAGTCCCGGTTCCCCAACCGGGACAAATGGCCCTTTTTCTACTAGTGCAACACCATCTTCCAATGTAACATGCATGATTTTTGCAGAAACATCACCGCTTTATATGTTTTTTTCATACCAACTATAAATAGAAAAGTCCATAGATATATGTGTGAATTTTGCAAAATGTAACCGACGAAAACAAGAAAAAACCGCGTGCGTTGTCGGGGCAGTGTTGTCGTCAGTGTAGGATGTTGTCTTTGTTTTGTTCTTGTTCCTCTCATGTTTTTATTACCAAATGGACAAAATGCTTGCCTTTGTTGGGAAAATAGAATAGCGAAAAATAGGTTACGTGTTCGACGATGAAACTTGGAAACAATAACATTGATCTGACTAGAGAGATAATGTTAAGTGCTAAATTATCTGGAATATATAACTTCCATATCCATTTTGCAGGATTTAAAAAAGGAGGATTCTTGCTTGGTAAGGAAAAAAAACAATTAATTCAAAAAATAGTCGATGTATTGGCATGTAAATGATGCTGTCCAATAATAATTTTATGAAAATAGGGGAAAATGTGAGGGCATCCTTTTCTATAAAAGAAAACCATTTCCCTCAATTTGTTTAACAAGGGGCAGCACCCACAAAAGAGTTTTCAACTCACACGGTATTTTCCTCCCCTATCCCTTGATGGCTAGGGAAAGCTCTCACCTCCAAACTTCATCGGCGAGCCTGTGGATTCTCCTCCCCTTTGCCCGCTGCTTCGTCGGCCGTGGGGAGGAGAATTCCAGTGTCTTCACTCTGGTTTAGTTTAGGTTACGTATTTTTAGTGTCCTCGCAGGTGCGCCATTCGGACGGATGGTGGTGCTTTTTCTTTTAGTTTGTCTTCCGAGCTTCAACCCTCCTCGAGTTCATTCATCTAGACGTACTTGACGAGGTGAGGTTAGGCTTTCTTGTCATGTGGCGAGATTATGTGCCAGGTGCTTTAGATCTATTCAAGGATTCAACGGCAATGATTGCGGCTCCTGGACACTAGTCCTTAAAGGCATGTGCACGCCGACTTTCCCGGGCGTTATCGAGAAGATCAAGCCGGCTCCGATAGGGGAGCGGTGACGGTGGTGTGTCGGCGGCTCAATCTGGTGGTGGTAGTGGTCGTTCGGTGATCTCGGAATCTCGATGTAATTTTTATTATTTTAAAGATGCTTTGTACTTTCAATTAAACTTTGATAATAGAGATATTTTTTCGCAAAAGAAAGTTTTTTTCAACTTTTATTTTAACAGAAGAGTTTCACTAGTTCTTCTTTTTAGCAACAGAGTTTCACTAGCACCTTTTTTGTCGTTGAGAATTCGAGTTTCACTAGTACTCCCTCCGTCTGAAAATATTTGTCGAAGAAATGGATAAAAATGTATGTATTTAAAACTAAACTACATCTAGATACATTTATTTCTTTGACAAGTATTTCCAGACGGAGAGGTACTAAAACCCACGCAAGTATTCGCACACAAAAAGAAAACCCAGGCAATTTGTCTGGATCCATTGTCGTGTGCGGGGCAGGCAGCCTCTCGTTTCGGACGGCCCAGCTCTCTTCTCGCCGGCGCACGCTACATGGCGGCACTCCACGCAAACAGAGCCCAACCGCCTTTCCGGGGTCACCACGGAAGAAACACCACGCTCACGAGCAAACCGTGCCAACAGAGAACAGCCAGCCAGATATGGCCGTGCAGCCACGGGCCGCACACAGCCACCGAAAACCGCAGCTGCAACTCCGTCCGTCCGTCCACCCGTCCGCGCCACTCCACTCCACTCGCCTTGTCCCACTCCCCTCCCCTCCCCTCCCTCCCCCCGTGCAGACCCAGCTACAGAGAGAGCTCGTGGCACCGCCTCGGCTCATCCACCACCTCGGCCTCGCCGAGGCAGCACAGCGACGCGCAGGCAATCAAACTCCCCGATCCGCTTTTGCAGGCCGCGCACTAAAACCCCGGGGAGCGCGCCCCGCGGCAGCAGCAGGAGAGAGACAGAGACCTCGGTTCCAGAGGCGAGGCGCGCCCCGGCCCGCACTCAGCGAGCGGGGCGATCCACCGTCCGTCCGTCCGCACCTCCAACTCTGTCCCGCGGGCCCACCCACATGGCGGCGGCGACGGGCGTCGGCGCCGGGTGCCTCGCCCCCAGCGTGCGCCTGCGCGCCGATCCGGCAACGGCGGCCCGGGGGGCCGCCTGCGTCGTCCGCGCGCGGCTCCGGCGCGTGGCGCGGGGCCGCTACGTCGCGGAGCTCAGCAGGGAGGGACCCACGGCGCGCCCCGCGCAGCAGCAGCAGCTGGCCCCGCCGCTCGTGCCCGGCTTCCTCGCGCCGCCGCCGCCCGCGCCCGCCCAGGCGCCGGCCCCGACGCAGCCGCCCCTGCCGGACGCCGGCGTGGGGGAACTCGCGCCCGACCTCCTGCTCGAAGGTACCGCCGTCAGTTCATCCCCAGATCACGCCTCCCGCGTGTAATCCGTTGCGCGTGCTGCCAATTTGTACAAACTACAAAGTAGAGCTGTATCTCTGAATTTTCTGTCGATTTCTCACTGGCGGATGTTCAGTCGATCCAACTCTGCTTGTTGTTCATCGGTAGTACAGATTTTCCAGCGTATTAGATAGAAATCGAGGCCGAAGCGAGCAGATCAATACATTTTTCTAGACATTTTATCGGATCGTGCGATGATTGATTGGGGTGGCGTGTCGATACGATAGCGGTGCACCGCCGAGGTATCGGGGCATGTGCACGTGGTTGGGTCTCAGCAGACACATCACTGGACTGGTATCGTAATTTACTACCTTATGTTGGGAACGTAGTTAAATTGACTGGTATTGTTACCAAAAATGGTGCGAGTCGCTGCACTTAATGGGAAATCTTAACATTACATTGGGGTTTACCAGTCACCCAGTAGTATATTCTCAACACTGAACTGATTTTACTGATATAATAGTGGACATGATCACATGACACATGAGCCCCCCCGTCTTCAAGGAACTAGAAGGACCTTCCACCTTTGAGTACAGAAGTAGTATCGAAATTGAAGACCCTTGTATTACTGTCTTATTTTTCAATGAAATGGGAGGCCCATGCAGGTAAGTCACTCACATGGGCACCTGGGAGGCTGGGATCATGTGTGCTTTGCAGAGTACTAGATCCAGCTCACTCTGTTATATTCTTTGTTGGGCTGCTACTTTGTGTTTGCTGTGTAGTATATTAGACATGCTGAATTTGGCATCTAGCCAAGAACAGAATGCAGGTTGCGCCATTCTTACTATTGTTAAACTGTTGTCATGCAATTTTTAAAGAATGCGATCTTATGAGGATTAATTAATCATGTTCTGCTAATACCTGTCCTCACTCTGGTCTTGACAAATATACCATATGAATATTTTTCCATTTTGCAACCAGGGATTGATGAGGATTCCATCGACAGCATAATTGTGGCTGCAAGTGAGCAGGATTCTGAGATCATGGATGCCAAGGATCAACCTCAAGCTAAAGTTACGCGTAGCATCGTGTTTGTGACTGGTGAAGCTGCTCCTTATGCAAAGTCAGGGGGGCTGGGAGATGTTTGTGGTTCGTTACCAATTGCTCTTGCTGCTCGTGGTCACCGTGTGATGGTTGTAATGCCGAGATACTTGAATGGAACCTCTGATAAGAACTATGCAAAGGCATTATACACTGGGAAGCACATTAAGATTCCATGCTTTGGGGGATCACATGAAGTGACCTTTTTCCATGAGTATAGAGACAACGTCGATTGGGTGGGTATACCAATCACCTTATTATTTTCTGTTGAATTGTAGCGACTGTCTATCCTTGTTTGCACTTCCTTTTAGCTCTGCAAAGACATATGTGATTTCCATACTTTCTTGTTATTTCCCTCGTAATATTGCGCATGACAGTCAAAATATGATATATCCATGGAAGTCATACATGTGCCTTGTATTTGTGGTGTCAGTGCCTTTAACTTTCAGGGACTAATACATAGAATTTGAAAACTAAAGTTGGTTTTATTGAAAAGCTGTAGGTTGGCTGAGCCCACAACCACGTAGTGACGCCACTGCTTGCACATGATTTTGCATTTCTGTTTATACCAAGCACTTCATGTGAATAAGGTGTAAAATCTTAAAGCACCAATTTTATTCTGCCAATTGCACTTAGAGATACAGTTATCTTAGCCTCGACCATGGGAGTACTGTGCATTCAGTGCACCATCATTGTTCTAAGGAGAAAATGTGGGTGCAAGGAAGAGACTTTTGTCCCTTAGCAAAAGGCAGGCACTCTGTTGTCATATAGATAGAAAGCAACCAAGTTATTTCAAAGAGCTAACAATGGCAAAGGAACCTAAAAAAGCACGCTAAGGCGGGACACCAAAATGTGAGGGGGGCCTTGTGTCTGATGGCACCCCAAACTATTGGCATTGTTTTACTAAATGAAGATCACTTTAGATGCTACCAGGAGCTTCGAAAACAGTGGCTTTCCGTCCACAGATCATCTGGTGATATTTTTGTCCAGTGATACCTATTTTGCTCTTTTTTAGGGTCTATTTTGCTCTTTACAAGAGTGCCTATGTTGACATATACGTTGCTAAGTTGTTCATAAGTTTATTTCTTACTCTAAACGGCGAGTGCCCAATGCTTGTGTTTATTTTGGCTACTTATTTTTATTCTCATTTCAATCTCTTTTTTTTCAGGTGTTTGTCGATCATCCATCATATCATAGACCAGGAAGTTTGTATGGAGATAATTTTGGTGCTTTTGGTGATAATCAGGTACATTATGCTGTTATACTAAGCTCCTGATTGATCTAGTCGTAAGTTGTACCACCTAGCTGACCGGCTGCTCTATATCGTGCAGTTCAGATACACACTCCTTTGCTATGCTGCATGTGAGGCCCCACTAATCCTTGAATTGGGAGGATATATTTATGGACAGAATTGCATGTTTGTTGTGAACGATTGGCATGCCAGCCTTGTGCCAGTGTATGTTGTTTGTGGATCTGAAAGTCCACTCCTTCACCCATTCTCTGGTTTGCAGTGTGCCCATGTTGTACTACATTTATTTTATGCTTTTTCATGTTTGTTCTTATATTGCATATATGCTTATGGAGTCTAAAAGTTACCAGAGTGAATAACTCTTAAGGATTTCCTCAATCAATCATTTTTAGCTTTAGTTAACAATTTATTGTGGCAAACATAATGGGTTTTGATATTCACTAGTTTGTAGCTAATCTGATTTCCCCCCTGAGAAAACGCCTAAAGCTTTGTGCCTCGATGCATTGATAGAGAAAGAGTTTATGTACAAGCCCAAAGAGGGGCCATACCAGAAATTACATCACTACACCTCTGAGAACTAGCGCTGCTGGAAGAAGCGATGCGCCCCACTGCCCCTGCCTTCGCTCACAGCCAGGCCTCAACCTTGATTGTGTCGAGCAAGCTAGCAATGCTAGACTGCGCAAGCATGATCACCGGAGATGTACCTTCTCGCGGCTGAGGGGGTAGACTGGTGGTCTGCCGCCACCAATTTTCAGTTAATCTGAAAAATGCATTTCTGTGTTTTGATTTTTGATGATATTAGTATCTTGCGTACCCTGGGTACCACCTAAGCTTTTGCACCGTAATTTGCAGTTATACCTATAAAAGTAATGGTCAAGACTCAACGAGCAGTCGAGCATGATACACATGTGTTTTGAGGTGATCATGGTGCATGCATTTTAGGAATTAGGACATGTCAGAACAACGTGAGGTTTATGGGGGCAATTCATTTGTTCCATTATACACCCTCCGTCCCAAAATAAGTGTGGGTGATTTAGTACAAAGTTGTACTAAATCACCGACACTTATTTTGGGACAGAGGGAGTACGAGACATGAATATGGTTCAGCATGTTTGGACGCTACTTGTTTCTCTTAACAATGTTCAGATGGTGAATTTTAGCTGCTTGATGTCCTTTTGCTCTTGTGCTGTTTACCATGTCGTGTTCCCTTTTTTGTCACCAGTGTTGCGTCCAGTGTTGCGTGTTAAATCACTTTCCATTACGTAATCAATTTTGTCGCTGACTTCAGTCATTTTTATTCAGCCTTCTTGCTGCAAAATATAGACCATATGGTGTTTACAGAGATTCCCGCAGCACTCTTGTTATACATAATTTAGCACATCAGGTTTGGGCCTATCACTTCTCGCTATCTGTACATGGCTTTGTAAGTTCACTCGTATCGTCATACTGTATGTTATTTCAATGTCATTAGGGTGTGGAGCCTGCAAGTACATATCCTGATCTGGGATTGCCACCTGAATGGTATGGAGCCTTAGAATGGGTATTTCCAGAATGGGCAAGGAGGCATGCCCTTGACAAGGGTGAGGCAGTTAACTTTTTGAAAGGAGCAGTTGTGACAGCAGATCGAATTGTGACAGTCAGTCAGGTGAAATACTCATATTTCTCTTTTTTCTTTGCGGGATGTTCTGCAGTTCAATTGCCCTGTCTTTCACCCAATTAAGAAATAATTTAACCTTTTGTTTCTAGGGTTATTCATGGGAGGTCACAACTGCTGAAGGTGGACAGGGCCTCAATGAGCTCTTAAGCTCCCGAAAAAGTGTATTGAATGGTAACTATATTTGAATCCACTTATCTTCTTTTGAAACATATTTACAGAAATAGATGGATGTGGTTGCAAGAATTAATTCAGTTTGCTCTTTGGGTATGCAGGAATTGTAAATGGAATTGACATTAATGATTGGAACCCCACCACGGACAAGTGTCTCCCTCATCATTATTCTGTCGATGACCTCTCTGGAAAGGTGTGTGGATAGTACCCATATATAACATGCATATGTGATCTAGTACTTTTTTTTTCTTTGCTAGTTTGCTTCCCATGATATTCTCACTAACTAATCCTATGTGGTTTGGTATACTTGTCAGGCCAAATGTAAAGCTGAATTGCAGAAGGAGCTGGGTTTACCTGTAAGGGAGGATGTTCCTCTGGTTAGATACCAACCCCTAAGATTTTTTTTTTAAATCCCTAAAAAAACCTGCCAATCATCTCATTAGCTTGATTCACAGATTGGCTTTATTGGAAGACTGGATTACCAGAAAGGCATAGATCTCATTAAAATGGCCATTCCAGATCTCATGAGGGAGGACGTGCAGTTTGTAAGTCCATATTCTCTTGCTTGAGACTATAGTGTGAATCAAACATGTAGGCTTGGGGTAGTATAATACAAACATAAGTTGCAGCTATTGCTTCCGTGAGAATTTTAATGCTATTCAGTAGAATGCGACTGCAAGTTTTGAAACAAAGTTGGAAGCAATAAATATGTGACCATGCAGTGCCACTATAGCTGGAGTATCCTGTAGTCTATGTGATCTAACACACTCAACAACATGTTTTTGCATACAAACACATGCATGCGCGCAACAAACATACTATACAGTAAAATTGGCTTGGTGAACTGCAGACATGCTCTTATCTCCATTCGAACATTTCTTGTTTCAACATTGGCTGAAGACTAAGAGAAGGGGGACCCAGGGTGATTTTAGCAGTTTGTAGCCAACTAGATCCAGTCGATCAGTGGTATCTTTTTACTCTTATTTTTACAGGTCATGCTTGGATCTGGGGATCCAGTTTTTGAAGGCTGGATGAGATCTACCGAGTCGAGTTACAAGGATAAATTCCGTGGATGGGTTGGATTTAGTGTTCCAGTTTCCCACAGAATAACTGCAGGGTATGCATAGAACTTGTTAATAAGACCTTCGTTTTCAGCTTAGATATATCATTAAAAATATGCTTGTCTCTTTTTGTGCAGTTGCGATATATTGTTAATGCCATCCAGATTCGAACCTTGCGGTCTTAATCAGCTATATGCTATGCAATATGGTACAGTTCCTGTAGTTCATGGAACTGGGGGCCTCCGAGTAAGACAACAACCCTGAAATTTGTACTTGTATTGGCTCCAACGCAAGTGTTCTAATTGTCTCATGTATTCAACAGGACACAGTCGAGACCTTCAACCCTTTTGGTGCAAAAGGAGAGGAGGGTACAGGGTATGTACTGCACAAGTTTAGCTAACTTTCAGTGTATCTTCTTGCAGTGTCTTCAGGGTACATTGCGCCATAAATCAACCTGTGATGATTAACTGTCACTGTTCTGTACTTGCAGGTGGGCGTTCTCACCGCTAACCGTGGACAAGATGCTGTGGGTAAGTTTTGCTGAGCTCTTGTCCGGTTATAGGATCGTTCTTGGCTGTAGCATGGTACCTTAGTGCCCCTTGTATATAGACCTAACCTGATGGACCCACTTTGTCTATAGTCTATTGCCCTAAGGCGCTTTGTTTGGATTCTGCTAATTTTCGTACCGATAATTCATACTACCATTTTTTGATTCTCAAATGGGGGCCAGAATGTCGTCTGGTGTCTACGATTCGTGTAAGTAGCCAATGCAGGGTTGTTCCGGGTGATAATCTACGGGTTTTTTACCCTTGTGCAGGCATTGCGAACCGCGATGTCGACGTTCAGGGAGCACAAGCCGTCCTGGGAGGGGCTCATGAAGCGAGGCATGACGAAGGACCATACGTGGGACCATGCCGCCGAGCAGTACGAGCAGATCTTTGAATGGGCCTTCGTGGACCAACCCTACGTCATGTAGACGGGGACTGGGGAGGTCGAAGCGTGAGTCTCCGTGAGCTCTGAAGACATGTTCCTCATCCTTCCGCGGCCCGGGAGGATACCCCTGTACATTGCGTTGTCCTGCTACAGTAGAGTCGCAATGCGCCTGCTTGCCTGGTTCGCCGGTTCAAGAGTACATGACGGTTGTGCTGCTGCGGCGGTGGCAGCTTCGGGTGGATGACAGTTACAGTTTTGGGGAATAAGGAAGGGAGGTGCTGCAGGATGGTCGACAGCGAAGCATCATTCAATTGGCAGCCTCTCGGTCCGTGTTACAGCTGAAATCAGAAACCAACTGGCGACTCTTTAGCCTTAGTGATTGTGAAGTTTGTTGCCTTCTGTGTATGTTGTCTTGTCATTAGCTGATAAATTTTGATCTGTTGGAGGATTCTATCTTTTTGTGGTTGTTGTCGTCTCGTCGTCGTGGTAATGGTGACTTGTGAGTAGTGATTATGAATCTGTTGCAATGGACCAATGGCGTCGTCGATGAATGTTCCGAGACAAGAGGGGGCGGTGGGGCCATGTCAGGTGTGCCTTGTGCTCACGGCCACGGCCGGGACACGCATTGGCACATCCTTCCTTCCTTCCTCCCCTGCAAACCAACCTACTACCACTGGCTTTATGCTTGGCGTGAGCACCTCATATAAGGCCTGACCCAACAAGAAAACCAGGACGGGCCATGTCAACTAGGTATCGATCCTTGCCCGTTGGACGTACGTCCCGACCAACCTCGATTCCTTGTCCCCGCAGGCACATGGCAAATTACGTGTGCAGTGCACCACCAGGTCCTAGAAAAATCGGCCTATAAATCTCTCCTGGCGCCTCATCTCCAGCCATCTCGTTCTCATTTGCCTGGACTAACTGAGAAGGTAGCTAGCCAGGCAACACCGGCGCGTACGGCAGCTAGCTCGATCGCGTGTGTCCGTCCGTTCATGGCGCCGTCGGAGACGATGCTGGAGTCGGCGGCGTACAGGCGGATGAAGGCGGAGAACCCGTCCGAGTTCGTGCCGCGGAGCGTCTTCTTCGCGCGCGACGGCGGCAGCGGCATCGACCGCCGCAACAGCCTCTGGGTCAAGGCGGCGCTCGTCTACGAGTCCGTCACCGGCCGCCACGTCGACGACGGCGCCAAGCCCCTCGCCACCAGCCTCCTCCTCAGCCTCGCCCGCGAATGCCGCTCCCGCATCCACCCCTACGACGAACGGCCACCGGCGCCGCAGGCCAAGGCCGCGGTGGTGACGGACGTCCTCAGCAAAGTGTCAGACGCCGTGGCCACGCCTATTGGTACGCACGGCACCGTTAGTTTAGATGAATGTGCACGGTTTCTTTCCTGGAATTAACCATGGATGCGCGCTCTGGTTTGTAGCGGGCGCGGGCGGCGGAGAAGATGATGGGTCGGAGGAGAAGCAGAGCAAGACGACGACGGCGGAGCTGCACGACGAGGAGAAAGAGTCGGACGACAAGCAGGTGATCGACGCCGTCTTCCTCGTCGTCGGCTTCCTCGCGAGGCTGGTCAAGGCCGCCGCGGGCGTTAGCCGCGACGCCGTCGACGAGGGGTTCAAGTCCACGCACATGCAGGACATCGTCACGGACATGATCAAGCTGGAGAACCAGCTGCCCCTCAAACTCATCCTCGACGTCGTGGAGCACGTCCAGGACGCGGCGCGCCACGTCGCCGCCGACGCCAGGTTCGAGGGGCTCCGGGAAGGCCTCGAGGGCTACAAGCTGGGCTTCAGCCCCGCCACCTTCTTCGACGACGTCGTCAGGCCCTTCTGCTGGTACTACTCGCCCTTCTTCAGCAAGCAGCTGCCGGCCGTCGACCGCGGCCTGTTCGACGGCAACCACGAGATCGCGCTCCTGGACTTCCTCCACGCCAGCGTGGTGCCGACGCCGCCGGACGCCGAGAAGGGGGCGGCCGCCGGCGGCAGGACGTCCCGCATGCCGACGGCCAGGGAGCTGAGCCGCTCCGGCGTGCGCATCGCGCCCGGGGAGGACGGCCGCGCCACGGTGGAGTTCGACGAGGCGTCCGCCAGGCTGCAGCTGCCGGCGCTGGTGTACGACTTCAAGCTGGCCACGGTGGCCCGGAACCTGCTGGCGCGGGAGTACGAGGAGCAGAACAAGCCCGTGACGCGCTACTTCCAGATGATGAATGAGCTCGTCGACGAGGCGGCCGACGCCAAGATCCTCCGCCGCGCCGGCGCCGTGCGCGGTGGCGGGGCGTCCGGCGCCGAGGTGCACGAGCTGGTCAAGCGCATCGACGGCTACGCGACGTACCCGTCGGTGTACATGGCCATGGACGTGCAGATCGCGAAGGTGAGGCGGTTCCACGACATGAGGATGCAGAACTTCCTCGTCCGCTACCGCCCCGGCGTCATCTGGGCGTCGTCGGTGGCCGCCGTCTCCTTGGTCGCCATTGTTGCCGCCAGGAGACGGGGGTGAGGATTGAGGAAGCCAACCGCCCGTGCATGTCATACATTCGTTGCTGATTGAAGATTGTACATAGTTGTACAACTTGAAGTGTAATGTCATGTCTTGTGGCAATGTGTACCGGTGTACAATGTGTAAGTGCAAGCAAAGATGACTAGATGAGTCCATAAATAATCATAATGCTGATCATAATTAATTGCATGATAGTCCATGCAATTTGGTGCGAATTATGCCAATCCATGTAATTGTAATGTCCCGGATCATAGCTTCATTCATCAACAAGATCCAGGTGAGATTTGGGGATGGGAAATGGAGTACACATGAGGACGAATCCCCTTTTCTCATGTTTGCATTTTTGTTGTCCATGGGTTCAGTGGAGAATTGCGTTACTGTAATAGCAAAGGTATCTATGAAATGCAGTACCAAGGTCAATGAAATTGAAAGGCACCTCTGACAACAGAATCAAAAGGGATTTGGCGGCTATAGACGACTCGGAGGGGTTTTCATAAAGAGAAGCTTTCGCGCAGTACACCTATTTTTCTATAGAAGTGAATGGCCCCTTAGTTGGCAGAGAAACACAGAGAGTTTCAGAGACTTAGAGCATCTCCAACAGGCGCACAAAAATTTCGCGCCCAATAAAGGTTATAGTGCAGCACTGTAGCATTTTTAATGTGTCGGAACCAATATTGCTTTAGCAGACGCCCAAAAACGTGCGCCCAATCAAGCACGCAGTGCAAATTGTGAAGCGCGCGCAATCCGAAGCCCAAAAAATATGCTGCACGCGATAGCGTTTTTCAGCGCGTGCACACAACTTTTTAGTGTGCGCAATTGTTTACAAAATCTGTTGGAGCTGTTCGACGCCTCAAAAAACGATTTTTTTAGCAAGCAGAGCTCTTTTTGGGCGCCCATTGGAGATGCTCTTATCAATGCATACCCCTCCTACATGGCACGTCCAACTCTTAGAGCATCTCCAACAGCCGCCCAATGCGCGGCGCCCATAAAACGGTTTACATCGCGCAAGTAGTTTTTTTAGGGCGCTAGAAGACGTTTGCTCCAACAAACGCTGCAAAATATGATGCGCGCCCGAGTCCAGCGGTCCCATTTGCAGCAGCCCAGAGTTTGCAGCGCGCGTGACCGGACGCACTAAATATGCTACGCGCGATGCCTTTTTTATGCGCGAGCTATATTAGTTATAGCGCGCGCGCTTTTTGTGCGGCTGCTGGAGACTCCAAATCAGGTCTGCACGTGCTAAAAGCAATTTTTATCTTCTGTTGGAGATGCTCTTATACAGAAGATGTCAGAGCATGGTTAATAATATAACCAACAACGGGACTATATGAAGTTGTCATGTCACATATAGTCAACCTAACAGCCAATATGTACAAGAGCATGATCAATAGTATAGCCAACTGCTGACTATATGGGATGTGTTTGGTTGCCTGTATTAGGTCCAACCAGACCCGCGCGAGAATAATTTTGCCTGTTTGATTGCCTGAATCACATACAAATGTTGGCCCGTACGAAACTTAAAGCACTCCCAGCCAGGCCCGCCAGGAGCGGAGCGGCCGGATCGGCTGTTTCCTGCAAGCCGGGCTGGGTCGAGCCACCTCAAGCACACGCGGTGGGTCCCGATTGCACGATCGAATACAGGATGGATGCGAGCTCTGTTTGTGGTTTCTTCTCCTACCTCCATTAAACTTCTCTTTAACCTCTTTTGTTCGTCCCTTCTGATCCACACAATGGTAGTTCTATTCCCGATAAAGTCTATACGGAGAAGATGCGCATCGGTGTCACAGTTCCATTCAGGCGATTGATTCGTAATCTCGTCAACCGTAGATGCAAGGTGACCTTCCAGGGCGGCCATGGCGTCATGTGTGCCTGTGAGCACGTAAGAGAAGAGGAAGACTAGAAAGAAGTAGAGGGAGAAGAAGCAGGAAAGAGAGAGGAGAATGGGAGGAGGGGGCGAGCCGGGGTGGTGGCTGCGGCCATGGCGGATCGGCGGATCTGGATGAGTATTTGCATACTGTGCAAGTGCATGCTAGCTTCGTGCTTGCAAGCTCAACTCCAATGCTTGCTTCGTGCTTGCAAGCTTAGTGCCACAGTCCTGCGGCGACGGCGGCCATGCACTCATGTATGAGCACCGGTAGTCGACGTATGCACCAGAGGCAGGGAGTTGCTGCTCTGTCCGGCCCCTGATGGCTAGCGGGCTCGCGGCTCTGCTGATGCTACTAGCGGCGTCGGTGGCATTGGCGGCCGCCACCCTGGCCGACCAGGAGAACGACCGGATCCGGGAGCTTTCGGGGCAGCCATCACCACCACCGGTCTTCTACGAGGCACATGCTGAGGTGCACCGCCTCCTGGGCCGCGACGGCCTCCCGCTCAAAGGCGTCTTCGTGTTCGTGCAGGACTGCTTCAGGTACGACTCTGTCAGTTACACCCATAACTTCGACAATGGCGACGTCAGTGCCAAGTGTTAGCTGATGGCATGATGCGCCGGACTGGAAGGAGGCCGCGGCCGCGTGGTCGAGCGCAAGGCCGGCGTCGCAACCGAGATCGACCGCCTCCGCATCGAGAACCACCGCCGCGCCGCTGACGCAATCGACCCGAAGAGGCCGGCATTCCGCACGGGCAAGTCCGTGACGATGGACAGTGGCCTCGGCGCCGAGTCCGACAGCAACACGGCGAACTAGTTGTTTGTGTCCTCATCATCGTTCACCACAATCGCCATCGCAGTGCGTATTAGGGTAGTTGCTAAGTCTCAATCATATTCCATGCAAGCAACCAAACAATGTGCACTTATCTAACCACATACAATGCGAGCAATCAAACACGGTGCACAAAGGCATCGTTTTGATGCAAGGAGAGGACATGCATGCAACCAATCAACATGCAGATGTAGGTTTTTTGCCTCCATATGATCAACCAGACCCAACAGTGACAAGTATGCAAATGGGCAAAAAACGATGCAGGTAACCAAACGCACCCACGATGTTGCCATGACATTTATAGTCATCATTTATAGTCACCCATACAACAAAGTTAGATATAAGGTTGGACGTGTATCCGGTGGCGCCAGTTGCCACCTTCGAGCGGCCAACCCCCTACAGACTTGGCGGCTCCGGCCAACTGCGGCTTCCCCATCACAAATTCCGAATCTTGCAGTTTTGGGATAGCTCAGTATAAGGCCAAGGGGAAATCTCTGCTCGGCTTGCCGGTGCTGGCAGCGGCGACGCTCGCGGTGTCGTTTTCCTTCTTGGAGGCGTTGCCATGGCCTTCATCTGCGCCCCTCTTTGAGCTCAGGGAAACCCTAGGTCCGGTTCTCGGAACCAGATGACGGCGGCGCCGTGTCATGTCTACTACACAACCTTCTTCTTGTAGACGTTGTTGGGCCTCCAAGTGCAGAGGTTTGTAGGACAGTAGCAAATTTCCCTCAAGTGGATGACCTAAGGTTTATCAATCCGTGGGAGGCATAGGATGAAGATGGTCTCTCTCAAACAACCCTGCAACCAAATAACAAAGAGTCTCTTGTGTCCCCAACACACCCAATATACAATGGTAAATTGTATAGGTGCACTAGTTCGGCGAAGAGATGGTGATACAAGTGCAATATGGATGGTAGATATAGGTTTTTGTAATAGGAAAATATAAAAACAGCAAGGTAGCAAGTGGTAAACGTGAGCATAAACGGCGTTGCAATGATAGGAAACAAGGCCTAGGGTTCATACTTTCACTAGTGCAAGTTCTCTCAACAAGGATAACATAATTGGATCATATTACTAGCCCTCAACATGCAACAAAGAGTCACTCCAAAGTAACTAATAGCGGAGAACGAACGAAGAGATTATGGTAGGGTACGAAACCACCTCAAAGTTATTCTTTCTGATCAATATATTCAAGAGTCTGTAGTAACGTTCAATCTATCATAGAGTTCGTACTAGAATAACACATTAAGACACAAATCAACCAAAACCCTAATGTCACCTAGATACTCCATTGTCACCTCAAGTATCCGTGGGCATGGTTATACGATATGCATCACACAATCTCAGAAACATCTATTCAACCAACACATAGAACTTCAAAAAATGCCCCAAAGTTTCCATCGGAAAGTCAAGACGAAAACGTGTGCCAACCCCCATGCATAGATTCTCAAGGTCACGGAACCCGTGATACGTCTCCAACGTATCTATAATTTTTGATTATGCCATGCTATTATTTATGAAGTCTTGGATGTTTAATGGGCTTTATCATTCACTTTTATATCATTTTTGGGACTAACCTACTAACCCAAAGGCCCAATCCAGATTGCTGTTTTTTTGCCTATTTCAGGGTTTTGCAGAAAAGGAATATCAAATGGAGTCCAAACGGAATGAAACCTTCGCGAGAGATATTTTTTGAGAAAATCACGCACGGGAAACTTCAGGACCAAGTCAGGGGACAGAAGGCCTGCCCTCGAGGGTGGGGGGCGCCCCCTGCCTCGAGGCTGGCCCGTGTGGCCCCCGGTGCCCTCCTTCTTCCTATATATACCTATGTACCCCAGAAACTCCATACGCAGAGAGAAAACCCTAATTCCACCGCCGTAGCTTCTGTTCCCGTGGAGATCCCATCTTGGAGTCTGTTCCGGGAGGGGATGCATCACGGAGGCCTTCATCATCATAATCATCGCCCTCACCATGAGTTGTGAGTAGTTTACCACAGACCTTCCGGTCCATAGCTAGTATCTAGATGGCTTCTTCTCTCTCTTTGGATCTCAATACAAAGTTCTCCTCGGTCTTCGAGGAGATATATTCGATGTAATCTCTTTTTGTGGTGTGTTTGTCGAGATCCGATGAATTGTGAGTTTATGATCAAGGTTATATATGAAAGATATTTAGTTCTTCTCTGAACTTTTTATGTGTGCTCATAATATCCTTGCAAGTCTCTTCGAATTATTGGTTTGGTTTGGCCTACTAGATCTATAGTTCTTGCAATGGAAGAAGCGCTTGGCTTTGGGTTCAATCTTGCGGTGTCCTTTCCCAGTGACAGTAGGGGCAGCAAGGCACATATTGTATTGTTGCCATCGAGGATAAAAAGATGGGGTTTACATCATATTGCTTGAGTTTATCCCTCTACATCATGTCATCTTGCTTAAGGCGTTACTCTGTTCGTATGAACTCAATACACTAGACGCATGGTGGATAGCGGTCGATGTGTGGAGTAATAGTAGTAGATGTAGAATCGTTTCGGTCTACTTGTCTCGGACGTGATGCCTATATACAATGATCATGCCTAGATAGTCTCATAATTATTCACTTTTCTATCAATTGCTCGACAGTAATTTGTTTACCCGCCGTAGAATATCGCTATCATGAGAGAAGCCACTAGAGAACACTATGGCCCCCGGGTCTATTCTCAACATATCAATCTACATCTACTTTACTTTTCTTGCTTTTATTTGCTGTTTTATTAAACTAAAAATACCAAAAATATAAACTATCATCTCTATCAGATCTCACTCTCGTAAGTGACTGTAAAGGGATTGACAACCCCTTATCACGTTGGCTGCGAAGTTCTTATTTGTTTGTGCAGGTGCGAGTGACTCGCACGTGGTCTCCTACTGGATTGATACCTTGGTTCTAAAAAACTGAGGGAAATACTTACGCTACTGTGCTGCATCTCCCTTTCCTCTTCGAGGGAATACAACGCAAGCTCAAGAGGTAGCAACCCGCAAGTTGATCACCAAAACATACATCAAGTGAATCACGTGATATCCCATTGTCACCATAGATAAGCACATGCAAGACATACAACAAGTGTTCTCAAATCCTTAAAGACTCAATCCGATAAGATAACTTCAAAGGGAATACTCAATCCATTACAAGAGAGTAGAGGGGGAGAAACATCATAAGATCCAACTATAATAGCAAAGCTCGCGATACATCAAGATCGTGCCATCTCAAGAACACGAGAGAGAGAGAGAGATCAAACACATAGCTACTGGTACATACCCTCAGCCCCGAGGGTGGACTACTCCCTCCTCGTCATGGAGAGCGCTAGGATGATGAAAATGGCCACCGGTGAGGGTCCCACCCCCTCCGGCAGGGTGCCGGAACGGGGTCTAGATTGGTTTTCGGTGGCTACAGAGGCTTTCGGCGGCGGAACTCCCGATTTAGGTTATTTCCCGGAGGTTTCAGTATATATAGGAGGTGTTGGAGTCAGGGCCAAGAAAAGGGGGTCTACGGGCTGTCCACGAGGCAGGGGGGCGCGCCCAGTAGGGAGGGCGCCCCCACCCTCGTGGGCAGCCCGTGGGTCTTCTCGTCCCCCTCCGGCACTCCGTGGGCTTCTTCTTGTCCAAAAATGATCTCCGTTGAATTTCAGGTCAATTGGGCTCCGTTTGATATTCCTTTTCTACGAAACCCTAAAACAGGAGAAAAACATAAAACTGGCACTGGGCTCTGGGTTAATAGGTTAGTCCCAAAAATCATATAAAAGAGTATAATAAAGCCCATAAAACATCCTAGAAGGATAATATAATAGAATGGAACAATCAAAAATTATAGATACGTTGGAGACGTATCAGCATCCCCAAGCTTAATTCCCGCTCGTCCTCGAGTAGGTAAATGATAAAAACAGATTTTTTATGTGGAATGCTAACCAACATAGTTTTCAATGTAATTCTTTTAATTGTGGCATGAATGTTCAGATCTGAAAGATTCAAGACAAAAGTCTATATCGACACAAGAATAATAATACTTCAAGCATACTAACAAAGCAATCATGACTCCTCAAAATACTATGGCTAAAGAAAGTTATCCCTACAAAATCATATAGTCTGGCTATGCTCCCTCTTCACCACACAAAATATTCATATCATGCACAACCCCGGTTTCAGCCAAGCACTTGTTTTCTTACTCTATTCTTTCAAACCTTTCAACTTTCACGCAATACATGAGCGTGAGCCATGGACATAGCACTATGGGTGGAATAGAGTGGTGGTTGTGGAGAAGACAAAAAGGAGGAAGATAGTCTCACATTGACTAGGCGTATCAACGGGCTATGGAGATGCCCATCAATAGATATCAATGTGAGTGAGTAGGGATTGCCATGCAACGGATGCACTAGAGCTAAAAAAGTATGAAAGCTCAACAAAAGAAACTAAGTGGGTGTGCATCCAACTTGCTTGCTCGCGAAGACCTAGGGCATTTTAGGAAGCCCATCGTTGGAATATACAAGCCAAGTTCTATAATGAAAATTCCCACTAGTATATGAAAGTGACAAAACAAAAGACTCTCTATCATGAAGATCATTGTGCTACTTTGAAGCACAAGTGTGGAAAATGATAGTAGCATTGTCCCTTCTCTCTTTTCTCTCATTTTTTTGGAGGGGCTTCTCCCTTTATTTTTAGCCTCTCTCTATTTTTTTTGGGCCATCTCATTTTTTTTAATTTGGCCTTTATCTTTTTTTCCTCACACGGGACAATGCTTTAATAATGAAGATCATCACACTTTTATTTACTTACAACTCAAAGATTACAACTCGAAGCTAGAACAAAATATGACTCTATATGAATGACTCCGGCGGTGTACCGGGATGTGCAATGAATCAAGAGTGTCATGTATGAATGAAATGTGAATGGTGGCTTTGCCACAAATATGATGTCAACTACATGATCATGCATGGCAATATGACAATATGAAGCATGTCATAATAATGGAACGGTGGAAAGTTGCATGGCAATATATCTCAGAATGGCTATGGAAATGCCATGATAGGTAGGTATGGTGGCTGTTTTGAGGAAGATATATGGTGGCTGTTTTGAGTAAGGTATATAGTGGGTGTATGGTACCGGCGAAAGTTGCGCGGTACAAGAGAGACTAGCAATGGTGGAAGGGTGAGAGTGCGTATAATCCATGGACTCAACATTAGTCAAAAGAACTCATATACTTATTGCAAAAATTTACGAGTCATCAAAACAAAGCAATCAACGCATGCTCCTAGGGGGGAGGTTGGTAGGAGTTAACCATCGCGCGCCCCCGACCTCCACACAAAGGATGACACTCTACAAATACCTCATGCTCTAACTTCGTCACATAGCGGTTCACCATACGTGCATGCTACGGGAATCACTAACCTTAACACAAGTATTTCTCAATTTCATAATAACTCTACTAGCATGACTCTAATATCACTATCCTCATATCTCAAAACAATTATCAAGCACCCAACTTCTCATCATATTCAATGCACTTAGTATGAAAGTTTTTACTACATTCATCTTGGATGCCTAACATGTGAAGGCTAGTTTTTTAGCCAAAGCACATTACCATGATGTTATGTTAGTTGCACCCTTGCCATGTTAACCAACTCTTAAAAACCTTGTTGGTTGCTTGTTGGAAAAACTACATAAACTTGTTAATTTGTTCCTTTACTTATTTCATGTTGTGGTTGATCTTGTTTGGTTTTGATGATATTGCACTCTTGTGACCCCTAGGCCATGCATCATTTATTCCTTGTTCATATGCTTCATGTTCATGCATCATGTGGTTGAGCACTGGATATTGATTGATTTTGTTCCGTTGTTGCATTGTTGTGTTTGGTTAGAGCCTGGTGACGATACGGAGTACGAGGTTTCTACCGAGGTTGAGTGTGAGGAGCAAGGTTACGTTCCCTCCGAGTATTCAACAGGCAAGATGACCTTACCCAGATATCACTACTATCTTTGCCTATGATAGATGTCTCGCTCTTTAGCTTATTGCCTCGATGCCTATGTCTGTTTGTCAGCCTCCTATTGTTGCCATGAACCTCTCTAACCACCCAACCTAGCAAACCTTTGATTGGTACGTAAGCTTCCCTGAGCCCCTCTTATAGCATTGTTAGTTGCAGGAGAAGATTTGAAGATTCTTGCTTCATGATGGAGTTATTGTTGGGATATCACACTATATAATCTGTTAAACTAAATCATCTATATATTTGGCAATGGGTGGAAGGCTAGCCTTCGCTTGGTGTTTTGTTCCACTCATGCCTCCCTAGGAACCGTTTAAACCGGTGTTATGTTCCTTGATTTTGCGTCCCTAACACGGTTGGGGTTTATGGGCCCCCCTTGATAACCCGCTTAGCGCTAAAGCTTTTCCAGCAGGGCCCAGCATTGGTTTTACATTTGCCTAATAACTAAAACTTGCATAGGGAATTATAAACTCTTTTCTTAATCAACAACCCGGGCCAGTGCTCCACATGAGTGTTGGTCCAAACTGGGGAGCCTGCGGGGCCACCTTGGGGAAACCCGAGGGCTGGTAAAAACCTGTAGCATCACCCATCCGGTCGTGGCCTGAGACGAGATACGCGCGGCTACTATCAGGGTGTCGGCACGCCGGGAGGTCTTGCTGGATTAGTTTTACCTTAGTCGGAATATCTTGAGCACGGGATTCCGAGAATACTCAGGTCTTCCCACCTTGGAGTTGCGACTCCGCAGATCGTGAGCTTGTGATGGGCTAAGTTGGGACACCCCTGCAGGGTTTGATCTTTCGAAAGCGGTGCCCGCGGTTATGTAGCAGATGGGAATTTGTTAATATCCGGTTGTAGAAAACTTGACACTATATTCATAATACACTACCAGCGTGAGTAACCGTGACGGTCGCTTTCCGAAGGGGTTCGCCAAGTGAACACGGTGGGGGTTATGTTTGACGTGCTTATATAGGATCACTTCGTGATCACTTTGTCGATCGTTGGCACTTCTCTTCTCGCTCTAAACACGTAAGCTAGTGCTAGTGTAGCTGCAACCTTGTTCTTCAGCCTTGTTCCACACCCAAGGCTTTGATAGTTTTGCTACCCAAGAACGGGATTGCTGAGTCCTCCGTGGCTCACAGATTCTACACAACACCAGATGCAGGTACCGTTGAGAACTACACAGCTGGTGGTTCAGAGTTGTACTGGGAGTTTGATGAAGAACGTGGGCGATACTACGTGTCTTATCCAGAGGATCAGTAGGGCTCTTACTAGGATGATCGGGACCTTGTGTTATTTTATTTATGGTATCTTTCATTTGGATCTTCGTCCGTAGCCGGACTCTGATGTTATTTGGATGATGAATGTTTATGTAATGCATTGTGTGACGTGGCGAGTGTAAGCCAACTACTCTTTTGCAATTTCATCCCTCTTTTACATGAGTCGTGCAAAGATACCATACTTGAGATCATTCTAGTATGAGATTATGCCTTTAAGTCGTGCCTCGACACGTAGGAGGTATAGCCTCATACTGGGCATTACAGTACCGAATTGGAGAGCTTATCGCAACATGTATTGCATAAAGCTTTAAAAGGCAATGTATGGCTTAAAGCAGTCAGGATAAATGTGGTATAACCGACTAAGAGAATTCCTTTATTAGAAGGATTACTGAAACAATGATGGTTACTCATGTGTATTCATCAAGAAAATCCAAAGGATTTGCACAATTTGTGTGTATGTTGATGATTTGAATATCATAAGAACTACACAAGAAATGCATGAGACAAGAAATTCATCTTAAGACGGTCCGTGAGATGAAAGATTTGGTTGAGACCAAACTTTGCTTGAATTTGGAACTTGAGAGTATTCCTTTGGGAATACATGTTCATCGGTCTGCATTTATCAATAAGATTATTGAAATTTCAACATTCATAAATAATATCCATCAAAGAAACTATGGTTGTGAATAAACTTGTTCATGGACTACCCCACCCGGAGGCCCGAGCCCTGCATCCGAGACGGGCTCGGCCCCAAATTTCTCCCCCGAAAGCTCGAAATGGCAACACATGTATTTTTTATTCGAAACATATGTATATTATATTATTTTAATATCCCAAATATAATAATTTAGTTGAAAAAAATCATTTTTCATGTGCTTCACGCTGGGCCAGGCTCGGGCTTAGAATTTTGAGTCCGTGATTTGTCAAGCTCGGTCCGGAGGATGACCGGGTTTAGTTGTGAGATATCTTGATTGATAGAGATAAAAGTCAATAAGACCCTAGGCGGCGATAAATATATGTTTAGGCCTGAGTTTCCAAATACCGATGCAATGAGCACTAATCTATCTAGAATTTGTGTCAGGCATGCTATATCATTAGCAGTGAATTTATTGGCTAGTTTACAATACATCACCAATGAAAAGGCATTGGGTTGGTGTGAAGAATATTTTCATATATCTTCTCGACACCAGAAATCTTGGTTTGTTTTATGAGAAAATTCAAGATCTGACCATGGTGGGATATTGTGATGTTGGGTATGTATCGGATCCCCATCATCCTAAATCACAGACTGATTTTGTCTTCTCGAACAAGCCGCAAGACATACTTTAGTGGCTGCATCCACTAATCATTTTCAAATCTTCGAATGGTACGCATCATCATGTGAATGTGTGTGGCTTCACATAATGATGAACTTTGTTGAAATTTAAAGTGGGTTTGATTGATAGGAATCATCCACCATCATCTATGAAGATAATGATTTTTGTATTACACAAATGCGGACATGTTACAATGAGTATATTAATCTGAAAGTATTTTCTTCCCCATGAGTTGAAAAAGAAGTGGGAATATAAATATTTTGGAAGCAAAGTCATATGTGATCTTTGTGATATGTTCACCAAACTCTTCATTCTTGAAAGATGTTAACGAATGGGTACTAGGTGACTTTATTATTTGCAAAGTTCACGGGGACTGCGCTCTTGAGCGATAACCTGTTCGAGATCCTCGGATCTTTGTTATTGCACTTTTTTCTTTATGAGTTTTTTTTCTATGGTTTCTCGTATAAGTTTTTTATTTTGCGGGTGCTTGTAGAAGGTTTTTAATGAGGCAATAGTAATACAATCATTGTGATATGTCGTTTTCTCCTTATTTTCCCGCTGGGTTTCTAGGACTTTTACATGGCATATTACACATATCTCCTAATATTTTTCTTATAGGCTTTCTGGAGGAGCCTTATCAAGATGATGATGATGTTTACAAGGATAGCAGAGATTAGAGGGAGTGTTCGGATTTAATTAACCACGTGTTAATTAAGGGTAATCTCTCCTATCTCTAGCCGCCATGCGAAGGGATAAGTGTGCAGCGTTTGGCGTGTAAGTTATCACCCGGGGCATCCCTTCGGGAACGAAACACACCTTCGAGGACTATATATTGTACATAATCATCAATGAGAATCAGAGATTCATTTATCCCTTTTGTTTCACATCACCAATGACCACCAACCAAGGCCCGTGCATGCCACCGTCTATTCATTCACTCGTGATCGAAGAATGTAAGTATAGGTGTCTTATGGAAATGTGACGCGCAATATGCCTACCGTTGTACGATGTGCAAGTGCAAGCGAACATGAGGGGATTTGTCAGGGCTCTCCATCTCCCTGATCCATGTAATTTGGTGCTAATGCTTGTTAAATATCATCTCATTTTTGACTTAATGAATAGGCAGCATGAGACCGCTTTAACTAAAATCGTAGTAGAACAAAGAGGTAAATGTTTTCTGAGGGGAGCATATGGAAATATGATGGGTCCAATGCCGCATTCACTTTTTATCCATGAATGAACACAAATATTCTAAGCAGACAAAATACACCGTCGGCTCCATCTAGCTGATGTGCCCATTTCCGTTCGTGCTGAATATATGCCATAATACAAATGTCGTGCGGACCTAGCAAACCATGACAAAACAAAATGCAGGGAAGAAAATTAATTTGTGGTCTTTACAAATTTAGTTTACTCGTATGCAGATAGTACCATTAGAATTGTGATTACAGATTATTCACAGTAGAGTTCTCTATTACTTACAGGCATACCCAAGTATAATGATGTAAAGCAGTGCAAAGATGAATAGTTAATCAATTTCCAAAATTATGGAAGTATAGAGTTATTTTGACTTTCACCAAACTGGTATATGCCGCATGCTCACATCAAAATGTCGACAAATTTCCTCAATCGGACTTCACCAAATGACCATCATCTACCGCAACACCAAAATAACTTGACTTATACATATACTAAATTATGACATTACAAATAGTTGTAACGTGAAATAAAGAATTGGATATTATCTATACATAGAGGTGATTAACTCCTGATAATCATAGCTCATTGAGAGGTGAGGCAGACAAAACATCGTCAAAGAAGACATCCACCTCTCGCCACACCGGAAGCTCGCCCATCTCCAATAAACTCACCGGCTCGACATTAGCAGCATAGTAATCAAGGTGTGACATCATACCATCATCGTCAAAAATTGTTGGTGCAGCAAATGAGAGGCCGGGGAACATGCAGTCTTCGTCCTCCGGTGGCACGATAACATCAGCGTTGCAAAACGGAGAGTAATCACCGCCTCTCTGGCACGTGTCCACCGAAATCTTCAAACTGGCAGTAGACTCGTCAGGCTTGCTGGCATTGACTGTAGACGCCACCACCTCAAGCGGCCTGAGGACAGAGACCGGCGAGCCCACAAAGTGAGACTCATCGCTGGACTCCTCATATGTGGCCGCCACAAGGAGGTGGCCGACATCACCCTCAGCATCGGCCACAGCAGGATCAGGATCAGCGGAAGGGGACGGCGAAATAGCAAAATTCGTGGTCGCAGATGGCCCACGAAGCCGGAGGGCGGCGCTATCATAGACCATGGCAGCCTCCTCCGCGGTGTCGAAGGTGCCGAGCCACACCCTCACCCCCTTGTTGGGGTCGCGGATCTCCGCCGCGTACTTCCCCCACGGGCGACGTCGCACCCCCCGAAATTTGGGCTCCTCCGCCGCGTCGGCCCTCCTCTTGGCGCCGAGGACGGGCCCTCTTCGGAAAGGAGAAGCCTGCGGCTGCTGCGGCGACGTCGTCATCCTCGGCGGCTGCTCGATGCAGACTTCCTCGACGAAGCGGCGTCCCTGCCGCGGCGAGTCGTCGCTGGAGGAGTCGGTGGCGTCCCGATCCTCGAACGAGACGCGTAGGACTCTCGGAATCGCCACGGCCGCGGCCTCCTCTCCCTCCTCCTCCTCCTCCTTGACGACCCTCCTCCGGTGCTGGTCCAGTGTCTTCCCACCGGCGACGATGGCCTGGACCATTGCCACCCTCCTCCCCGTGGACTGGTCGAGAGAGTGAGGAAAGGTCCTGGAAGACGAGGAGGAGGGGAGGTGGAAAGGGAGAGAGGAGGTGGATCGGCCAACGCGAAGCTTTGGGAAGGGGAGAAGACGTACTCTACCCGTTTATAGGATCTCCCTGCGTAATAGGCAACAGTTTAACAGATTGATCTGCGAGGGAGATATTCTTTATTTTTGGATGGTTGGATGGAGGGAATCGCGCTCCCGTTACGCTACCAAAAATCAAGCAATGTGGGCTCATGTACGTGTCAATGACACACGGGACCCGACGCCTCCCCCATTTACGTACACGATCGCCTCGTTGCCTTCTCTGCCGGATGACGATGGTTGATTTTAAGTAAGTAATGATAATCGGATCGATTTAGATGGACGGGGCGGTCAAGTTCTGCTTTATTTTGGGAAACGAGAGATCCTTGAAAATCTCTACCCGACCAACCGATCCACCGTATGTGTAGCCGCAACCTTCCTCCGCGTATCTACTGCCCAATGCCCATGCATGCACGTATCATACGCGGTCGGGCAATTTGTACGTACGATTCGATGCCACAAAAAAATTATACGTAGGATACATTGATTGGGCAGTGTCTCCAGGATACGGTGGACACCCATGCAAAAGAAAAAAAAAGGATACCGTGGACACGATACGTACGTACATGATCTAAGTACTCCCTCCGTTCCATAATGTAGTGCCTATAGATTTTTTGAAAAGTCAAACCTCACAAACTTTGACCAAGTTTGTGCAGAAAAATATTTACATCTAGAGTGCGAAACATATATCATTAGATTTATCATAAGATGTAGTTTCACATTATATATTTTTGTTATTGTAGATATAAATATTTTTCTCTACAAACTTGATCAAAGTTTGCAAAGTTTGACTTCTCAAAAAATCTATAGGCACTACATTATGAAACGGAGGGAGTATCTGACTGAGTGGAGGGCTAGTAGTAAAATTCTCGGGTCAAACGTAACAGCTCGAGCTGGTACAAAGGCATCGTCAATATAAGCTTAAGCTGACCGGGACAACGCAAGGGACCAAACCAAGCAGGGGGAAGCTAGCGAACAACGGCGGCTCGACGACGACGACGACGACGGAAAGATGCCGAGGCGCAGGGGGGCGAGAGATACCGGACAGAAATGGGCCGGCGGCGGGTGGCGACGGCGGAAGGGACAAAGTGAGGGGCGTGGAAAGGTGCAAACTGTCGTTACGCTGTGTTTGTACGTGTGTGAGTGTGACACGAGCTGAGAGGGACGCGACGCGACGATCGATGATGGGACTGCCGTTGGAGTAGCAAGTGGAGGTGGAAGACAACAAAACTGGACTGCCCTGGCTGGCTGGCTTTCAATTGGAACAGGAGACGAGGGTCTAGCAATGCACCTGGGGATTTAGAAGATTACTGTATTAACGTGAGGTCGTGGTGTGTGGTGGCTGCTTTTCTTGGCTACGTATGGAATGTTTTATGTTTTTGTGTCGAATGATTGAGGATTTAGACGGCAATTGGGCACCTATGTAAAAATTGCAAAGCATGTGTTTTCTTTGAATTTATCTAGTCTACTAGACCTGGCGCCCGCATTTGCAAGTTATGCGACCGGACATCGCACCACGGTTTTCAACACTTGCAACCGGAGCCCTTGTGAGCTATTTGATCACGAAGATTGAGCGGCGGCAGGAACTGAGGGGGTAATGAAGGGGAAGGGGATGATCTCGCGGTGATGAGCGAACCTGACGACTGGATTGGGAATGAGCTCATAGTGGGTTCGTTTGTGCCTTAGCTTGAAGTCGTCTTGGCTCCCACGTGTAGATTTTTTTTTAATTAAGGAGTACATAATCATCCACCAGGCAGCCCTACCCTGATGATATCTGAAAATGTACCTGATGTGTAAACGGTTTGGATAGTATTTTCTTCAAAAATAACAAGGAATCATCCACCTGGCATAATCGTCCATTCGATCATGCCTAGAACCACCACACTAACTCCTCAATCACAAGCATCCAACAAGTTAGGGCATGTTTGGATTGATGCCGACACATGCCGAATCAATTCTTTGGCATTGACCGACTGTATGGCAATTACTATGGCAACTACTATGGAATAGTTGGGCACCACCTAAGTGCAAATTCTTCGCCTGGCTTGTTATCAAGGATAGGGTCTTGACCGCCGATCAACTACAGCAGAGAGGTTGGCCAAACTGTAACTTATGCCAGCTTTGCAAGAGGAAGCCGGAGACCGTGGCACATCTCCTCTTCAAATGTAGGTTCTCCACTCGAATTTTGAATGCGGTCAAAGCTTGGGTTGACGCGCCGGAGTTGGATGTAGCGGCATGGGCCAGAATATCCTCGGTCAGCGAGTGGTGGGCTTCGGTGGTTCTCACTCGTGGTCATAGGCGGAAAGCGGTGTCTTCTCTTATCATGCTTGTTTCTTGGGAGGTCTGAAAGAGAGAAACGCAAGAGTTTTTCAACAAACATGTAGGTTGCCAACTGTGGTGGTCGGAGGCATTAAGACAGAGGCGAAGAACTGGATTATTGTCGGGGCTAGGCACTTGGGTTCTTTGATGCCGCGAGAGTAGGCTTAATTTTTCATTTGTGGAGGAGTAATGACCCTCATAAGACCTCTGTTAATTTGTTACTCCCCTCCTTTTTTATGAGATGAGGCAAAGCTTTTGCCTCCATTTCAAAAAAAAAAAGATTCATATAGATACCCACAGCACAGCTAACTACCCCCACACATATCTACCCAAAGAGGAATGTATAAAAAAGTGGTCCACCATTTCCTTTCTATCACAAAATTTACATTTACTGCTCCCTACCCAACCTCTTTTTAACAAGTTAGCGCTGATCGATGAGCGCGCTTTCCTATTTGGGATCAAGGTTAGCGCTGATCGTAAACTGTTTTGATGAATCGCCTGGCACGAAATCAACTTGCTTGGTCTCCTCCACCGATTTAAACTTCAATGCCGGATCATGCTCTGTAGTTGGCTTCTTCAACGGAGTCATGTCTGCCGGATCAACATTATCTTTGTAAAACTTCAACTCTTCAGTGGCACATACTGCTTCCGCGTAAGCAGCATCTCCCTCTTCACATTCTATTGCTATCTTGCGACTTCCGTGAACCGTGATCGTGCCTTTGTGACCCGGCATTTTGAGCTGCAGATAAACATAACATGGTCTAGCCATAAACTTGGCATAAACCGTCCTCCCAAACAGAGCGTGATAAGGGCTCTGGATCTTGACGACTTCGAAAGTTATCATCTCTGACCTGGAATCATGCTCGTCTCCAAAGGTAACTTCCAAGTCAATTTTCCCAACTGGATAAGCTGACTTACCTGGAACCACCCCATGGAACACCGTGTTTGACTGCCTCAGCTTCTTATCCGTCAAGCCCATCCGACGGAAAGTCTCATAATACAAGATATTGATGTTGCTGCCGCCGTCCATAAGAACCTTAGTGAATTTATAACCTCCCACCTGTGGTGCCACCACCAAGGCCAAATGGCCCGGATTATCTACCCGCATCGGGTGATCCTCTCTGCTCCATACAATGGGCTGCTCTGACCAGCGCAGGAATTGCGGTGTCGCCGGTTCAACTGCGTGGACTGCCCGCTTTAAAACCTTCTGATCTCGCTTACACAAACTCGTGGTGAACACATGATATTGCCCACTGCTCAACTCCTTCGGATTACTCTGATATCCGGATTGTGGCTGCTGTTGCTGACGCTGCTGATTACCCTGGTTATTGTGATTACCTTGGCCCTGTTGTTGGCTGCCTTGGTTATTGTAACCACCCTGACCATGCGGCGGATTACCTTGGTTATTATAACCACCTTGGCCATTTTGATTACTGGCTCGGTTATGATAACCGTTGTTATTGCCCCTATACCCTGATCCGGAGCTGTTCCCCTGATGATTTGGACCATAAAACCCTGGGCCTGAACCACCATTTGGAGGCCTGTCGTTAGGATTAAAGCGGCCCATCATGGCTTCCATCAAGGGCCTGCATTCTCTTATTGTGTGTTTTGCCGGTCGTCCCCTCGAGCTATGCTTCGGACAAGGCTGATTTAACTCTTGGTCCCAACTAATATCCCCTCCGCCGGTTTGTTGGGGTGGGTTGCCCCTATTGCGCTGGAAACCCCCTTGGACTTGGGTATTGCCTACGAAATCAGAACCACCTTTCGCCTTTCGCTTGCCTAAGAAACTTGCAGCAGCCGGATTAACTTGCGCCGGTTTACCTGGTTTACTAACCTTTCCTGCTTTGTCTCCATCAGCTTCTGGATATTTAGTATTGTCAGAGTCCCCATACTTCACCAGAGCACTCATGAGAGTTCCCATATCATTACAATCCCGTTTAAGCCGTCCTAGCTTTAGCTTTAGAGACTCAAACCGGCAATTGTTTTCCAAAGTCACTATTGCTGTGCTGGGATTGATACCATTCGAAGAGTGCAAGATCTCTGACACTCGCCGCACCCAAGCACTTGTAGACTCCTGCTCCCCTTGCACACAGGCTGCCAGATCCACTACTGACATCGGTTGCTTGCACGTATCTTTAAAATTTTTGATGAACTAGCGACGTAGCTCTCCCCATGACCCGATGGAATTCGGGGGTAAACCCTTTAGCCAGGTCCGGGCTGTACCTTCAAGCATCATAGTAAAGTACTTTGCACAAGCCGCTTCATCTACATCCAGCATCTCCATGGCCATCTCGTAACTCTCCACCCAAGCTTCGGGAGCCAAATCTGCGGTGTAATTAGGCACCTTTCGCGGACCCTTGAAGTCCTTGGGCAGTTTTACGCTTCGTAAAGCGGGGATAAGACACTGCACCCCGAAAGAACTCGTTGTGACTCCTGTCTCTGATGTAGCTGTGTGAACCGGCGTCGTTTGACGGATTTCCTCCCGGGCTACCGACCTAACCCGGTTTACATCCTGAGCTTGTGCATCCGCGCCTGCCGGATTATCCTGTCTGCGCCGACGGCGCCTGCGTTCACTGCTAGATACTTCTGGCTCCTCCCAATGCCTAGTGTAACTCCGGCTGGGACGTGGTGTTGAATGTAGCCTCTCCTTGCTATGAGAATATGCTTGTTGCTGTATTAACGTCGTATTAAGTAACTCCTTGACCCGGTGTGCTTCCAATGCCACCGGAGACGTCCCTTCAACGGGTAAAGTGGCCAAACATGCAGCAGCAGCAACGATGTTGTCCAAAGGATTTGAATAATGACCCGGAGGGGTAGGAACGTGAGGTGCAGACGTGATCCGCCGATCTTGCTCCGCAGTAGGCTGCTGAACCGGCTCATCCCTGGCTGGGGGTGCCCTCCGGTTTAAAACCGGATCATTGCTGGTCCCAGCCCCGGGTGTTCTGAACAGATCCGTCGCTTCATAAACCGACGGTAGACGAGATTGATATTTCCGACTTCTTACTCCCTGTGTAGAGGCCTGTTCCATCCTTAGGTGAAAAGCCTGATCGTTCAATTCCGCTTGCCTTATTGCTATCATAGCCTTCTCTGCTTTCAGATCATCCCTTGCTTGATCAATCCGGCCCTTTAGCTGAAGGAGCTCTGCATCATGCTGCGCCTTGTCTGCTGGAGCTACCTCTGCCACAGCTTTGGCCGTAAATTCCTCGACTAAGGTGGATAGAACGTCAGTAGGTGAGAGGGCTGGGCCGCTCCCCCCTACACCAGCTTCTGCTGTCGCCCCGTTCACCGTGGGCTGTGAACCGGCCATAAAGACAGCCACCCGGTTTGGCGGGTCAAAGGGGTCCGGAATATTGTTCCCGTCAGACTCACCCTCAGACCGGCCGTCCTGCAACTGATACAGAGATTCAGTCTCTCCGGATGAGGATCCGTCGTCGGAGTAGACAACTGTTTCACCGCCAGATTCCGATTCGTCCTCGGTTTGGACCCCGTGAACTGCTCCAACGAAAACGTGCTTCATGGCGGGCTGAATCCGGGCCGATCTCGCACGCTGAGCCGGCTTGATGATGTTGGAGAAGATGTCCGGCTCAGGTCCCGGTTCGCCGATCTTGCCGATGAAGACTTGAATGCCACCGAAGGGAACCCGGTACCCGTATTCGATTGAATCGGCCTCCGGTCCCCAACCCGCGTCGTCGATGTAGATCCGGCCGCTGCGACTCTTGGTCATCCGGCCGGCAACGTAGCCCTTGAGCCCTTCAAAGCCGCCCTTCAAGAACTCGAAACCATCATGTGGAGGCCCCACGGTGGGCGCCAACTGTCGTGGAATTAACACGGCAGATGTCCGGTTTAGCGGACTTGATGATGGAACCATCGCACAGGTTAGCTTGAAGGGGTTAAAAGCATACAAAGGACACAGAGGGTTTATACTAGTTCGGCCCCTTCGATGAAGGTAAAAGCCTACGTCTAGTTTGGTTTGGTATTGCTTGGGCGTCGATGAACAGCGAGCGATTTGCTTGCCTGTCTCGACGGATTGTTTCTTGCTTGTCCCTGGACCGTCGCCGAGTCGTCCCTTTATATAGAGGTGACGCCTGGTCCGGTTTACAGAGTCCCGAGGCCGGCTCATACTCGTGTCCGCCTCGGTCTCTGCTCTTTCTTTCTTATCTCTCAAGTTACATCATCGGACGGTTTACAAACCATAACCCTATACATGGGCCCTAAAACCTCCTGGGCCGTAGCCTTTACTAAATATTACAACCATACGAACATATTATAATAAACCGGTTTATACTAGCCAGTTCATACCTGCTAGTAATATCCCTGACATTTAGTAAGAATTATATTCCTAAACATCAACCACAAAAGGACTTCAATCTTCAAAGGTACTTCTATAAACCATAGTCTCCTAAATGGGCATTTCAGTTGCGGAGCTTTTAACATCAAATACATAGAATTAACAAAGAATTTATTATAATTGTTTAAAATCCAAAAACATTAATCATTTCCCTCTTTAACACCACCGCAACACACAAGTATTGTAGTTGCTCGCATGATTCAGCTAATTCATCCCTAATGTTTATCCTAAAATGAATATTATTCCATCTCTCCACAAAAATGTTAGCTACTATTGTATTAAAACTAACATTAAAATTATGCAATCTATGAAATTTGTTACATAGAGCATAATACCCAAACCACTTATCCTTCGAGAACCATATGTTCTTACCATTCCCCCATTTTTTCTACTAGAATTTGTAAAAAAAAACTATTCTTACAAGAAGAATTCCATGCATAAAAATATCATGGTTTGCTTTTAACATTAATAAGGAAATAACCAATTGTTCTTAATGTCTTCATGTCGTTAACCTCCTTCTTTCTAGTATCCACGACCATTTGCTTAATACATATACATTCATAATTCCAAGACCCAGTAGCCCCAAACCTCCTTGATCAACATGTTGACATACTTCCTCCCATTTAACTAAAGTATATCTATGAGAGTCATCACTATCTTGCCACAATAATCTCTTCATAAAAAATGGCACTGTGTCAAGGACAATTAGCAATAGGGAACGTTGACATCTTGTAATAAGGAACAATAGATAAACACGATCTAAGAAAAACCAATTTAGCACCATAGGACATCAACCTCCCCTCCCAGGTTACTAACTTTGTATACCCACCTTATCTTCTGCTTTCTTACCATCCATATTCCTAAGATTAACATTATGCATTGGTCTACCTATGTAAGACATAGGTAGTACCCCAAAAACACAAGTGAAAATATCCCTTGTATGTAGTTTGCTAGTACAACTAAATCAGAGTCGTCGATCGGTAACACAAAAAAGAGACGGATTCCTACTACTAATGCATGTCATTTCATCTTCACAAATACCACCATCGAACACCCTCTCCCAAGAATCAAATAAAGTCAGATTCACACTTCTCCAACGTATCTATAATGTATGAAGTATTCATGCCATGTTTATAATAATTTTATATGGTTTTGGTATGATTTGATTAGAACTAACCCGGACTAACACTGTTTTAAGCACAACTGCGATTGTGTCGTTTTTTGTGCATAAATATAAGTTCTCAAAATGGGCTGAAAATTTACGGTGATTTTTATGGACCAAAAGAGACCCCCGAAGCACCGGAGCTGGGCCAGGAAGTGGATGAGGAAGCCACAAGCCAGGGGCGCGCCCTACTCCCCAGGGCGCGCCCCTATGGCTTGTGGGCCCCTCGAGCACCTCCTTGACGTGAGACCGACGCCAAAAATTTCTATAAATACTAAAACCCCCAGAAAGAACCCTAGATCGGAAGTTCCGCCGCCGCAAGCCTCTGTAGCCACGAAAAACCTCTCGGGGCCATGTTCTGGCACCCTGCCCGAGGGGAAAGCCATCACCGAAGGCCATCTTCATCATCCCGATGGCCATCATGATTAGGAGGGAGTAGTCCACCCTCGGGGCTGAGGGTTTGTACCAGTAGCTATATGTTTTATCTCTCTCTCTCTCTCTCTCTCTCTCTCTCGTGTTCTTGATTCGGCACGATCTTGATGTACCGCAAGCTTTGTTAATATAGTTGGATCTTATCGTGTTCTTCCCTCTCTACCTTGTGATGAATTGAATCTTTTCCTTTGGGGTTTTGTTACGTTGGATTGAATCTTTGGATGTGAGAGCACTTGATGTACGTCTTGCGATGGGATATCCGTGGTGACAATGGGATGTTCTATTGATTCACTTGATGTATGTTTTGGTTATTGATGTCTACTAGAACTACGTCGGTATTTCCCCAAAGAGAAAGGAATGATGCAGTATAGCAGCGGTAGGTATTTCCCTCAGTAATGAGACCAAGGTTATCGAACCAGTAGGAGAACCAAGCAACACAACGTAAACGGCACCTGCACACAAATAACCAATACTCGCAACCCGATGTGTAAAAGGGGTTGTCAATCCCTTTCGGGTAACGGACATGATAGAGTTGTAAATATTGATAGATCGAACGCCAAATAAGATAAATTGCAGCAAGGTATTTTTGGGTTTTTTGGTTTAATAGATCTGAAAATAAAAGCAAAGGAAAATAGATCGCAAAGGCAAATAATATGAGAAAGAGACCCGGGGGCCGTAGATTTCACCAGTGGCTTCTCACGAGAAAAATAGCAAACGGTGGGTGAACAATTACTGTTGGGAAATTGATAGAACTTCAAATAATCATGACGATATCCATGCAATGATCATTATATAGGCATCACGTCCAAGATTAGTAGACCGACTCCTGCCTGCATCTACTACTATTACTCCACACATCGACCACTATCCAGCATGCATCTAGTGTATTAAGTTCATGGAAAAATGGAGTAATGCAATAAGAACGATGACATGATGTAGACAAGATCTATTTGTGTAGAAATAGACCCCCATCGTTTTATCTTTAGTAGCAGCGACACATACGTGTCGGCTTCCCTTCTGTCATTGGGATCAAGCACCGTAAGTTCGAACCCACTACAAAGCACATCTTCCCATTGCAAGACAAATAGATCAAGTTGGCCACACAAAACCCAATATTGGAGAAGAAATACGAGGCTATAAGAAATTATGCATGTAAGAGATCAAAGAAGACATAAACTCAAAGTACATCGGATCCCAACAAACACACCGCAAAAGAGTTACATCATATTGATCTCCAAGAGACCATTGTATTGATAAGCAAAAGAGAGAGAAGAAGCCCTCTAGCTACTAACTACGGACCTGTAGGTCTACAAAGAACTACTCATGCATCATCAGAGAGGCACCAATGGAACTGGTGAACCCCTCTGTGATGGTGTCTAGATTGGATCTGGTGGTTCTGGACTCTGCGGCGGCTGGAATTGATTTTCGTCGACTCCCCTAGAGTTTCTGGAATATTGGGGTATTTATAGAGCAAAGAGGTGGTCCGGGGGACACCCGAGGTGGGCACAACCCACCAGGACGTGATTGGGCCTCCTGGAGTGCCCTGGTGGGTTGTGCTCCCCTCGAAGCACCCCCCCACAGGTGCTTCTCCAGCCCACTGGATGTCTTCTGGTCCAAAAAAACACAAAAAGTTTCACTGCGTTTGGACTTCGTTTGGTATTGATTTCCTGCGATGTAAAAAACATGTAGAAAACAGCAAGTGGCACTTGGCACTATGTCAATAGGTTAGGACAAAAAATGATATAAAATTACTATAAAATGATTGTAAAACATCCAATAAAGATAATATAGCAGCATGGAACAATAAAAAAATATAGATACGTTGGAGACGTATCAGCATCCCCAAGATTAATTCCTGCTCGTTCTCGAGTAGGTAAATGATAAAAACAGAATTTTTTATGTGGAATGTTGTCTATCATGTTATACCATATTCTTTTCTTTATAGCATGGACATTTGGGCTTTTATATGGCTCAAAGCAATAGTCTAGTTTTGGCATGAGATTTAAATACTCAAGCATATCAACAAGCAATCATGTCTTTCAATATATCAATGTTAAAATAAGTTATCCCTAGCCCATCATGCTTAACCATTGATCCATTCATGAAACACACTTGCATATTAACTACACCCAATGCTCAAGTACGATCATAGTGCTTCCTAGTTGGTGCTTTATAAGAGAAGATGGAGACTCAAATTCAAAAATAAAAATTGCATAAAGTAAAAGAAAGGCCCTTCGTAGAGGGAAGTATGGATTTGTAGACGAGCCAGAGCTCAAAGCTTAAATTGAGAGATAAAATTATTTTGGGTGGCATACTTTTCCCACCAACAAAAACGACTTAGAGTTCCCAACACTTTCCATGCTAAATATATCATAGGCGGTTCCCAAACATAAAATAAAGTTTATTCCTTTTTCCACCAAATTTCCACTTTCCATGGCTAGCTGAATCCACGGTTGCCTTCCATACCAACACTTTCCAAGGAATTTATTATTTGACAACATAAAGTAAATTCATTTTTCATTTCGGGACTGGGCATCCCTAATACCATTGCCTTACTCTCGTGCAATGACAAGTGAATAAACACTCATCGTGAGAATAACACATCTAGCATGGAAAATATTAGCCACCCCTCAAAGCCTCGCGAGCAGTAAGAGCACACAAAAGGGAAATTTATTTTGAAAATTAGAGATGACACATACAAATTTTCTTAGAACTGTAAAGGAATACCGCATATAGGTAGGTATGGTCGGCACACGTGGCAAAACTGGGTTAAAGGATTTTGGATGCACCAGTAGTGATCATACTTAGTGCAAAATGAAGGCTAGCAAAAGATTGGGAAGCGACCAACCAAGAGACAACTAATCTCATAAGCGAGCATTAAGCATAATTAACAACGAATAATGCACCACAAGTAGGATGTAATTTCATTGCATGACTTTCGTGCTTGCATAGGGAATCACAAACCTTAACACCAACATTCTTAATAAAGCATAATTTACTCATCAACATGACTCACATATCACATCATCATATCTCAAAACTATTACAAGGAATCAAGTTTATTTTGTCCAATGATCTTCATGAAGTTTTTATTATATCCTTATTGGATATCTATCACTTTGGGACTAATTTTCATGTGTTGCTTTTGATAAGCTCAAACAAATATAAGTGAAAATCATGAGCATAAATTTTTTCTTTCTCTCAAAATAATTTAAGTGAAGCAAGAGAGATTTTCTTAAAAATATTACTAACTCTCAAATAAATCTAAGTGAAGAAAGAGAGTATTTCTTCAAAAATATTAAAGCACACCATGCTAAAAAAGATATAAGTGAAGCACTAGAGCAAATCCATAGCTCATAAAAATTTAAGTGAAGCATAGAGAGCTATTCTAACAAGTCATGGCATAATTTTGGCTCTCTCAAATAGGTGTGTACAGCAAGGATTCAAGACTTAAAAAGCAAAACAAAACAAGAAAAGACTCATATCATACAAGATGCTCCAAGCAAAACACATAGTATGTGACGAATAAAAATATAGCTTTGAGTAAAATACCGATGGTCGTTAGAAGAAAGAGGGGATGCCACTCGGGGGCATCCCCAAGCTTAGTTGCTTGCTTCTCTTTGGATAATAGCTTGGGATGCCATGGGCATCCCCAAGCTTAGGCTCTTCTTACTCCTTATTCCTTCATCCATCGTAAGATAACCCAAAACATGGAAACTTCAATCACACAAAACTCAATGAAACTTTCGTGAGATCTGTAAGTATAGGAAAACAAATCACTACTATAACTACTGTAGCAGACCAATTCATATTTTATTCTTGCATTATATCTAATGTATTCAAACTTTTGTATGGCAAAAACTCATTAAAGAAAATCATAGAATCATCAAAACAAGCACACAACGCAAAGAAAATAGAATGTGTCAAAAACAGAACAGTCTGTAGCAACCTGGAAATTTCGAATACTTCTGTAACTCTAAAAAAACTAAAAAATTAGGACCATGTGAAAATTTTGTATATTTATCTGCTTCAAAAAAATCAACTCAAAAACACTCTTCTTTTAAAAATGAGAATTTTTCTCGTGGGCGCAAAAGTTTCAGTTTTTCAACAAGATCAAATCTACTAACACCCAACATCATCCTAAAGGCTTTGCTTGGCACAAAAAATTATTCAAACCACAAAAACACATCTAAAGAGAGGTACAAGTTGGGTTGCCTCCCAACGAGCATTATCATGTTACGCCCTTAGCTAGGCATAAAGCAAGGATCTAAGTGTTGACATACTTTTTGGATGATCCATATGTTGCCCTCATTATAGATTCATAAGGCAATTTGATCTTTGTTCTAGGGAAGTGTTCCATGCCCTTTCTCAAGGGAAATTGGAATTTAATATTCCCTTCTTTCATATAAATCATTGTGCCAATAGTGCACAAAAATGGTCTATCAAGTATTATAGGGCAAGACGAATTGCAATCGATATCAAGAACAATAAAGTCTATGGGTACATAGTTCCTATTTGCAAGAATAGCAACATCATTGATCCTTCCCAAATGCTTTTTAATAGTGGAATCCGCAAAATGCAAATTAAGAGAACAATCTACAATATTGGTAAGACCAAGAACATCACAAAGAGATTTCGGAATTGTGAAAACACTAGCACCCAAATCACACAAATAAAAACACTCATAATTTTTATTTTTATTTTGATAGTAGGTTCCCATTCATCATGCAATTTCTAGGAGTTGATACTTCTAATTCCAACTTATCATCTAAAGCTTTCATCATAGCATCAACAATATGTTTAGTAAAAGCTTTATTTTGCTCATAGGCATGGGGTGAATTAATCATGGATTGCAACAAAGAAATACAATCAATCAAAGAGCAACTATCATAATTAAAGTCTTTGTAATCCAAAAGAGTGGGCACATCACTAGTTAAAGTATTGACCTCTCCAAACCCACTTTTATCAATTTTCTCAACAAGATTTTCACCTCCGAACTATTTAGATGCCTTCTTACTAAAGTTGACTCTTCTCTAGCCCCTTTTTCATTAAGCTGGACTTTACTAAACAAGGAATCAATAGAATAAACACCAATCATTTTAAGATCTTCATCATTTTTATGAAAGCAATCACTAGAAAACGCCTTTTCCAGAAATTCTCTTTTAGCTCTAAGCATAGTGGTTCTTTTCTTACTTTCATCCATAGAAACATAAAGAGCTTTGATTGATTCCTCAACTTTAGGCACACAAAAATTCAACTTGAGATTTTCCACATCATGAGAAATTCTATCAATACTCCTAGACATATCATCAATCTTATTCAATTTTTCTTATATGGAAGCATTGAAAACCTTTTGAGTATTGATAAAGTATTTAATATTGTTCTCTAGATCAGAGGTATTCCTATTATTATTATAATAAGAATTACCATAGGAGTTACCATAAATATTAGAGGAATTTCCTGGGAAAGGCCTAGGATTAAAATTACCTCTATAAGCATTGTTATTGAAATCATTTCTAGAGATAAAATTCACATATATGGCATCGCTATTTTGCTTAATCAAGGTAGACAAAGGCATATCATTGAAATCAATAGGAGCACTTTTACTAGCAACCAATTTCATAAGAGCATCAACTTTTTCACTCAAAGAATCAATCTCAGCCGAATTAACCTTTTTGCTAGTAGGCGCCCTTTCGGTATGCCATTGCGAATAATTCGCCATAATATTATCAAGCAATTTGGTAGCTTAACCCGAAGTAATTTCCATAAAAGTACCACCAGCGGCAGAGTCTAAAAGATTTCGAGATACAAAATTCAACCCCACATAAAAATCTTGTATGATCATCCAAAGATTTAACCCATGAATTGGGCAATTCCTTAGCATCATTTTTGTCCTTTCCCAAGATTGTGCAACATGCTCATGTTCAAGTTGCTTGAAATTCATGATCTGGGTTCTAACGGAAATAATATTCGCGGGCGGAAAATACTTCGTGATGAAAGCATCTTTGCATTTATTCCAAGAATCGATACTATTGCGAGGCGAAGATGAAAACCAATTTTTTGCAGAATCACGCAAAGAAATTGGAAATAATTTCATCTTCACAACATCATTGTCCACATCTATTTTATTTTTCATATCCCATAATTCCATGAAGGTATTAAGATGGGATGCGGCATCCTCATTAGGAGTACCGGAAAATTGATCTTTCACGACAAGATTCAACAAAGCAGTATTAATATCACAAGACTCCGCACTAGTGGCGGGAGGAGCAATTGGAGTGCCAATAAAATCATTGTTGTTGGTACTAGAAAAATCACACAACTTAGTCTTCTCTTGCGTCATCTTGGAGCAATTGTAAACAAGAACACAAGTAGGCGATAGATCCGACCGGAAAACGGCGAATGAAAAAGAGGGCGAATAAAAAATGGTAATTTTTTGTGAAGTGGGGGAGATGAAAACGAGAGGCAAATGGCAAATAATGTTAATTGTGAGGAGATAAGATTTGTGATTAGGAACCTGGTATATGTTGAAGATCCTCCCCGGCAATGGCGCCAGAAATTCCTTTTGATGTCTGATAGAACTACATCGGTATTTCCCCAAAGAGGATGGGATGATGCAGTATAGCAGCGGTAGGTATTTCCCTCGGTGATGATACCAAGGTTATCGATCCAGTAGGAGAACCAAGCAACACAACGTAAACGGCACATGCACACAAATAACAAATACTCGCAACCCGGCGTGTAAAAGGGGTTGTCAATCCCTTTTGGGTAATGAACATGATAGAGTTGTAAATATTGATAGATCGAATGCCAAATAAGATAAATTGCAGCAAGGTGTTTTTGGGTTTTTTGGTTTAATAGATCTGAAAATAAAAGCAAAGGAAAATATACCGCAAAGGCAAACAATATGAGAAAGAGACTCTGTTGCGATAATGAAAGCGCCATCAAAATTGCCAACAACCCAGTTCAGCACTCGAAGACAAAGCACATTGAAATTCATCATCACTTTCTCAGAGATCATGTCATGAAGGAAGATATTAATATCATACACGTCAACACTGAAGAGCAGTTGGCAGATATCTTCACAAAGCCCTTGGATGAGAAAAGGTTTTGCAAGTTGCGGTGTGAGCTAAATATCTTAGAATCCTCAAATGTCCTATAATCAGGCACACATCCTAACACTTATGCAAGTTGATGACTTAGATGTGCAACACATGAAGTAAAGTATGTCTTCAATCTATGAAGACTTACATTCTGAGTGTGAATACATTAATGCGGAATTTGACTTCGGAGCGCCACGATAATTGTGCATCGTGTCTGGGTCTAATACTTCCTATACGGTGGGTAACGCCACCACCAAATCCTTGTTTGAAGTGTTTCTGTTGGCGTTACATTTGCAAAATATTCGCATTTGGTTTATCTTCATATAGGACATATATATAGACTTGTGTTCTGTCCTCTACAGCATTCACTTATAGCTATGTCTTCTTATTTGAATCTTTTGAACTAAGTGAATGTGATCGGACCCTAACCTCTCTATGCTTTCTCACCTCAAACTCTATCTATCCAAATCATATGCATTCTGTTGGAACCGTCGAATGTCTTCTCTGCGTCCTTGTCAGCAGAAGATACAGAGACAAACTTTAATTCTGTTTTAATGCTCAATCCTTAATGCCTGAAACCCGGAGAAGCCGGAACGACCACCCCGATAGTCCAGGCGTGCGTGGGATTGTGGGACAACTCCCAATGTGTTACATGTCTGCCACGTGTCCCTCAGATGTGAACCGCCAGGGGCACCTACGTAATTGCGTTGTGCCATCTCCCATCCTTATAAATGCCCGTCCCATCACGGTCAAAAACTCTTCTACCACCTCTCCACCTTGACCAACCCTAGCGCCTCCTCTAGCTCTCGACGACGCCGGCGACGAAGCGCTTCGCTGCCGCGACCTCGTCGACGTCGTCTTCACGCCGGTCGCGGACATCGCCTTCTCCGCCGCCGCCGTAGGTGTCCTCCATCGCCAAGTTAGGGCACGGAAGATTGAACTGCTCGGCATCCACTTCTTCTCTGTCTAGCAGTTCATCGTGTCGTAAATTAAAACTTTCTTTTTACCGTCTTCTTGATCCAATAGATTCATCCTTTTTACCATAAGAAGTTTCTACCTCCACATATGTGGATCTATCCTGTCTGCATCTCATACTTTGCCTAGTATATTCACTTATGCTTCATACATAGTTAGATTCCTCACTTGTACCTATTCTTGGATTCGTATAAATCTAGAACCAACTCTCTACATATAAGTGAATGTCTTCGCGTTATGAGGTCAATGTCTTCAAAACTGATTTATCTTCAAAATCTTCTGAGAATGCATATGACCTCTTCCCCTTCCCTCGCATCTCTAATGCTGTCATAGGTACATGTCCGTGGGAGAATCCCTTGGTTCTCATAGTCTGCATTCATTTGCAAAAATTTTGCAGCGTCATATTCACTCTCCCGAAGCCAGTTCTTGTCTGACCGGCACACGGAAGCCTTTGACTGCATTGAAGTCTTTCAGTTTGAACCCAATGGCAACTGAGAAATCTGTCAGGAAGGGTGGCAGACAGCGCCGTGGAAACACCTCCAAAGATTTGCCTCCTGACCTCATTGAGATGTACAAGACTGATCCAGAGGAGGACTACAATCATAGGAAGACTCGAATCCAATGGATTCGAAGATATTAGGCAGAACAATGGTTCAAGTACAGGTTTGTGACCCAGGAGTATGCTGAAAATAATGCCATCAAGCGACCATGGGGAGACATTCTGTACAAAAATCTTCCACCCAGGACCCAAGCTGAAGCCATTGCTCAAGGCTTATATCCTTGCATGGTCCGAGGACCACAACCTGCAGATGCCGACCCATCATCACTGCTATGGTATCGTGACGACAATCTGTTCAAGCGCAATCTTCAGTATGCCAAGAACTCGGCCAAGGAAAACAAGAAGACTTGGGGATTAGACTTCAATACTGGCCCCTCTGCGCCTCGTGCCGATGGCACACGCGAAGCTGAACCAAATCTGGTTGGGCCCTTCTACAACTTAGAAGGTCTCATCAGTCATATAAGGGTTCAAGGGGCAGATGTGGATCAACCTGCAGACGACACTGACTCTGATGAAGCGCCTGCACCTCCGAAGCCAAAGAAGAAGAAGAAATCCAAGGCTTCGAAGACTTCTACTCCACCAACAGCTTCAAGAGTGAAGCCTTTGGCCACTGCTCCACATGCACCAAGTGTGCAATCTGAAGAGCATTCTCGCATCTCCAAGAGCAAGAAGCTACAGAAGAAGCTGCACACCCCCAGTCCAGCTCTGACACCTGATGCTGTTCTGAGGAACGAAAATGAAGCCATTGATCTATCCAGTGATGAAGATCTTGCTGATGACGCTCTTGAGCAACTGATAAAGAGCAAGCAAGATGCAGAAATCTTCAATGACTTGCCCTCTTTGACATGGAAGTATTAAACAACTTCATTGATGAGTGGTTTGACACCCCCAATCTCAGCTTTGATGATCTGCAACTTCTAGTTGGCCTAAGCATCTCCTTCAATGGCGCCATTGCTTCTGAGCTAGCTCTTGCTCAGATAATTGTTGAGCTGAAGCAAAAGATTGACTATGAAAAGGCTCAGTTCAAGAAGCACATGGCCAAGCTCAGCATCGAAGATATCCAGAATTTCAAAGTCATGATGCATGAGCTCAAGGAAGCCTTTCACAAGAGGCGTGAAGAAGCGGAAGGTTCTCATGAGCGCATCAAGGCCTAGGCTGCCAAGTGTGTTCAAGCTTACAATGAAGCTGAAAAGCGCAAGGCCCTTGGGCGTCCTGGCATCGACCCCAGGATGGCTGCTAAGAAGAAGAAGCCAACTGTGGCCCCAACTGAAGAATCAAGGCAGGAAGAGCCTCGCATTATCTTCCCTGCCAGTATGACAGGCTTGAAGCCTAAGGCCCCCATAGTTGCTTCAGAGCTCAAGAAGACAAAGGTGGCTGAAGCTGAAGCGCGCAAGCGCAAAACCAAGAACACCGCTGATGAAGCTCCACCCACCAAGAAGCGCAAGAAGGTCCGGGCTGCTCCCATAGAGCCACTTGTCGTTGAGCCAATCTTTGTTGCTCGTCCTGCATCTGCACACCAAGAACGCCGCATGACTGTTCATGAGCCTGCTACCACAGGGGCTCCTGAAGACATTCCAGCTGTTGACCCCACCGCAGCTGAAGACATTGGTCCTCACGACCATGTTGAAGATGATGAAGTCCTTCCTCAAATCGAATACAATGTGGTATCATCGCCTGTTCTAATGAACAGCGAACGCATCAGCATTGGTCGTCCATTGACGCCAATTGCTCAGGATGACTCATGGGCTGATCACCCACAAGAATCACCAGTAACTCCCCCAACTCAAGTCACCAGTTCGGTGCTTGAAGACGAAGACTTTGAGGCCCAACCAACTCCATCTCCACAAGCGTCGCCAGCATTCCGCAGGCTTTGCAAAGGACCAAGGCCTCAAGTTGATCCTTCTAGTGTTCCAGAAGGAGATGAGCACCAATCTGTTCCTGAAGCCTCTCCTACTGTGAACGTCCCTGAGTCTGAAGCCAAAGCGGCTGAAGACATTCCGGCTGCATCAGCCGATGAAGAAGAAGCAAGAGAAGAAGAAGCATGTGTTGCCACACCCCCTGTCGACCAAGTTGTTCTCGAGGAGAACGTGTCCGACCCTCCAACTCCTGAAGTGGAGGTTACAAATTCTGAGGCTGCCACCAACACCACCACTGAAGCCAATGACGTTGTCATGGCTGAAGCTAATGTGGCGCCTGAAGTCAATGTGGTGCCTGAAGTGATGGCACCTGAAGCCAGTGCTGCACCTGACGCCACTCAGCAACCCGAAGTCAATGCCACTGCTCCTGTTCCGCCTCCAAGGCCCCATACTATCGAGCAAGCATACGACAAAGATGACCAGCTCATCTCTGTCAAATGGCCTATTCTGGTTCCTCCGCCTGCTGCTGGTCCTCAATATGATTACCACGTCGAGCACAGGCCTCAGGTTCAGAAGCCAAAGCCAAGACTGCCCAGGTTCCCAGGTACTGCCACTTTGCCAGGGTCCTTCAATGCTAATGGCTTCATTGCGCACAACACTTTCTTGGATAGCGCCAAGAACCCCTACTCCAAACCAAGGATTTCATCAGATAGGTTCTGGAGCCATCAACAGTGCCGCTATTATTCACGAGTTCTTTATGATCAAGGGTGGATCTTCCCTCATATGTGTCTTGACACTGAAGCCATTACTGGATTGCCCTGTCTTGAAGAAGCCCTTGATTGCTTCCATGATGCTGGCCTGCTGAACTTTGTGACTGACAAAGAGCACTGGAATGAAGAGCTGCTTCTACAATTCTATGCAACCCTCCACATTCGCGGCTACAGCAGGGATCCGAAGACATGGGTCCTTGAGTGGATGACAGGAAATGTCCATCATGAAGCCAAAGCCTTTAACCTCATTGAGCTAACTGGCCTGACCACTCCAGGAGAACTATATGAACCTGGTTGTCAGCGACACTGCAAAGCCTTGGAAAGTATCTTTCAGAAGCCAAAACCCAAGATGAGCCAAATGCTGAGCATGAAGAAGCCCTTGCCATTAGATGCTGAGTACCCAAAGGAGTTCTTTGTTGAAGACCTTGAGTATCTGCCACGCACCATATATCATATCATCAGGCGAACTCTATGGCCTATCAAAGGACACTCTTCATCAGCCAAACTTGAAGGCACAATGAAGACATTGGTCTTCTATATCTTCAATGGCATCAGCTTCAATGCTCAAGACTTCTTTATCAGGCAGTTGGCTGTATCAGGCTCTGATCTCTTTGGACTTAAGTTCTACGCTCCATGGATCATGCGCCTCATCAAGCTTCATTCTGCCATCAACTATCAGCCTTCTGCTCGCAACCATCTCATATTCTTGCCAGAGGTTGATATGTCAGTTGAAGCCATATACCAAGAGCCTGCCAAAGAGCCTGTTAGTCTTCACAATGCTGATCACCAAAGCTTCACTCAGCCCATTAAAGGAGTTCCAGCAGTCACTCGTGTTTATCCTCTGGCTGGACGTACTCGCTTACCTCACCATGCTGAGACTAAAGCTACTGAGAGCACCATTGCCCAAAGGCCTCGGAAGCGATCTCGCGTTCTCAATGACCGAGAGCTTCTCATTGCCTTACATCAGAAACAGGATAAGCATGACTACTGGCTGAAGCGTCAGATGCAAAGCCTCTTGGTGGACGTTAATCGTATTCGCAACCTTGCAACCAAGAATGCCTTTGTTGCTCATGAAACCTGTCGGAGGTCATGGAAGAGTTTGACATTGCTTAGTGCTGAAGCAGATCTTCAAGACGATGGCTTCACTGAAAGATTCAAGTTTGACCACACTCCCCCAAAGAATGTTGTTTTGCGTCGAACTCCGTCTCTTGAAGACTCTGACTATTCCTCCTCCGCTGCAACGGTGGATGCCAGAGTGATAGATGATCAAGAGGATGCTACCTTACCACCTCCTCCTTCAGCGTGTGTCGACGCTGCACCAACTACTTCTGCACCGCCAAACACCAACGCCGATCCTGCATCTTCTCCTGCTCCAACTGGGAACGAGTAGAGGCTCTATGTCTTCAAACCTTTTTGGCCCTTACTGACAAAAGGGGGAGAAGCATATGAGTTGATAGTCTTCAAGTGGGTCCATATGGGCGGGTGCTTTATATTTTGCCTAGTGTTTACAACTCTCGCTTTTGCTACATTTGGTTCTTTGAGTTGTAACACTAAACTTGATGGTTGTCTGCTACGTTTTTTGGTACTCTGTAATGCGATGATAAATTCCGCATGTGCTACGATATATTCCACACTTAGTCATTTTGCAGACGTCCATTTCTCATTATGCATATCATTATATTCAAAATATCAATTATGCATGATGAATTGTCTTCATAAGTTGAAGAGGATCTCCACAAGTACAACCTGCCATGTGCATTTGCATTCAAAAGCAAATTAATTATATGCACATCTTCAGGGGAGCCTTTTGCTACTTATGATGGCAATACCTCTATCCTTTACAATTTCACATACTTTTATCCCCGTTGAAAACTTCAACCAGTTTGTCATCAATCACCAAAAAGGGGGAGATTGTAAGTGCATCTAGTGCCACCGCTAGTTGGTTTTGGAGTATTGACGAAAAACCTGGTTGAGGGACTAATGTGTTTGTGAGAATTGAAGGATAACACAGGTAGTAGTCCCTCATTGATTCGGTTTACCTACCGGAGATGGCCCCTAAAAATGTATGAAGACATTGACGACAATGGTGGTATATGAAGATATTCATATTGAAGACTATGATGAGAGAATACATTGTGTGAAGACTATGGAGCGTGAAGACTTAGATGTTTCGTTGTTCCTGTTCTTCTTTGTTGAGTCATAGGAACCACTGTACTGTTAAGTGGGTTCCAAGTGAACAAAGTCAGAGTGACTGAAGTGATGCTCAACCAAATCCTATGTCTTCGAGCGAAGACAATGAGAGGAAATCTTATCCAGAGCTGGATGAGTTAGCTTTACTTGTAGCCCAAGTAAAGTTGCCGCGTGCGTTTGAAATCTGACCGTTGGAACACGTGTCAGTTCCTTAGTGACCCAGGGTCACTTCGGACAAATCAGGTCGGGTTGCCCAGTGGCTATAAATAGCCCACCCCCTACACCATAAATTGGTGGCTGCTCAGAGTTATTACATGGCTTTTGTCGTTTGAGAGCAACCCACCTCCGAAGCATTTGAGAGAGAGATCCTTGCGAAGACAAAGCCCAAACACCCACAGCCAAAGAGTGTTAGGCATCACTGAAGTCTTTCTGTCTATGTGACCTGAAGACTTGTTACACTTGAGGACTGTGCTTCCTCCAGCCGGTTAGGCGTCGCGTTCTGAGCATCCAAGAGTCATTGTGGATCGCCGGTGAACGAAGTCTATGAAGGTTTGTAAGTCTACCTTGACACTTACCAGAGTGATTGGGCGAGGACTAGGTGTCCTTAGCTCAAGGGGAGTAAGGTGAAGATGCGGTCTTCTGAGTTAAATCTCAGCCTCCCTTGTCGTGGTTATAAGTCTGACAGTAAGGGTAGGGGTACGAATGGAGAGGCAAGGCCCTAGCTATGGTGATGTTGTACACAAGGTGTTTAGCGAGTTCAGGCCCTTCTCGGAGGAAGTAATAGCCCTACGTCTCGGTGCCCGGAGGCTTGGTCGACTGGTATGTGTATATGTGTGTTTACAGAAGTGCGAACCCTTGTTCTGGAGGAGGGGGTGGCTTATATAGTGCGCCAGGACCCCAGCCATGCTCCACGTTACCAAGGGCATAATGTACATTAAGGCAGGCATTACTGGTAACGCCTGCAGTAAAGGATAATTAAGGTGTTTACTACAGCGAGTAAATACAGGACCGTTGCTGTCTCAAGCGATGTTTGACCTTCGGAGGTCGAGTGCCTGGATCGGTCGAGTGGAGTTGAGTCGTCTTGCGTATGAGAGTCAGTCGAGTGGAGTGTCTCCTTGGACCGTCTCAGTCGACTGTCTCCACTGTCATAGGTCTTGTCTTTTGATCTTCTAGGGTAGTGACCTTGGGTGGGGTACCTTGATCAGGCATGTGACCCTACCCTAGGTCTGTAACCTCGTCAGTAGCCCCCGAATGGATTGAGGCTTGAGCAAGGGGATGCTGAGGGAAGCTCTGGTTTTGGTTCGACATCCTTGGGGTATATTGTTTCGGAGCTCGTGACTTGGGCAGGCTCCCTCAGTTGTGTCTTGGTCGCCTTGATCGATTCTGAAGCCGTTGAGTGAGATAGCTGCTTCCAGTGTCGACTGGATTTCTTGCGTCGATTGGACTTCTTGTGTCGACCGGACTTTGCGCTAGGCGTCGGGCGCCGTGAGCGCGTGCCATTTTCGACGGGATCGGTTGCCCTTCGGTCGCCGGATTCGGCGGGGCTTTCGAAATTTGGGGAAGCGCGCGGGGCAGGACGTGCCGCATCAATCGAAGAGGTGCGCTTCGAACGCCTCGATTCCCGCGCCTCCTTTTTCGCCACGTATCGCGCCAGCGTCTGTTACGGGATTCGATAAAATTGCTCGGGGCCACCGGTCAGCCACTCGACTGAGCTGTTATAAGAGCGCGCCGAGCCCGTAGCGGGGGGCACTGTGTGCCCAAACTTGCCCCTTCTGCCTCTGCTTCTCTGTTGCGCTCTTGCTTGTCCGCTGCGCCCTTGCTTCTTCTTCCCTCTCTCCGCAGCGATCGCCGACGTGCGAGCCATGGGCAAGGACAAGACTGCGGCCATGGAGCGCTCGAAGAAAGCGGCGTCGGGGAAGGGGAGGCGATCTGGCCGGAGTGGTTCGTCGTCAAGGTCCGGACTCCCCGCTGGATGGATCCAGGGAGATTGGATCCGGTCCACCTTCGTGGTGCAGGATCTGGAGGAGCTGGAGGAGGAAGGGTTGATCGCCCGCGGCTCCCGGCGGGCGCCGGGGGGAGAACTCGAGCCCCGGCCGCGGGAGGGCGAGTGCGTCCTCCACGCTACCCACGTCGACCGAGGTTTTTCTACCCACAGTCTCCTTCGCCGTCCCTGTGTCGACCGTGAGTGCCGTCGACCCATCGCCTGCGCCGATCGTCAACCTAGCGCCCGCTCCAGTCGTCGACCCAGCGCCAAATCCAGCCGTCGACCCAGCGCCAGTTCGTGCCGTAGATCCAGCGCCCGTGCCTGCGGCCGACCCGACGCCCGCCGCTTCGTCAGTCCTCTTCTCTACCTACCGCCTCCCGGAGGATCCTGTGGGGGCGGCTCAAGAAGCCGTTCGCCAGGCGGAGGTGATGATGGGGAGGACGAAGGCGGCATATGAGGCCAGCATGGCGGCTTATGATGCCAGCTCTGCTCTTCGGGCCAACGTCCAGATACGTTGTCTTTATTGAAGTAGTCTTGGGTTTCGAGAGAATCTGCTGTTTTGTTTCGTGAGATACCACACCCACTGGGTGTTCTTCTTTTCGTCTCTTCTTTGAGCTCGCGCCGGACTGATCTTGGCCGAGTGAAACCAGTGGGGGCACGCTCAGTGCACCCACTGGGTGTAGTCCCCGAGACCGTGGTCGACTGCTGGCGGTCGGCCATGGTCTTACTATAGAACTTTTCTTCCTTGTTGTTGGGTTTTTTTTGAGCTCGCGCCGGACTGATCTTGGCCGAGTGAAACTAGTGGGGGCACGCTCAGTGCACCCACTGGGTGTAGTCCCCGAGACTGCGGTTGAGTATTTTGACTCGACTGTAGTCTTATAATCTTGCTTTGTTGTGTTGATGCAGAAATCTTGCGAGTTTGGGGCCAAGTTTGCAGATCTTGAGAAGAAGCAAATCCAGCTTAATCTTGACTTGCAGTTGGCTCGGGACCACCTGAAGAGGACGCAGGAACACGCGGCTGGTAACTGACCCCGATCTTTTGTCGACTGACTTTTCGATAGATGTGCCTTGTGTTCCTTCATGTTCATCTGTCCAGTGGCGGCTTTGGTAGGTCAACTGAAGGCAGCCTTGGAGCAAAAGGATCTTGACCTGGCGGCGGCGCAGCAGGCGGCTCAGGAGAAGGTGGAACTGGCGGTGAAGAAGCTGGCTCCCGTGGGTGCGCTCGAGGCGGAGATCATCAGACTGGGAGGCTCGCTCGACGCGGCCAATCAAGAGGTGACTCAGCTGAAGAAGTCCAAGGTTGTCCTGAACGACAAGTACGAGGCTCTCTTTCAGAAGAGGGTTGATCTTGAGACGTATCTGGGTGACATCACCAAGAAATGGTACCTCGTGCTCGAAGGTATGCCTCCTTCGGCTTGGTTAAAGTTGGATCGGTCGACCCATATCTTATCTGTTGACTCGACTTGCTGTTTTTGGTGCAGAGTTCTGTCGTAACTTTGAAGAGGAGACTGGACGAGTCGAGCCCGGCTTGGACCCAACCAACTCCATCGTGAAGGACGAGGTGTCCATGAATATACTGAGGCTGGAGTCCCGCCTCACTGCGGCCACGGATTATCTGGGACGACTGAAGGCAGTGATGGCCCGAATCGACACTGCGTTCTGGAGGGGGATCGTGCAGGAGAACGACCTCGAGTCCCTAATGACTCGACTCAACGAGATCCCCGACCGAGTGCAGGAGTGGAAGAAGTCGGCAGCTCGGGGAGGAGCTGATGTGGCGATGTCCTTGGTCCGTGTGCACTGCAGGGAGGTGAAGGAGAGGAAGCTTGCGGCGTTGAAGGTCGCAAACACGAAGGAGCTCCAATTCCAGTCGTTTATGGAGACTTTCCTGGAAGCCGCCACTCGCATCGCCGACGGGATCGATCTGGACAAGTTCATCGCGCCTGCAAGCCCGCCTCCTCCCGAGGCATGACTTTGATACATTAATCTCATTTGCCGCGGAATGCCGCGTGGATTTGTAATCGTTAAACTCTGGTGGGTCTGTGGCCCAAGTACTTTTGCCCGAATCTTGCGGGGCTTTTATCTGATTTTGATCCTTCGGTTTGCCGCTCTTCTTTGATTGCTTGAATCTTTGAGTCGACGTCTGTAGCCGAGTCCCCGAGTGAGAGGGTTGCTCTTCACTCGGAGTAATGTTTACAACTTTAGGCGAGTCATGGGGTCGCAGCTAAGTTCCTGAGTGAGAGGGTTGCTCTCCACTCGGAGTGGTTGTTTATAACTTAGGCGATTCCAAGCTACGTTGTATTTGTGGCGGAGCTCGGAGGACCGAGCCGCTTTATACTTGTAGCGTAGCTCGGAGGACCGCAGCTGAGCCTCCGAGTGGGAGGGTTGCTCTTCACTCGGAGTAGATGATTGTAACTTAGGCGAGTCACGGGGTCGCAGCTAAACCCCCGAGTGAGAGGGTCGCTCTTCACTCGGAGTAGTTGTTTATAACTTAGGCGATTCCAAGCTATGTTGTATTTGTGGCGGAGCTCGGAGGACCGAGCCGCCTTATACTTGTAGCTCGGAGGACCGCAGCTAAGCCCCCGAGTGAGAGGGTTGCTCTTCACTCGAAGTAAATGATTGTAACTTAGGCGAGTCACGGGGTCGCAGCTAAGCCCCCGAGTGAGAGGGTCGCTCTTCACTCAGAGTGGTTGGTTATAACTTAGGCGATTCCAAGCTACGTTGTATTTGTGGCGGATCTCGGAGGACCGAGCCGCTTTATACTTGTAGCGTAGCTCGGAGGA
>LR738712.1:704244659-704303255 GCA_902687465.1 Secale cereale
CAGCTAAGCCCCCGAGTGAGAGGGTCGCTCTTCACTCGGAGTGGTTGGTTATAACTTAGGCGATTCCAAGCTACGTTGTATTTGTGGCGGAGCTCGGAGGACCGAGCCGCTTTATACTTGTAGCGTAGCTCGGAGGACCGCAGCTAAGCCCCCGAGTGAGAGGGTTGCTCTTCACTCGGAGTAAATGATTGTAACTTAGGCGAGTCACGGGGTCGCAGCTAAGCCCCCGAGTGAGAGGGTCGCTCTTCACTCGGAGTGGTTGGTTATAACTTAGGCGATTCCAAGCTACGTTGTATTTGTGGCGGAGCTCGGAGGACCGAGCCACTTTATACTTGTAGCGTAGCTCGGAGGACCGCAGCTAAGCCCCCGAGTGAGAGGGTTGCTCTTCACTCGGAGTAAATGATTGTAACTTAGGCGAGTCACGGGGTCGCAGCTAAGCCCCCGAGTGAGAGGGTCGCTCTTCACTCGGAGTGGTTGGTTATTACTTAGGCGATTCCAAGCTACATTGTATTTGTGGCGGAGCTCGGAGGACCGAGCCGCTTTATACTTGTAGTGTAGCTCGGAGGACCGCAGCTAAGCCCCCGAGTGAGAGGGTTGCTCTTCACTCGGAGTAAATGATTCGTAACTTAGGCGGCTCTGAGGCCACAGCTAAGCACCCACTGGAGGATTTTGAAGACCAATGTTTTTAGAGGACATCAGTCGTTAAAAGGATCATTGCTAACTTGTCTTTGAAACAAATTGGGAAATCTTTATTACAACTCGACCGTCGAGTGTCTCAAGTGTAAAAGTGGCGGAGCAGGTCCGCATTCCACGAATGAGGTTTGTCTTTCTTCTGGGCTACATTGTAGAGGTGGTACGCTCCGTTGCGCAGCACCTTGGTGATGATGAACGGGCCTTCCCAGGCCGGGGCGAGCTTGTGTGGACGTTTCTGATGCACCCGAAGGACCAGGTCTCCTTCCTGGAATGCTCGGCTTCTTACGTTGCGAGCATGGAATCGACGCAGGTCCTGTTGATAAATGGTCGACCGGATCAGGGCCATTTCTCTTTCCTCTTCCAAAAGGTCGACTGCATCCTGACGAGCCTGCTCTGCCTCGGCTTCGGAGAAGAGTTCCACTCTGGGGGCGTTGTGCAATAAGTCGATTGGCAACACAGCCTCGGCTCCATAGACCAAGAAGAAAGGGGTGCGGCCGGTCGACCGGTTCGGAGTGGTCCTCAGACCCCATAAGACAGATGGCAGTTCAGTTACCCGAGCCCCGGCGGCATGCTTAAGATCACACATGAGCCGCGGCTTTAGGCCTTGGAGAATCAAACCATTTGCTCTTTCTGCTTGTCCATTCGACTGCGGATGTGCCATGGAGGCGTAGTCGACTCGCGTTCCTTGGGAAGCGCAGAAAGCTTTGAATTCATCCGAGTCAAAGTTGGAGCCGTTATATGTGATGATGTTGTGGGGGACCCCATATCTGAATATTAGTTCCCTGATGAAGCTGATGGCGGTGCTCGACTCGAGATTCTTGATGGGCTTGGCCTCAATCCATTTCGTGAACTTGTCGACTAACACCAGAAGGTGGGTGAATCCGCTTCTGCCTGTCCTGAAGGGGCCGACCATGTCCAGCCCCCAAACAGCGAAGGGCCAGACTAGCGGAATGGTCTTCAGGGCGGACGCCGGCTTGTGTGACATGTTGGAGTAGAACTGGCAACCCGCGCATTTGTCCACAATATCCTTGGCCATCTCGTTGGCGTGGGGCCAGTAAAACCCGGCTCGGTATGCTTTGGCCACGATAGTCCGAGAGGAGGCGTGGTGGACGCAAGTTCCCGAGTGGATTTCATCCAAGATCAGTCGACCTTCCTCTGGATCGACGCAGCGCTGAGCGACTCCAGTGACGCTTTCTCTGTAGAACTGACCTTGGATGACTGTGAACGCCTTGGATCGGCGGACGATCTAGCGTGCTTCTTCTTCATCTTCTGGGAGTTCTTGCCTGAGCAGATATGATATATATGGCACAGTCCAGTCTGGCGTAATCACAAGGACCTCCATGATCAAGTCGACCACGGCAGGCACTTCGACCTCAGTCGGATCTGACGCACTGACTGGCTGCGAGGGCTCTTCCGTGAAGGGGTCTTCTTTGACAGAGGGGGTGTGCAGATGCTCTAGGAACACATTCTTGGGTATAGGCCTCCGAGTCGACCCAATTTTTGCGAGATTGTCGGCTAGCTGATTCTTTGCTCTGGGCACATGATGGAGCTCTAAGCCTTCGAACTTCTTTTCAAGCTTCCGCACTGCACTGCAATAACTGGTCATTGCCGGGCTCCTGACGTCCCATTCTTTCATCACTTGATTCACTACTAGGTCGGAGTCGCCGTAGACCATCAGACGAAGGACGCCAAGTGAGATGGCCATACGCAACCCATACAAAAGTGCTTCATATTCGGCCTCGTTGTTTGATGAATCAAAATGGATCTGAAGGACGTAGCTGAGCTTGCGCCCCTGGGAGAGACCAGGACCACGCCTGCGCCGGATCCGTTCAGCATCTTGGACCCATCGAAGAACATAGTCCAATGGTCCGACTGGACTTGAGTCGGCAGCTCTTGTTCTATCCACTCAGCCACAAAATCTGCTATGGCCTGAGACTTGATGGCTTTCTTCGCTTCAAACTTGATATCCAACGGAAGAAGTTCAATCGCCCATTTTGCCCCTCGACCGGTTGCGTCTCGGTTGTTTAGGATCTCTCACAGCGGGGCATCGCTGACGACTGAGATCGAATGGTCAGAGAAGTAATGGGCAACCTTTTTTGCAGTCAAGTAAATCCCGTACACAAGCTTTTGGTAATGTGGATACCTTTGCTTGGAGGGAGTCAAAACTTCGGATATGTAATAGACCGGGCGTTGGACCTTGTAAGCCTTGCCCTCTTCTTCCCGCTCGACCGTGAGTACAGTACTGACGACTTCTCCGGTGGCAGCGATATACAGCAGAAGAGGCTCTCCACTGACTGGGGCAGCGAGCACCAGCTGGGTGGACAGCAGGGCTTTGAGCTCTTCAAACGATGCTTCAGCTTCGGGATTCCACTCGAACTTGTCAGATTTCTTCATGAGTCGGTAGAGAGGCAGTGCCTTCTCACCAAGACGAGAAATGAATCGACTCAATGCGGCCAAGCAACCAGTAAGCTTCTGGACGTCGTGAATACGCTCGGGGCGTTTCATTCGGAGGATGGTGCTGACCTTCTCTGGGTTGGCGTCGATTCCCCGTTCGGAAACGAGAAAACCGAGCAATTTGCCGCCAGGAACTCCAAATGTACACTTTGACGGGTTGAGCTTGATATCGTAGCATCTTAGACTTGCGAATGTCTCAGCGAGGTTGGTCAGTAGGTCGGAACCTTTCCGTGACTTGACCACAATGTCATCCATGTATGCCTCGATGTTCCGGCTGATTTGCTTTATCAAGCACTTCTGGATCATGCGCATGAAGGTAGCGCCAGCATTTTTTAGGCCGAAAGGCATGGTGACATAACAAAAACACCCGAAGGGGGTGATGAAAGCTGTCTTGATTTCGTCGGGCCCGAATAGACGGATCTGATGGTACCCGGAATACGTGTCCAGAAAGGACAAACGTTCACATCCCGCAGTCGAGTCGACTATCTGATCGATGCGGGGAAGAGGAAAATGATCTTTCGGGCAGGCCCGATTAATGTGCTTGAAATCGATGCACATGCGCAGAGACTTGTCCTTCTTGGGGACCATGACGACGTTGGCGAGCCACTCGGAGTGGTATATCTCGCGGATAAACTCTGCTGCCAGGAGTCGAACCACTTCTTCGCCAATTGCCTTTCGCTTCTCCGCAGCGGATCGACGGAGATGTTCTTTCACGGGTTTCACTTTAGGATCGACTCGCAAATGGTGCTCAGCCAGTCCCCTGGGTACACCTGGCATGTCTGATGGTTTCCACGCAAAGATGTCCCAGTTCTCACGGAGGAACTGGATGAGCGCTTCTTCCTATTTGCTGTCGAGTGTGGTGGAGATGTGGGTCGGTGCTGCGTTGGGGTCGGTGGGGTGGATGTGCACGGGTTTCGTGTCCTCGGCCGACTGGAAAGCTGACTCGGAAGCTGGCTTCTTCGCCCTTAGCAGGTCACTCGGATCCACCCTCTTTTGGTACTCCTCCATCTTTACTGCTGCCATTTGCTCGTCGGCGATCTTCGAGCCTTTCTGGAAGCATTCTTCCGCTTTTTGACGGTTCCCAGTGACGATTATGACGCCGTTGGGTCTCGGCATCTTCAGCTTGAGGTAGACGTAACTGTTGGAAATATGCCCTAGAGGCAATAATAAATTGGTTATTATTATATTTCCTTGTTCATGATAATCGTTTATTATCCATGCTAGAATTGTATTGATAGGAAACTAAGATACATGTGTGGATACATAGACAACACCGTGTCCCTAGTGAGCCTCTACTAGACTAGCTCGTTGATCAAAGATGGCTACGGTTTCCTAGCCATAGACATGAGTTGTCATTTGATAACGGGATCACATCATTAGGAGAATGATGTGATGGACAAGACCCAAACAATAAACGTAGCATATGATCGTGTCAGTTTATTGCTATTGTTTTCTGCATGTCAAGTATATGTTCCTACGACCATGAGATCATGCAACTCACAGACACCGGAAGAGTACCTTGTGTGTACCCAACGTCACAACGTAACTGGGTGACTATAAAGGTGCTCTACAGGTTTCTCCGAGGGTGTCTGTTTAGTTGGCATAGATCAAGACTGGGATTTGTCACTCCGTATGACGGAGAGGTATCTCAGGGCCCACTCGGTAATACAACATCACAATGAGCTTGCAAGCAATGTGACCAATGAGTTGATCACGGGATCTTGTATTACGGAACGAGTAAAGAGACTTGCCGGTAACGAGATTGAACTAGGTATAGAGATACCGATGATCGAATCTCGGGCAAGTAACATACCGACAGACAAAGGGAACTATATACGGGATTGTCTGAATCCTTGACATCGAGGTTCAATCGATAAGATCTTCGTAGAATATGTGGGAACCAATATGGGCATCCAGGTCCCGCTGTTGGTTATTGACCGTAGAGGTGTCTCGGTCATGTCTGCATAGTTCTCGAACCCGCAGGGTCTACACACTTAACGTTTGGTGATGATATAAGTATAGTCGAGTCATTATGTTGGTAACCGAAGGTTGTTCGGAGTCCCGGATGAGATCCCGGACGTGACGAGGAACTCCGGAATGGTCCGGGGATGAAGATTGATATATTGGATGATGGGAATCGGAGTCCGGAAGTGTTCCGGGGAGCACCGGGGAGTCGTCGGATGACCGAAAGGAGTTTCGGGGGGTCCCGGCAAGTGTTGCGGGCCTCATGGGCCAAAAGGGGGGAGGCACATCAGCCCACACAGGGGCTGTGCGCCCCCCCCACAGCCCTCCCACGCAGCTAGGAGGGTGGGGGCGCCCCTAGGGCAGCCGGCCCCCTCTGGCTTGGGGGGCAAGGCACCTAGGGGGGCCACCCAAACCCTAGGCGCCCCCCCTCTCCCTTGTGGCCGCCACCCCCTAGGGGAAACCCTAGGGGCGCCTCCACTTCTCCCCTCCCCCTATATATAGAGAGGTAGGGAGAGGGCAGCCCTACCCCTACGTGCCTTGGTGCTGCCTCTCCTCTCCCTCGTAGCATATCTTCTTCTCCGCAGCGCTTGGCGAAGCCCTGCTGAGTTTTCTCCACCACCACCTCCACCACGCCGTCGTGCTGCCGGAGGACTCGAGTTGCTACTTCACCATCGCTCGCTGGATCGAGGAGGTGAAGGCGTCATCAAGCCGTACGTGTGTTGAACGCGGAGGCGCCGTCCGTTCGGCGCTAGATCGGATCTTCCGCGATTTGAATCGCCGCGAGTACGACTCCATCAACCGCGTTCTTGCAACGCTTCCGCATCGCGATCTACAAGGGTATGTGGATCCAACTCTCCTCTCGTAGATGTGCATCTCCTAGATTGATCTTGGTGAGCGTAGGAAAAATTTTTGTTTCCCATGCAACGTTCCCCAACAGTGGTATCAGAGCTAGGTCTTTGCGTAGATGCAATCACGAGTAGAACACAAAGGAGTTTGTGGACGTTGATGTTTAGATTGCTTCCCTCCTTAGTCTTTCTTGATTCAACGGTATTATGGGATGAAGCGGCCCGGACCAACTTTACATGTCCACGTACATGAGACCGGTTCCATCGACAGACATGTGACTTTTGTTGCATAAGATGGCTGGCGGGTGTCTGTCTCTCCTATCTTAGTTGAATCGGAATAGAACAAGGCGGTCCTTGTAGAAGGTTAAATAGCAACTTAAATATCACCGTTGTGGCTTTGCGTAGGTAAGAAGCGTTCTTGCTAGATACCCATAGCAGCCACGTAAAACATGCAACAACAAATTAGAGGACGTCTAACTTGTTTTTGCAGGGTATGTATGTGATATGATATGGCCAATGACATGATGAGATATATTTGATGTATGAGATGATCATGTTGTAATAGTTAATATCGACTTGCATGTCGATGTATACGGCAACCGGCAGGAGCCATAGGGTTGTCTTTAATTGTTGTATGACCTGCGTGTCAATCATTAAGCGCTATGTAATGCTTTACTTTATCGCTAAACGGTAGCAATAGTAGTAAGAGCATGGTGGGCGCGCGACAACCCCGATGGCGACACGATGATGGAGATCATGATGATGGGGATCATGGTGTTACGCCGGTGACGATGGAGATCATGCCGGTGCTTTGGAGATGGAGATCAAAAGCACGAGTTGATGGCCATATCATGTCACTTATGATTTGCATGTGATGTTAATCCTTTTATGCATCTTATTTTGCTTAGGACGACGGTAGCATTATAAGATGATCCCTCACTAAAATTTCAAGATAAAATTGTGTTCCCCCCGAGTGTGCGCCGTTGCGAAGGTTCGTCGTTTCGAAGCACCACGTGATGATCGGGTGTGATAGACTCTACGTTCGCATACAACGGGTGCAAGCCAGTTTTGCACATGCAGAACACTCGGGTTAGACTTGATGAGCCTAGCATGTACAGACATGGCCTCAGAACACGGGAGACCGAAAGGTCGAGCATGAGTCATATAGTAGATATGATCAACATGAAGATGTTCACCATTGACACCACCTCATCTCACGTGATGATCGGACTTGGGTTGGTGGATTTGGATCATGCCACGCTCGAATGACCAGAGGGATGTCAATTTGAGTGGGAGTTATAAGTAATTTGATTAGTTAAAACTCACTTATCATGAACAATAGTCTAAGTTGTCTTTGCAAATTATGTAGTAGACCAATAACTACGTTGTAGCTCCCTGTTTAATACGATCCTAGAGAAAGACTAAGTTGAAAGATATTGTAAGCAATGATGCGGACTGGGTCCGTAGTCCGAGGAGTGTCCTCACTGCTGCACAGAAAGCTTACGTCTTTGATGCACCGCTCAATGTGCAAACCCCTACAACGTTGTCTGTGGATGTTGTGAACATCTGAGAGACACGTCCTGATGACTACCTGATAGTTTAGTGCACCATACTTTACGGCTTAGAATCGGGATTCCAATGACGTTTTGAACGCCATGGAACATATGAGATGTTCTAAGAGCTGAAATTGGGATTTCAGGCTCATGCCCGTGTTGAGAGGTATGAGACCTCTGACAAGTTCCTTTGCCAAAAGGATGGAGGAGAATAGCTCAACTAGTGAGCATGTGCTCAGAATGTCTGGGTGCTAAAATCACTTGAACCAAGTGGGAGTTAATCTTCCAGGTGAGATAGTGGTTGACAGAATTCTCTAGACACTATCACCAAGCTACTAGAACTTCGTGATGAACTATGACATGCAAAGGATGGTGATGATCCCGGAGCTATTAGCGGTTCTTAAGACCGCGAAAGTAGAAATCAAGAAGGAGCATCAAATGTTGATGGTTTAATAAGACCACTGGTTTCAGAAGGGCAAGGGCAAGAAGGGAAACTTCATGAATGGCAAACCAGTTGTCACTCTAATGAAGGAACCCTAGGTTGAACCCAAACCTCGAGACTAAGTGCTTCTATTGTAAGGGGAACGGTCACATGGTAGCGGAACTACCCCAAATACATGGTAGATATGATAGCTGGCAACTTCAACAAAGTATATTTGATATACGTGTTATTGATGTGTACCTTAGTAGTACTCCTTGTAGCACTTGGGTATTGGATACCGGTTCAGTTACTATTATTAGTGACTTGAAGCAAAAGCTATGGACTGAACGGAGACTAGCTAAGGGCGAGGTGACGATGTGTGTTGGAAGTGTTTCCAAGGTTGATAAGATCACCATCGCACGCTCCCTCTATTTTCGAGATTAGAGTTGAACCTAGATAAATGTTATCAGGTGTCTACGTTGAGCATGAATATGATTAGATCATGTTCATTGCAATACAGTTATTCATTTAAGTTAGAGAATAATGGTTATTCTGTTTACATGAATAATACCTTTATGGTCATGCACCCAATGGTTTATTGAATCTTGATTATAGCAATACACATGATGATAATATTAATGCCAAAAGATGTAGAGTTAATAATGATAGTACCACTTTCTTGTGGCACTACCGCTTAGGTCATTTTGGCAAAATATGCATGAAGAAACTCCATGCTGATGGATGTTTGGAGTCACTTGATTTTGAATCACTTGACACATGCGAGCCATGCCTCATGGGCAGGATGACTGAGATCTCGTTTTCAGGTACAATGAAACGGGTAAGTGACTTATTGGAAATCATACATGCTGATGTATGTGATCCAATGAGAATTAAGGCGTGTGGTGGATATCGTTATTTTCTCATCTTCACTGACGATTTGAGTAGATATGGTATATTTACTTAATGAAGCAAAAGTCTGAAACGTTTGAAAGGTTCAAAAATTTCAGAGTGAAGATTAAGAATCATCATAACAAGAAGATCATGTTCCTACGATCTGATCAAGGGGATATTATCTGAATTATGAGTTTGGCAATCACTTAAGACATTGTGGAATTGTTTCGCAGTTGAAGTCCACTGGAACACCACAGCGTAATGGTGTGTCCGGACATCGTAATCGAACCTTATGAGATATGGTGCGATCTATGGTGTGTCTTACCGATCTACCGCTATTATTTTGAGGTTATGCATTAGAGACAGCTGCATTCACTTTATATAGGGCACCATCTAAGTCCGTTGAGACGACGTCGTATGGTTTGGCAAGAAACCAAAGTTGTCGTTTTCTTAAATGTTTGGGGCTGCGATGCTTATGGCTTCTGCCAGGAAAAGCTCGAACCCAAAGCGGACAAATACATCTTCATGGAATACCCACTGGTAACGGTTGGGTATGCCTTCTATCTCAGATCCAAGGACAAAAATGTTTGTCGCTTAGAACGGGTCCTTTCTCGAGAAGGAGTTTCTCTCGAAAGAATTGAGTGGGAGGAAGATAGAACTTGATGAGGTTGTCGAACCCTCACTTCAACCGGAGAGTAGTGCAACACAGAAAGATGTTTCTGTGGAACCTACGATAGTTGAAGAGGATACTAATGATAGTGATCATGAAGCTTCAGATCAAGTTGCTATCGAACCTCGTGGGTCGACAAGGATGTGTACTACTCATGAGTGGTACGGTGATCCTGTCTTAGAGGTCATGTTGTTGGACAACGATGAACCTACGAACTATGGAGAAGCGATGGTGGGCCCATATTCTGACAAATGGTTAGAAACCGAGAAATCCGAGATAGGATCCATGTATCGAAACAAAGTATGGACTTTGGTGGACTTGCCCGATGACTGGCAAGCCATTGAGATAAATGGATCTTTAGGAAGAAAGACGGATGTGGACGGTAATGTCACCGTCTATGAAGCTCGACTTGTGGCGAAGAATTTTCCACAAGTTCAAGGAGTTGACTACGATGAGATTTTCTCACCCGTAGCGATGCTTAAGTCCGTCGGAATCATGTTAGCATTAGCTGCATTTATGAAATCTGGCAGATGGATGACAAAACAAGTTTCCTTACCAGTTTTCGTAAGGAAAGGTTGTATGTGATACAATCAGAAAGGTTTTGTCGATCCTAAGGATGCTAAAAGATATGCTAGCTCCAGCGATCCTTCCATGGACTAGAGCAAGCATCTCGGAGTCGGAATATACACTTTGATGGAGTGATCAAAGTTTTTGGGTATACAAAGTTTGTTGGAAACTTGTATTTGCAATAAAGTGAGTGGGAGCACTACAACATTTCTGATAAGTATATGTGAATGACATATTGTTGATCCGAAATGATGTAGAATTTCTGGAAAGCATAAAGGGTTGTTTGAAATGAGTTTTTCAAAGGAAGACCTAGATAAAGCTGCTTACATATTGGGCATCAAGATCTATAGAGATAGATCAAGACGCCTGATGATACTTTCAAAAGAACACACACCTTTGACATGATTTTGAAGGAGTTCAAAATAGATCAGTCAAAGAAGGAGTTCTTACCTGAGTTGTAAGGTGTGAAGTTGAGTAAGACTCAAAACTTGACCACGGCAGAAGGAAGAGGAAGGACGAAGGTCGTCCCCTATGCTTTTGTCATAGGCTCTATACGGTATGCCATGCAAAGTACCGCACCTGATGTGTGCCTTGCCACATGTCTGGCAAGAGGGTACAAAGGTGATCCAGGAGTGGATCACTAGATAGTGGTCAAAATTATCCTTAGAGGAATAAGGAAATGTTTCTCGGTTATGGAGGTGATAAAGAGTTCGACGTAAACAGTTACGTCGATGCAAGCTTAACACCTATCCGGATAACTCTAAGTGGAGATACCGGATACGTATAATGGAGCAACAGTTTGGAATAGCTCCAAGTGGAACGTGGTAGCAGCATCTACGATATGACATAAAGTTTTGCGAAGTACATAGGGATCTGAATGTTGCAGACCCGTTGACTACAACCTCTCTCACAAGCATAACATGATCAAACCCAGAACTCATTGAGTGTTAATCACATATTGATGTGAACTAGATTACTGACTCTAGTAAACTCTTTGGATGTTAGTCACATGGCGATGTGACCTATGAGTGTTAATCACATAGTGATGTGGACTAGATTATTGACTCTAGTAAACTCCTTGGGTATTAGTCACATGGTGATGTGAACTATGAGTGTTAATCACATAGCGATGTGAACTAGATTATTGACTCTAGTGCAAGTGGGAGACTGTTGGAAATATGCCCTAGAGGCAATAATAAATTGGTTATTATTATATTTCCTTGTTCATGATAATCGTTTATTATCCATGCTAGAATTGTATTGATAGGAAACTAAGATACATGTGTGGATACATAGACAACACCGTGTCCCTAGTGAGCCTCTACTAGACTAGCTCGTTGATCAAAGATGGCTACGGTTTCCTAGCCATAGACATGAGTTGTCATTTGATAACGGGATCACATCATTAGGAGAATGATGTGATGGACAAGACCCAAACAATAAACGTAGCATATGATCGTGTCAGTTTATTGCTATTGTTTTCTGCATGTCAAGTATATGTTCCTACGACCATGAGATCATGCAACTCACTGACACCGGAAGAGTACCTTGTGTGTACCCAACGTCACAACGTAACTGGGTGACTATAAAGGTGCTCTACAGGTTTCTCCGAGGGTGTCTGTTTAGTTGGCATAGATCAAGACTGGGATTTGTCACTCCGTATGACGGAGAGGTATCTCAGGGCCCACTCGGTAATACAACATCACAATGAGCTTGCAAGCAATGTGACCAATGAGTTGATCACGGGATCTTGTATTACGGAACGAGTAAAGAGACTTGCCGGTAACGAGATTGAACTAGGTATAGAGATACCGACGATCGAATCTCGGGCAAGTAACATACCGACAGACAAAGGGAACTATATACGGGATTGTCTGAATCCTTGACATCGAGGTTCAATCGATAAGATCTTCGTAGAATATGTGGGAACCAATATGGGCATCCAGGTCCCGCTGTTGGTTATTGACCGTAGAGGTGTCTCGGTCATGTCTGCATAGTTCTCGAACCCGCAGGGTCTACACACTTAACGTTTGGTGATGATATAAGTATAGTCGAGTCATTATGTTGGTAACCGAAGGTTGTTCGGAGTCCCGGATGAGATCCCGGACGTGACGAGGAACTCCGGAATGGTCCGGGGATGAAGATTGATATATTGGATGATGGGAATCGGAGTCCGGAAGTGTTCCGGGGAGTCGTCGGATGACCGAAAGGAGTTTCGGGGGGTCCCGGCAAGTGTTGTGGGCCTCATGGGCCAAAAGGGGGGAGGCACATCAGCCCACACAGGGGCTGTGCGCCCCCCCACAGCCCTCCCACGCAGCTAGGAGGGTGGGGGCGCCCCTAGGGCAGCCGGCCCCCTCTGGCTTGGGGGGCAAGGCACCTAGGGGGGCCACCCAAACCCTAGGCGCCCCCCCTCTCCCTTGTGGCCGCCACCCCCTAGGGGAAACCCTAGGGGCGCCTCCACTTCTCCCCTCCCCCTATATATAGAGAGGTAGGGAGAGGGCAGCCCTACCCCTACGTGCCTTGGTGCTGCCTCTCCTCTCCCTCGTAGCATATCTTCTTCTCCGCAGCGCTTGGCGAAGCCCTGCTGAGTTTTCTCCACCACCACCTCCACCACGCCGTCGTGCTGCCGGAGGACTCGAGTTGCTACTTCACCATCGCTCGCTGGATCGAGGAGGTGAAGGCGTCATCAAGCCGTACGTGTGTTGAACGCGGAGGCGCCGTCCGTTCGGCGCTAGATCGGATCTTCCGCGATTTGAATCGCCGCGAGTACGACTCCATCAACCGCGTTCTTGCAACGCTTCCGCATCGCGATCTACAAGGGTATGTGGATCCAACTCTCCTCTCGTAGATGTGCATCTCCTAGATTGATCTTGGTGAGCGTAGGAAAAATTTTTGTTTCCCATGCAACGTTCCCCAACAGTAACATGGTCGAGCCATAAACCTGGCGTAGGCGGGCCTACCCAGGATGGCGTGATAGGCACTGCTGAAGTCCACCACTTCGAACGTCAGCTTCTCCTTTCGGTAGTTCTTCGACTCACCAAAGACTACGTCGAGTGAGATCTGGCCAAGTGAGTCATCTTTCTTCCCGGGGATTACCCCGTGGAACCTCATGTTACTTTCCCTCAGCTTGGACATCGGAATGCCCATATCCCGTAGGGTTGCTACATACAAGATATTCAAGCCACAGCCCCCATCCATCAGAACCCTGGTCAGGCGTGTGCCTTCGATAACTGGGTCGACCACTAGAGCCTGCCGCCCGGGGGTGGCAATGTGCCCTGGGTGATCGGACTGGTCGAATGTGATGGGGGTCTTTGACCATTTCAAAAACGTGGGGGTCGCCGGGGCAACCATGTTTACTTCTCTGTTGATGATTTTCAGTCGACTTTTGCTCTCGACGTCCGCGAAAATCACCAAAGTGGAGTTGATACAGGGGTATCCTCCGTCCCCTTCCTTGTCTTCGGACTCTTCTGATTCCTTCTCTTTCTCAGTCGACTGATCTTTCTGGAAACTCTAGATCAAGAGCCGACACTGCCGAGTGGTGTGCTTGGGATACACCAAGTTTCCCTCTTCGTCTTTCTTCGTGTGTATGGGGCACGGCTGGTCGAGCATATCATCTCCAGCCTGACCCTTTCCTTTCTTGGGTGCCCAGGAGCCTTTTGGCTTCCCTTTGCCCTTTCCTTGATTAACCACCGCAGCCTATCCTTGAGTGGCTGGGTCGGCCTTGCGCTTGTTCTTCCGATTGGAATTCTGGTCGTCCTGCCCGACTGGCTTCTTGCCGCTGCGGAGCCGATCGGCCTCCTCACCGTTGGCATACCGACTGGCAATCTCCATCATCCGCGATAGGGACATGTCACTGTTCGGCCAAGCTTCAGATTTAACTCTCGGTTACGTACGCCTTCCTTGAAAGCGCATACCGCCTGGTGCTCAGACACGTTTTCCACCGTGTGATGCAAAGTGGTCCATCGCTGAATATAGTCCCTCAAAGTTTCACTCGGCTTCTGCGCGCAGTGTTGAAGTTCTGCGAGCCCAGTAGGTCGCTTGCAGGTGCCTTCGAAGGTCCGAACGAAAACCCGAGTGAGCTCTTCCCAACTGTATATACTCCTGGGGGCCAACTGATTGAGCCACGCCCAAGCGGAGCCTCCCAGCATCAGGGGGAGGTGCTTCAATGCCACGTCGTCGTTGCCGCCTCCGATCTGTACGGCCACTCGGTAGTCTTCCAGCCAAGTGTCCGGCTTCGACTCACCAGTGAACTTGCTTACTCTTGCCGCCAGCCTGAAGTTTGGGGGATCTCCGCGGCTCTGATAGCACTATAGAAACATTCAGGCCCAGAAGCCGGCGCTCGTCTCTGGATGCTCAGTTACGGTCGACTCGACCTTGCACAAGGATGGACCTCGCATCGAAACCTGGCCGCCGGGGATCCGGGGGAATCCTCTGCTCGTCATCTCGCAGGCGCCTGCCCACGTGCCGCTGGGGCGAGTGTGACCCACTCCCCGGAGGAGGGGTAGGCGCTCGACGGCGGTCGTAGCATCCGTGTCGATGATCGAGTGGATCGTCGTTCCAACCCAGATGCCGGTCTTGCCGCGGGCCACGTTCCTCACGCCTCGGGGCGATCTTGGACTGTGGGCCGACCATACGGTGTCTGCAGCCACCGATCTGTTGTGAATCATGTTGCGCGACTGAGAAACAGCCGCGTTTTGTTCTTCAGCCGTTCGGAGCAAAGCTCAGATCTGTTGAAGACCTCTCCCAGCTTCCGACTGGGAGGGTTGAATCGACTCCGCGATACGAGCCACGGCTTCGAGGTTTTGGACTGCTGTGCGGAACACCTGAGTCTCGCGCTGACGCGATTGCCGCGGCCGTCGACTGGACTCAGGGACCAGTCAGCGAGCCTGCTCGTCGAGTGAGCGTTGGATGTTTTCTAAACACGCGCGCTCGGCCAAAGTAGCCAAGCGCGTGGCTTCGAGGGCCAGAGCCTCTGGGGAATCTCCCACGATGGGAGTGAAAAGTGCGTCTCTGTTGCGGCGACAAAGCTCAGCCCTTTGCTCGGAGGTGAGGGGCTGAGGGATGTAACCGTCGTTGTCGTGCGATCGGCCGCCGCCGCTGCCGCCGTTCCCATCGCGAGGAAAACTTGGCGGGCTGCGGCGCGAATCGACCATGAGAATTTCCACCGCGGGATCGCTGCTCCCGCACTCGGAAATGGAATCTTCGAGCCCGGTCGACTGGTCGGCCGGCCCATAGAGGTAGCCGTCGGGCTCAATGGCCGCGATTTGAGGGGTGGCCGTTTGACGGGCCACCTCGTGTTTCACCCATCGCTGGAGCCGCGAACGACCAGATCGTTTGCGGCGGCGGCCGGCGGAGATGGGGGATGATGAGTACTGAGTCGATGGCTGCAGCAGGAGGATGCCGCCGGCGCCGGCGTGAAAGTGCGCAGTTCCTCGAGCGGGCAGAGCCTCGACGTCGAGGGGGGCTTCCTGGAGCCATGCGGAGTCGTCGGCGATGAAGACCAGTGCGCCGAGCCGGATCTCGCGGCCCAACACCAAACCCACCGCCTGACACCATGATGAAAGCGGTCGGAGGAGGAATAGCAACTTCACCAGATGTCGCTAAGACGCCTTGCCCCACGGTGGGCGCCAACTGTCGTGGTTCTAAGTCTGACAGTAAGGGTAGGGGGTACGAATGGAGAGGCAAGGCCCTAGCTATGGTGATGTTGTACACAAGGTGTTTAGCGAGTTCAGGCCCTTCTCGGAGGAAGTAATAGCCCTACGTCTCGGCGCCCGGAGGCTTGGTCGACTGGTATGTGTATATGTGTGTTTACAGAAGTGCGAACCCTTGTTCTGGAGGAGGGGGTGGCTTATATAGTGCGCCAGGACCCCAGCCATGCTCCACGCTACCAAGGGCATAATGTACATTAAGGCAGGCGTTACTGGTAACGCCTGCAGTAAAGGATAATTAAGGTGTTTACTATAGCGAGTAAATACAGGACCGTTGTTGTCTCAAGCGATGTTTGACCTTCGGAGGTCGAGTGCCTGGATCGGTCGAGTGGAGTTGAGTCGTCTTGCGTATGAGAGTCAGTCGAGTGGAGTGTCTCCTTGGACCGTCTCAGTCGACTGTCTCCACTGTCATAGGTCTTGTCTTTTGATCTTCTAGGGTAGTGACCTTGGGTGGGGTACCTTGATCAGGCCTGTGACCCTACCCTAGGTCTGTAACCTCGTCATCCCTAACCAGACGTACAGTTGTCACAGCAACTGGAACTGGTCTAACAAATCACTGTCTTTCCAAGCTACTGGTTCTATCCCTTCCTTCTCTTTACTTACTGTCTCTCTTTGTGAAGTCATTGCCTGCTTGCCTTATCTGTTTGACTTCACTGTGTGACTACTTGCTCTGATTGGCTTCATTCTATCTTCCATCCTGATCCATACTGCCTAGCTGCTATTAGTCTTCATGCTTTCACTTCATTGAATACTTGACTATGGCTTGTCTAGTGTAGTCTACCTTCCGCTGCATATAAATAGGATCGGTTCTATCATTTGTCTTCGAAACTTCCATGTTTTGAAGCATTCCATAAAAATTGCCTATTCACCCCCCCCCCTCTAGTCGATATACAACACTTTCATTAATGCTTGTAACTAGGGCCCAAGTGCCATGATTTCAGATATGAACCTATTATGTTTTCAAGAATATATGTGTGTTCTTGATCCTATCTTGCAAGTCTATAGTCACGTACTATGTGTTATGATCCGGCAACCCCGAAGTGACAATAATCGGGACCACTCCCGGTGATGACCATAGTTTGAGGAGTTCATGTATTCACTATGTGTTAGTGCTTTGGTCCGGTACTCTATTAAAAGGAGGCCTTAATATCCCTTAGTTTCCAATAGGACCCCGCTGCCACGGGAGGGTAGGACAAAAGATGTCATGCAAGTTCTTTTCCATACGCACGTATGACTATATTCGGAATACATGCATACATTGCATTGATGAACTGGAGCTAGTTCTATGTCACCCTAGGTTATAACTTCTACATGATGAATTGCATCCGACGTAATTTCCCATCACCGATCAAATGCCTACGAGCTTTACCTATATTGCTAGTCGCTTATTTACTTTTCCGTTGCTTATATTACAAAAACTACGAAAACACTATCGTTACTTTTATTGCTGCTACCGCCACTATCATATTACTTTGCTACTAAACTATCTTGTTGCAGATACTAAGTTTCCAGGTGTGGTTGAATTGACAACTCAGCTGCTAATACTTAAGAGTATTCTTTGGCTCCCCTTGTGTCGAATCAACAAATTTAGGTTGAATACTTTACCCTCAAAAACTGTTGCGATCCCCTACACTTGTGGGTTATCAGAGGGGCGAGAGCCCCTCCGAGATTGGATATGTCTCACTATCTCTCTCTGTTTCTGCGTTCCCAGATTCTGGCCCTTCACCGTTTCTTATATTCCCGGAGATCCGTAACTCCGATTGGGCTGATTTTTTGACACGATTTTTATCCGGATATTAGCTTTTTTGCAGAGAAAGAAGGGCATCAACCGCCTTACGGTGTGGCCATGGGGGCCCAGGGCGCGCCCCACTGCCTCGTGGCCCACTCGAGCATCGTCTCATGTTGGTTCCGCTTCCCAAAATTCACATATATTCCAAAACAAATCTCCGTCCGTTTTTATTCCGTTTGGACTCCGTTTGATATGGATATTATGCGAAACAAAAAACATGCAACAAACACGAACTGGCACTGGGCACTGGATCAATATGTTAGTCCCAAAAAATAGTATAAAAAGTTGCCAAAAGTATATGGAAGTTGTAGAATATTGGCATGGAACAATCAAAAATTATAGATACGACGGAGACGTATCAACTCCAAGTCTTCTGTGTTGATATCGTTCCGAAAATGACTCTCCCGAAGGTTTCATTCCGTTTGGACTCCGTTTGATATTCCTTTTCTGCGAAACACTGAAATAGGCAAAAGAAGAACAATTTGCACTGGGACTTGGGTTAGTAGGTTAGTCCCAAAAATAATATAAAAGTGTATAATAAAGCCCATTAAACATCCAAAACAAAATATATAATAGCATGGAACAATCAAAAATTATAGATACGTTGGAGACGTATCAAGCATCCCCAAGCTTAATTCCTGTTCGTCCTCGAGTAGGTAAATGATAAAAACAGAATTTTTGATGTGGAATGCTAACCAACACAATTCTCTATGTAAATGTCTTTATTGTGGCATGAATGTTCAGATTCGAAAGATTCAAGACAAAAGTTTATATTGACATAAGAATAATAATACTTCAAGCATACTAACAAAGCAATCATGTCTTCTCAAAATAATATGGCCAAAGAAAGTTATCCCTACAAAATCATATAGTCTAGCTATGCTCCCTCTTCATCACACAAAATATTTAAATCATGCAAAACCCCGGTTTCAGCCAAGCAATTGTTTCACACTTCAATTTTTTCAAACTTTTCAACTTTCACGCAATACATGAGCGTGAGCCATGGATATAACATTATGTGGAATAGAGTGGTGGTTGTGGAGAAGACAAAAGAGGAAGATAGTCTCACATCAACTAGGCGTATCAATAGGCTATGGGGATGCCCATCAATAGATATCAATGTGAGTGAGTAGGGATTGCCATGCAATAGAAGCACTAGAGCTATAAATGTATGAAAGCTCAACAAAGGAAACTAAGTGGATGTGCATCCAACTTGCTAGCTCATGAAGACCTAGGGCATTTGAGGAAGCCCATCATTGGAATATACAAGCCAAGTTCTAAACGAAAATTCCCACTAGTATATGAAAGTGACAAAACAAGAGATTCTCTATCATGAAGATCATGGTGTTACTTTGAAGCACAAGTGTGGAAAAAGGATGGTAACATTGTCCCTTCTCTCTTTTTCTCTCATTTTTCATTTTTTCTCTTTTTTTTTCTTTGGGCCTTTTCTCTTTTCATTTTTTTATATTTTTGTATGGCCTCTCTTTTTCCTTTTTTTTTCTTTTTGTCCGGAGTCTCATCCCGACTTGTGGGCGAATCATAGTCTCCATCATCCTTTCCTCACTGGGACAATGTTCTAATAATGATGATCATCACACTTTTATTTACTTACAACTCGAAGCTAGAACAAAATATGACTCTATGTGAATGCCTCCGGCGGTGTACCGGGATGTGCACTGAATCAAGAGTGACATGTATGAAAAATTATGCATGGTGGCCTAGACACAAATATGATGTCAACTACATGATCATGCATGGCAAATATGACAATGATGAAGCGTGTCATAATAAACGGAACGGTGGAAAGTTGCATGGCAATATATCTCGAAATGGCTATGGAAATGCCATGATAGGTAGGTATGGTGGCTGGTTTGAGGAACAATATGGTGGCTGTTTTGAGGAAGGATATATAGTGGGTTTATGGCATCGGCGAAAGTTGCGCGGTACAAGAGAGGCTAGCAATGGTGGAAGGGTGAGAGTGCGTATAATCCATGGACTCAACATTAGTCATAAAGAACTCATATACTTATTGCAAAAATCTATGAGTTATCAAAACAAAGTATTCAATGCATGCTCCTAGGGGAAGGGTTGGTAGGAGTTGACCATCGTGCAATCCCGACCTCCACACAAAGGATGACAATCATTGAATAAATCATGCTCCAACTTCATCACATAACGGTTCACGATACGAGCATGCTACGGGAATCACAAACTTTAACACAAGTGTTTCTAAAATTCACAATTACTCCACTAGCATGAATCTAATATCACCATCCTCATATATCAAAACAATCATCAAGTATCAAACTTCTCATAACATTCAATGCACTTTATATGAAAGTTTGTATTATACCCATCTTGGATGCCTATCATATTAGGACTAATTTATAACCAAAGCACATTACCATGCTGTTCTAAGAGACTCTCAAAATAATATAAGTGAAGCATGAGAGATCAATAATTTCTACAAAATAAAACCACCACCGTGCTCTAAAAAGATATAAGTGAAGCACTAGAGCAAAAATATCTAGCTCAAAAGATATAAGTGAAGCACATAGAGTATTCTAATAAATTCCGATCCATTTGTATCTCTCTCAAAAGGTGTGTCCAGCAAGGATGGTTGTGGTAAACTAAAAAGCAAAGACTCAAATCATACATGACACTCCAAGCAAAACACATATCATGTGGTGAATAAAAATATAGTCTCAAGTAAAGTTACCGATAGACGAAGACGAAAGAGGGGATGCCTTCCCGGGGCATCCCCAAGCTTAGGCTTTTGTTTGTCCTTGAATTTTACCTTGGGGTTCCTTGGGCATCCCCAAGCTTGGGCTCTTGCCACTCTTTGTTTCATAGTCCATCAAATCCTTACCCAAAAACTTGAAAACTTCACAACACAAAACTTAGCAAAAATCTCGTGAGTTCCGTTAGTATAAGAAAACAAACCACCACTCAAAGGTACTGTAATGAACTCATTCTTTGTTTATATTGGTGTTAAACCTAATGTATTCCAACTTCTCTATGGTTCATACCCCCCGATACTACTCATAGATTCATCAAAATAAGCAAACAACACACGGAAAAACAGAATCTGTCAAAAACAGAACAATCTGTAGCAATATGTAACTTTCGAATACTTCTGTAACTATAAAAAAATGAAATAAATTGGTGGATGTGAGGAATTTGTCTATTAATCATCTGCAAAAAGAATCAACTAAAAATCACTCTCCAGTAAAAAATGGTAGCTAATCTCGTGAGCGCTAAAGTTTCTATTTTTTACAGAATGATCGCATAAACTTTACCCAAGTCTTCCCAAATGTTTTACTTGGCACAAACACTAATTAAAACACAAAACCACATCTAGACAGAAGCTATATGCAAAATTTATTACTAGACAGAAACAAAAACAAACAAAATAAAATTGGGTTGCCTCTCAACAAGCGTTATCGTTTAACGCCCCTAGCTAGGCATGATACAAGAATAGATCTATGTATTGCCATCTTTGGTAGGCAATCCATAAGTGGCTCTCATAATAGATTCATAAGATAATTTGATTTTCTTTCTAGGAAAGTGTTCCATGCCTTTCCTTAACGGAAATTGGAATCTAATATTTCCTACCATCATATCAATAATTGCACCAATCGTTATAAGGAAAGGTCTACCAAGAATAATAGGACATGTAGGATTGCAATCTATATCAAGAACGATGAAATCTACGGGCACATAATTCCTATTTGCAACAATAAGAACATCATTAATCCTTCCCATAGGTTTCTTAATGGTAGAATCCGCAAGATGCAAATTTAAAGAGCAATCATCAAGTTCATGGAAACCTAACATATCACGCAAAGCTTTTGGAATTGTGGAGACACTTGCACCCAAATCACACAAAGCAAAACATTCATGATTTTTAATATTAATCTTAGTAGTAGGTTCCCACTCATCATAAATCTTTCTAGGGATAGAAACTTCTAATTCAAGTTTTTCTTCATAAGAATGCATTAAAGCATCAACTATGTGTTTAGTAAAAGCTTTATTTTGACTATTAGCATGAGGATAATTTAGCACGGATTGCAACATGGAAATACAATATATTAAAGAGAAATTATCATAATTAAATCCCTTGAAATCCAAAATAGTGGGTTCATTGCTATGTAAAGTTTTGATTTCTTCAATCCCATTTTTAACAGTTTTAGCATCAAGATCTAAAAACTCTGAATCATTGGGACGCCTTTTAACTAAAGTAGACTCATCTCCAGTCCCATATTTATCAAGATTCATACTAGAAAACAAGGATTTAATATGAGACACATCAATCACTTTCAGATCTTCATCTTTATTATCATGAAAACTAGAAGAACACGCTTTCATAAAGCAATCTCTTTTAGCACGCATCCTACCGGTTCTTTCTTTGCATTCATCAATGGAAATTCTCATGGCCTTGAGAGACTCATTGATATCATGCTTAGGTGGAATAGATCTAACTTTTAAAGAATCAACATCAAGAGAAATTCTATCCACGTTCCTAGCCAACTCATCAATATTAAGCAATTTTTCTTCAAGCAAAGCATTGAAATTCTTTTGCGAATCCATAAATTCTTTAACACTAGTCTCAAAATCAGTGGGCATCTTATTAAAATTTCCATAAGAGTTGTTGTAGGAACTACCATAATTATTAGAGGAATTACTAGGAAAAGGCCTAGAATTAAAGTTTCATCTATAAGCGTTGTTACCAAAATTATTCCTACCAACAAAATTCACATCCAAAGATTCATTATTATTCTCAATCAACGTGGACAAAGGCATATCATTAGGATCAGAAGAAGCACTCTTAGTAGCAAATAATTTCATAAGTTCATCCATCTTTCCACTCAAAGCACTAATCTCTTCAGTAGCATGTACTTTTTTACTAGTAGATCTTTCAGTGTGCCATTGAGAGTAATTAACCATAATATTATCTAGGAGTTTAGTAGCTTCTCCTAAAGTGATTTCCATGAAAGTGCCCCCTGCGGCCGAATCTAAAAGATTTCTAGAAGCAAAATTCAAGCCAGCATAAAAGTTTTGTATAATCATCCATATGTTCAAACCATGTGTAGGGCAATTACGTAACATTAATTTCATTCTCTCCCAAGCTTGTGCAACATGCTCATGATCTAGTTGCTTAAAATTCATAATATCGTTTCTAAGAGAGATAATCTTAGCGGGAGGAAAATACTTAGAGATAAAGGCATCTTTGCACTTATTCCATGAATCAATACCATTTCTAGGCAAAGAAGAGAACCAAGTTTTAGCACGATCTCTAAGCAAAAACGGAAATAGCTTTAATTTGACAATATCATTATCTGTATCCCTCTTCCTTTGCATATCGCACAAATCAACAAAGTTGTTTAGATGGGTAGCGGCATCTTAACTAGGAAGGCCAGAAAATTGATCTTTCATGACAAGATTCAACAGAGCAGCATTAATTTCACAAGATTCAGCATCGGTAATAGGAGCAATCGGAGTGCTAATAAAATCATTGTTGGTATTGGAGAAGTCACACAATTTGGTATTGTCTTGAGCCATAGTGACAAGCAAGCAATCCAACACACAAGCAAATAAGAAGCAAGCGAACAGAAAAAGGGCGAATAAAACCGCAAAGGTGAAGTGGTGGAAAGGAAAACGAGAGGCAAATAATGTAATGCGAGGGATAAGGGTTTGTGATGGGTACTTGGTATATGACTTTTGCATAGATCTCCCCGGCAACGACGCCAGAAATTCTTCTTGCTACTTCTCGAGCTTGCATTGTTTTCCCTCGAAGAGGAAAGGGTGATGCAGCACAATAGCGTAAGTATTTCCCTCAGTTTTTGAGAACCAAGGTATCAATCCAGTAGGAGACCACGCGTGAGTCCCTCGTACCTGCACAAACAAATAAGAACCTTGCAGCCAACGCGATAAAAGGGGTTGTCAATCCCTTCTCGATCACTTACAAAAGTGATACCTGATAGATATGATAAGATAATATTTTTGGTATTTTTGATATGGATTGAAGGTAAATATTGCAAAACAAAAGTAAAGTAAATAGTTGATGGAAGATTAATATGATAAGGATAGACCCGGGGGGCATAGGTTTCACTAGTGGCTTTTCTCATGATAGCAAATTTCTACGATGGGTGAGCAAATTACTGTCGAGCAATTGATAGAAAAGCGCATAGTTATGAGAATATCTAGGCATGATCATTGTATATAGGCATCATGTCCGTGACAAGTACACCAAAACGATTCTGCATCTACTACTATTACTCCACACATCGACCGCTATCCAGCATGCATCTAGAGTATTAAGTTCATAAGAACAGAGTAATGCTTTAAGCAAGATGACATGATGTAGAGGGATAAACTCAAGCAATATGATATAAACCCCATCTTTTTATCCTCGATGGCAACAATACTATATGTGCTTTGCTGCCCCTGCTGTCACTGGGAAAGGACACCGCAAGATTGAACCCAAAGCCAAGCACTTCCCCCATTGCAAGAACTATAGATCTAGTAGGCCAAACCAAACCGATAATTCGAAGAGACTTGCAAGGATATTATAATCATACTTAAAAGAATTCAGAAAAGAACCAAATATTTCTCATAGATAATCTTGATCATAAACCCACAATTCGTCGGATCTCGACAAATAGACCACAAAAAGATTACATCGAATAGATCTCCTCGAGGACCGAGGAGAACTTGGTATTGAGATCCAAAAAGAGAGAAGAAGCCATCTAGGTACTAACTATGGACCCGAAGGTCTGTGGTAAACTACTCACAACTCATGGTGAGGCGATGGTGTTTTTGTAGAAGCACTACGTGGAAGATCCCCCCTCCGGCGGAGCTTCGGAACAGGCCCCAAGATGGGATCTCACGGGAATAGAAGGTTGCGGCGGTGGAATTAGGGTTTTCTCTGTTGCTTCGATGTTTTCAGGGTACATGGGTATATATAGGAGGAAGGAGGGCATCGGGGGAGCAACGTGGGGCCCACGAGGCAGGGGGTGCACCCAGGGGGAGGGGGCACGCCACCCACCCTCGTGGACGCCACGTGTCCCCTCTGCCTTGGTTCTCAAGTTTCTCGTGAAGATATTGTTCCAAAAATATCTCTCCCTAAGGTTTCATTCCGTTTGGACTCCGTTTGATATTCCTTTTCTGTGAATCCGTGAAATAGGCAAAAAACAGCAATCTGGACTGGGCCTTTGGGTTAATAGGTTAGTCCCAAAAATAATATAAAAGTGTATAATAAAGCCCATTAAACATCCAAAACATCATATATAATAGCATGGAACAATAAAAAATTATAGATATGTTGGAGACGTATCAACAATCAAACAACTTGCACCCAACGCGATAAATGGGTTATCAATCCCTTCGCGGTCACTTGCAAAAGTGAGATATGATAGAGATAGATAAACAAAATATAAAATATTTTTTGGTATTTTATGGTTTATAGATATGAAAGTAAAATATTACAACATAGTGGATCGGAAACTAATATGATGGAAATAGACCCGGGGCCATAGGTTTCACTAGAGGCTTCTCTCTTGAAGGTAAATAATACGCTGGGTGAACAAATTTCTATCGAGCAATTGATAGAAAAGCGCAAAGTTGTGACGATGTCCAAGGCAATGATTATGCAATATAGGCATCACGTCCGTATCAAGTAGACTGAAACAATTCTGCATCTACTACTATTACTCTACACATCGACCGACTCCTGCCTGCATCTAGAGTGTTAAGTTCATGAAGAACAGAGTAACGCTTTAAGTAAGATGACATGATGTAGAGGAGTTAACTCAAACAATATGATGAAAACCCCATCTTTTTATCCTTGATGGCAACAATACAATACATGCCTCGCTATCCCTACTTTGTCACTGGGTGAGGACACCGCAAGATTGAACCCAAAGCAAAGCACCTCTCCCAATGCAAGAAAAACCAATCTACTTGGCCAAACCAAACCGATAGTTCTAAGAGAACAACTAAGATACCAAATCATGCATATAAGAATTCAGAGAAGACTCAAATAATATTCATGGATAAGCTGATCATAAATCCATAATTCACTGGATCTCGAAAAACACCCCGCAAAAGAAGATTAATGTCGGTGTCAAAACCAGCGGATCTCGGGTAGGGGGTCCCGAACTGTGTATCTAAGGATTGATGGTAACAGGGGGGACAAGGACACGATGTTTACCCAGGTTCAGGCCCTCTTAATGGAGGTAATACCCTACTTCCTGCTAGATTGATCTTGATGAATATGAGGATTACAAGAGTTGATCTACCTCGAGATCGTAATGGCTAAACCCTAGACTTCTAGCCTATGGAAATTGTGATTGTCCCTACGGACTAAACCCTCCGGTTTATATATGCACCGGAGGGACCTAGGGTTGTACGTAATCATCTTGTAGAGGAAGGAAACATTACAGCCGGACTTTAAACCTGCAATTCTACACATATATGAGTCCTATCCGGATACGAGGGATAATCTTCTATGGTGATCTTCACGGCCCACCAGTCCGGCCCATAACGAGTAATCCGTCCACTCGAGGACCCCTTAATCCAGGACTCCCTCGGTAACCCCTGAACCAGTCTTCGATGACAATGAGTCTGGCACGCATACTGTCTTCGGCATTCCAAGGAGGGTTCCTCCTTCCGAACATATGAAGTTCATTTCCTGCATAAAGGAACTATGTCCGGCTCTGCATGATTAGTACAACCCTTAGCCGCAAAGGCAACGTGTCAAAACAAACACTGTGTCTTTACTCATAACTTTCCAGCAAAATGTCATGTTTGACCCTTTAATATTCTGAACCGTTTTCTTGGCTCTGGTTTCGCGTTTCGAGGCATAGCCTCCATTGGCACGTCTTGTCGAAGTAGAGATCGTGTCCGCTTATTGTGGGATCCTCATCAATAAGATTTGGGTAACCCACCCGCGCCTTACGCACGATTACGTTGGGAACAAGCAAGTTTTACGGCTTAAGTAGGGGACGCTTGGTATTTACCACCTATAAAAGGACATAGATCCCCTCTTTTTACCTCACGCTCTCCTCTAGCCCTTGCTTCCCAATCTCCTAGCCCCAGCACCCATAGCTCCAGCGCCCGCAACTCCCATCACTTCCACCACTGCCTCCTTCTCCAACAATGGCTGGATCTGGTTCCAAGGGCAAGTGGTAGGCCTCCACCTTCACGGAGAAAAACGTGAAGAGTCTCCGGAGCGCAGGCTATCTTGTCAACAACATAGCACACCGGATTCCTGATGAGGATCAGGTGATCCCCATCACAGAGCCTAGCGAGAGGGTTGTGTTCATCCCTCACTTTATTCGGGGGCAGGGATTTCCGCTCCACCCCTTTGTTCGGGGTCTCTTATTCTTCTACGAGCAAGATTTCCATGATCTGGCCCCAAACTCTATCCTCCACATATCGGCTTTCATAGTCGTGTGTGAAGCTTTCCTCCGCATCCCCCCCCCCACACACACACACACACTTCGGCCTATGGCTAAAAACCTTCAATCTGAAGCCGAAGGTGGTTGACAGGCAGCATGCGGACTGCAGGGGAGCTATGGTAAGCAAGCTACCGAACGCAACCTGACCCAAAGGGGCTTTTGTGGAAACCAACAAGGTATGGCAGCAGGAGTGGTTTGATACGTCTCCAACGTATCTATAATTTTTTATTATTCCATCCTATTATTTATGAAGTCTTGGATGTTTAATGGGCTTTATCATTCACTTTTATATCATTTTTGGGACTAACCTACTAACCCAAAGGCCCAGTCCAGATTGCTGTTTTTTGCCTATTTCAGGGTTTTGCAGAAAAGGAATATCAAATGGAGTCCAAACGGAATGAAACCTTCGCGAGAGATATTTTAGGAGGAAATCACGCTCGGGAATCTTCGGGACCAAGTCAAGGGACGGAGGGCCAGCCCTCGAGGGTGGGGGGCGTGCCCCCCTTCCCAGGGCGCGCCCCCTGCCTCGAGGCTGGCCCACACGGCCCCCGGTGCCCTCCTTCTTCCTATATATACCTACGTACCCCAGAAACTCCATACGCAGAGAGAAAAACCTAATTCCACCGCCGTAACTTCTGTTCCCGTGGAGATCCCATCTTGGAGCATGTTCCGGGAGGGGGATACATCACGGAGGCCTTCATCATCATCATCATCGCCCTCACCATGAGTTGTGAGTAGTTTACCACAGACCTTCGGGTCCATAGCTAGTATCTAGATGGCTTCTTCTCTCTCTCTCTAGATCTCAATACAAAGTTCTCCTCGGTCTTCGAGGAGATCTATTTGATGTAATCTCTTTTTGCGGTGTGTTTGTCGAGATCCGATGAATTGTGAGTTTATGATCAAGGTTATCTATGAAAGATATTTGGTTCTTCTCTGAACTTTTTATGTGTGCTCATAATATCCTTGCAAGTCTCTTTGAATTATTGGTTTGGTTTGGCCTACTAGATCTATAGTTCTTGCAATGGGAGAAGTTCTTGGCTTTGGGTTCAATCTTGCGGTGTCCTTTCCCAGTGACAGTAGGGGCAGCAAGGCACGTATTGTATTGTTGCCATCGAGGATAAAAAGATGGGGTTTACATCATATTGCTTGAGTTTATCCCTCTACATCATGTCATCTTGCTTAAAGCGTTACTCTGTTCGTATGAACTTAATACACTAGATGCATGCTGGATAGCGATCAATGTGTGGAGTAATAGTAGTATATGCAGGCAGGAGTCGGTCTACTTGTCTCGGACGTGATGCCTATATACAATGATCATGCCTAGATAGTCTCATAATTATTCGCTTTTCTATCAATTGCTCGACAGTAATTTGTTTACCCGCCGTAGAATACCGCTATTATGAGAGAAGCCACTAGAGAAAACTATGGCCCCCGGGTCTATTCTCAACATATCAATCTACATCTACTTTACTTTTCTTGCTTTCATTTGTTGTTTCATTAAACCAAAAATACCAAAAATATAAACTATCATCTCTATCAGATCTCACTCTCGTAAGTGACCGTAAAGGGATTGACAACCCTTTATCGCGTTGGCTGTGAAGTTCTTATTTGTTTGTGCAGGTGCGAGGGACTCACGTGTGCTCTCCTACTGGATTGATACCTTGGTTCTCAAAAACTGAGGGAAATACTTACGCTACTGTGCTGCATCTCCCTTTCCTCTTCGAGGGAATACAACGCAAGCTCAAGAGGTAGCAAGAAGAATTTCTGGCGCCGTTGCCGGGGAGGCTTACGCAAAAGTCATATACCAAGTACCTATCACAAACCCTTATCCTTCGCATTACATTTATTTGCCTCTCGTTTTCCTCTCCCCCACTTCACATTTGCCGTTTTATTCGCCCTTCTTCCGCCGTGTGTTTTTCGTTTGCTTTCCTCTTGTTCGCTTTCGTGTGCTGCTTCTTGCTTGTCATCATGTCTAGCACACCTATCATTATCACCACTCCCGAGAGTGAGGTCCTCAACTTTAAACAAAGGAAGGAAGAAAACTTAAAAGATGCCTGGTATAGAATTTGCATTGCTCAAAATAGATCTAATCGGAAGCTTTCCACTTCCGTGCTTCTTCGCAATTTTTATATTGGCATAACCCCTTGGAATAGGCTTGTTCTTGGTACCGTTACCGGAGGAAATTTCTTGGGAAATCATACCCTTAATTATTATAATGTCCTGGTAGATCTATTCGGGCAGCCTTCCACCCAGGAAGAGACTCAAGTTTTTGAGAAAATATGTGAAGTAACAAAAAAACTACAAAAGTCTCGCGAACCACTTAAGAATGTTAGTGGAAATATCCACCGTATGAATATGTTGATTACCCTTTGTAATAAACGGCTGGATGCTTTAGATCTAAAGATCTCCGAAAATGAAGGAAAACGTAAGGAACCTCCCGGATTCGAGCTCGACACCATTAAAAGGGTGAAGATCAAGGATGGCAATACCTAGATCTATCTTGTATCATGCCTAGCTAGGGGCGTAAAATGATAGCGCTTGTTGGGAGTGTAATGCCCCGGATGTAATACTTTCCCTTTTGGGTATATAATATATCTCCGGCTTCATCTATTTCCATTCCGGGTTCTTTGTCTTTCGGGTTTTCGTCGTGTTGTTGTGTGAGTGTGTGGCATTCATTCATATCATGTAGACGTGTGCATCGCTTTGCATTTGTGTTGTCGGTTGCATCCGGTTCCGCGCGTTCCTACCCGTTGTCCGTTTCGCGTTCCGGAGCTCCCTCACGTGTCCGTGACGTCCCGTAGGCCTACTTTGTTGTTTGGGCATGTAACGTTACCGGTGTGCCGCGAGGTCGTTGTGTGTGTTGTTGTTTTGTTGTGTGCAACCCGCCTCTCAAATCTCGTCGTGTTTGGACTCCGTTGGCTATCCCATCCGTTATTCGTGTGGGTCCAAAGTGCCTCCACTTGTGCCCGGGAACACCCCTACTGCAGTCTACTACTCTCTCCTAGGCCCTTCTAAACTACCCCCGCGATCGGATCCGTCGGATCTCGATCGAAGGGCTCCTAACAACCCCATTTTCCCCCTAACCCTAAAAACCTGCTATATAATAGACCCTAGTCTATTTTGGGCATCTAGTTTTCTTTTCCCCTTCCTCCCCTCAATTTTTGGATCCAACCACCACTTCTCTTCCACTTGGCAAGTCCCCTCCTGGGAACCCCGCCGCCAGCTTCGAGGCACCCTGCCGCCGGTTCGCTCGAAGGGCGAGCCAGATCAGATCAGATCGATCGATCTGGACCCGCCGCCGCTCGGTCAACGCGCGAAGGCCGTTCCCTCGGTCCTTCTGTCGCCAGCCAGCGACCGAGGACCACTTCGCCGAAGGCCTCGCCTCTCCAGGCCTCCCGCTCGCCCCGCGTTGGCCCAAGCCGCAGGCCTGCCTCCACTCCGGTTCGGGCCGGGGTCCCCACTTCGCCAGCGCCACCCGCCGCCGCTCGGGATCGGGAAGGAGTCCCGATCCGATCGCCGCTCCTGGGCCAGATCCCGCCTGGGCCCTCCCGTGAAACCCTAGGCCCATCTGATCGCCGCCGCCGCCAGGCTTCGGGCCACCGTCGCCCGCCTGGGCCTCCCCGACGCCAGGGCCCAGCCGCCACCGCCCGAAGACCGCCAGCCCGAGCCGCGCCCGAGGCCGCCTCCTCCTTCGCGGGCCGCGCGCCACGCGGGCCTCTCCAGCCGCCGCCTTCCAGCGCGCGTGGGCCGTTTTCTTCTCCACCGCGAGAGCCCGAGCCTTTCTCAGATCTGAGCTTGAACCCCCCCAAATCTCCTAAGTCCCTGTGATGTTGTTTTCAGATGCAGTTTTCAAACTGCTCTAACTTTGTGTGTGTTTGTCCGATTCGCGCAAATAGCATGTCCAGACGTTCGTGGTGAATAGCACTATGTTTTATCTTTTGTTGTCATGCATGTTAGAGATCGTCTAGGTGCTTGTTTCGCTGTTGCAAGAGTGCATCATGATATAAACTGCTGCTATGTGATGTTTTTATGTCATCTTTGCCATGTGATATCTTTTAGCTCGTTTGTCCGAATGATGCAAATGACATGTCCACGTGTTCGTCTTGCCATGCTCTACATGTTGTATGTGCTAGGTAGCATGATAGATTTATTCTTGCCATGCTTAATATCGTTGCAAAGTGCCATGTGGCTGTGATGTTGTTTCACTTGTTATGAAATGCCATCTTGTTGAGCTCGTTGCTATCGTTGTGTTTATCTCCATGAAGCATGCTTGTGTGTTTCGGAATCACCTTCATGTGTACTTTGATGAGGTGCTTACCACTTGCCATGTTTAGTTTCGAGGTGACTTAAACATGCTCGTTTAGATGCTATGATGATATTGCTGTTTTAGGACTTAGTGGATTTTCACTAAGTCTGAAATCTGTAACGTTCTGATGCCATGTTCGTGTGATGTTCTAGGACAAAGCATGATAGTTTTGGAGTGGATCTTGATTGTTCCTTGTAGTATATATTGTTGTCTTTCCATTCATGTCCTCACATGTCTATTTAAGTGGTTGTAGCATGTTTATCTTTTGCTCCAAAGTTTCAATAAAATTCTGCTGCCAGAATTTTATTGTCAAGTTCAATATGTCCAAGATCATTGCTATTGATCCGTGGCTCCGTTGGGGGTGCACCTTTGGACCTAGTTGCTGTAGTATATGTCTAGTTTGTGTTCATGTCCTTTGCCATGTTGTTTGAGTGCTGTAGCTTAATTATTTTGTGCTCCGAAGTTGCTATGATGCTGTAATTTTCAGCTTTCGCTCATTTCTTGTTTCGGGCATAACTTTTAGCCCGTAACTCCGTTTTCAGCGAATCTTATATGAAACTTGATTGATTTTCTGTGTAGCTTAATAATATTATATTGTTATCATGTTTTGAGGTGTTTTGCTCGAGTGATATTTTACGTGCTCCGTGTGCATCCTTAGTGCATCCATCATGCATCCATCATTTTCGAGTGCGCATTGCATCTTGTTGATTTGTGCTTGGTGTGATTGTTTTGTTTAGAGCCGGAAGCAGAGTCCGAGTTCGAGTACGAGCACGAGGTTACCAACGAGGTTGAGCACGAGGACCCTTCTTACGATCCGAACGACTTCTCTTCAGGCAAGATGACCGAACCCCGATAACATTACTATCTTTGCCTATTGCTAGTAGTTCCGCTCTATAGTTTTGCCTCGATGCCCATGATCTTCTTGTCAGCCTCCTACTTGTAAACCATTGCCATGTTTAACCAACCTACCTATGCAAACCGTTGCTTGGCTAAGTACGCTTCGCTCAGCCCTTCTTATAGCATTGCTAGTTGCAGGTGAAGATCGAAGATGCTTGCTTCATGTTGAAGTTTGGTTGGGTTTTATCACACTATATAAATGTTTTAAATGAAATCATCTATATATTGGCAAGGGTGGAAGGCTAAGCCTTTTGCTTGGTGATTTGTTCCACTCATGCCGTTAGGAACCGTATAAACCGGTGTTATGTTCCTTGATTATGCGTTCCTAACACGGTTGGGGTGTATGGGACCCCCTCGATAAACCGCTAAGTGCTAAGTCTTTTCCAGCAAGTCCCAACATTGGTACTATTTGCCTAATAACAAACTAAACTTGCATAGGGAGTAATTAACCCTCTTTCTTAATCAACAACCCCGGGCCAGTGCTCCACATGAGTGTTGGTCCGAAACGAGCGGACTGCGGGGCCGCCTTGGGGCAACCTGAGGTATCTGGCATACACCTATAGGACGTCTCATCCGGTCATGTCCTGAGACTTAGATACGCACGGCTACTATCAGGGTGTCGACACGCCGGGAGGATTTGCTGGATTAACCTTACCTTAGTTCGGTATATCTTGAGCACGGGATTCCGAGGATACTCGGGTCTTCCCACTTTGGAGTTGTGACTCCGCGGATCGTGGGCTTGTAATGGGTCAAGTTGGAACACCCCTGCAGGGTTTGAACTTTTGAAAGCCGTGCCCGCGGTTATGTGGCAGATGGGAGCTTGTTAATATCCGGTTGTAGATAACTTGACACAATGTTTCTAATACACTACCAGCGTGTGTTCCGTGACCGTCAATTTCCGAATAGGGATTCGGGAGTTGAACACGGAGGGGTTATGTTTGTGGAGCTTGTAGTTAGGATCACTTCGTGATCACTTCTCGTCCGAGGCTTCTCTTCTCGCTCTCACTCACGTAAGCTAGTTGCTAGTTGCTGCTGCAGACACTTATTCTTTTCTTCAGCCTTATCCTCACCCAAGGCTTGAATAGTCTTGTTACCCGGGAACGGGATTGCTGAGTCCTCTGTGGCTCACAGTTACTTCACCACACCAGATGCAGGTCCAGTTGTGAGCTATCCAGGTGATGGCACCGAGCTGGACTGGGAGTACGACGAGGAGCGTAGCCGTTACTATGTTCGTTATCCGGATGATCAGTAGTGGAGACTCCTAGTAGGATTCGATCCGCCTGTGGTTTATTTATTTCAGTTTGGTATCTTGACATTTGGATTTTGCCCTTAGAGGGTTGTGATATTCTTAATGTATGATGATTGAGACATGTTATGTAATTGTGTGACGTGGCGAGTGTAAGCCAACTATTTATGTTTACAATCCCCTCTTTTATATGAGATGTGCAAAGATTACCAAACTTGAGATCATTCTAGGATGGATTTATGCCTTTAAGTCGTGCCTCGACACGTAGGAGGTATAACTCCATCCTGGGCATTACAAGTTGGTATCAGAGCCTTCTCCGACCTAGGAGCCCCCACTGTTTGATCGAATCGTTGACGGTCGAGTCTAGGCACACACTGAAAAACTTTTGAGTCCTATATTATATCGGAGAGTAGGATTTCTTTGCTTCTCATCTCCTTTCTCTCTGGTGAGGACTCCTGACGACTACTCTTGTCTCTCCTATCTTCAAAAATTGCACCAAATTTTTTTTTAGGAATCCCGCGAGTATTCTGGGATTGTTTCGATGTTCTTGTGACAAGGATATTGTTCTCGATGCCTCCTGTTCCCGGGGAGTTGAGCTTCGGGGTATTGTTGTCACAAGCATATCGCGGCAGTACTAAATACTTAAGACGGCCGACATCGAAAATCTCTCCTATACGGCCGGTGGCAAGATAACCTCGACATCACCCAGTACTGGGGAGGTAGTTCGGGAGTATTGCCATAGCTTGTTATAGTGGATGCTTTTCGAAGGTCCGAGGTACACAGTTTCCGAGAAAGACTGGTTATGTGTTGAAGGATGGATACACCTGGATGTAGGTTTAGAGTTGATTGCGCGGTGCTTCCCGTGTATCCCCAACACCTGATTGCATAACTGGAATCTTTCGGAAATTTATAGGTGGGTTTATCCAGTAGATCGTAGGCATTCTTCCAACGAATGCAGGATAGTGAGTTCGGGGTTCTACATTGAGTGAAGTGGTTTATGACCGATGTTACTATCAGGAGTTGCATCTTAAAGGATCCTTGGCTATGCTGATCCGGGGATTGCAAAACCTTTTCGTAACGCGTTCATATGCTTTCAGCACAAAGATGTTAGAACGAAACTCCTCTCTTGTGTTTGTTCCTTCCGTACCTTGTTGTTTTTTCTTATTTTCAATTTGATCCCTATGTGGCTTCTCGTGAAGATTGATGTTATCATTTAACTGAGAATTTCATTCATTCCTCTTGTTCGAATGATTTCATTCGTTCTTATTGTTCGAATGATTATTGTGAAGACTTGTTGCAATTCATTCCATTGATTCAGCTTATACCATTTGTCAATCAATTGCTGATTCGTGGTCATCTCTTACAGGATGGCTCCGAAAAAGGTTCCCAACGCTAACCCAGAGGTGGAAGAGGTCCCAGATCGTCCTCCTTCCCCTCCTCCTCCGCCTGAGGCTTGGAGAGCGATTATGCAGACTACTGCTCAGACCACCCAGTTGTTGATGCAGATGATGCAACAGATGCAAGCTAATCAAGCTAATCAGGGTGTTCCAGGGAACCAAGGCAATTTCTTCAACCAGCAGCACCATGCTACTCTCAACCAGTTCTTGGCCAACAATCCTAAAGCTTTCAGTTACTGTGTCGACCCTCTTGATGCTGAAGATTGGTTAACCGACATAAAGAAGCATTTTGAGTGCAGTAACGTGAAGGAAGATGATTATGTGAAGTTTGCAGCCTTCCAACTCAAAGATCAAGCAGCTGACTGGTGGCAGCAGTACAAAGACTCCAGGCCAGGTCAAGTGATCTCTTGGGAGAATTTCTGCAAGGATTTTCGCTCGCACCACATTCCAACAAGTGTCATCGAGGGTATGCGTGAGCAATTCCGCAACCTGAAGCAGGGCTCCATGACAGTCTATCAGTATAATGTCAAGTTCCAAAACCTCGCTCGCTATGCTAAGCAAGACATTCCTGATGCCAAGAGTAAAATCTACCAGTTCCGTGGAGGTCTCAAAGATGAACTTCAGCTTGCTCTCACTCTGTTCGAGCCGGACGAATTCGACAAGTTCTATAACATGGCTTTGAAACAAGAAGCAGCTCAGCTTAAGATGGAGGCTTCTAAGAAGAGAATTCGAGATGCCGTTCACTCTTCCTCATCGTCTCAGTTGGTCTCGAAGCATCAGAAATTTTGGCTTCCTCCTCCTCCAGTGATTCGAGCTCCCTACAACAACACCAACAACTCCAACAACTCCAACAACTCCAACAACAAGAACTCTAGTGGACGTGGTTTCTCCCACCCACCCAACCCGAGCATCAAGTCGAAGAACCAATTTCAGTCTCAAGGCTCCAAGTCAAGTGGCTCTCATTTCCGTCCTCTCTCAGAAGTGGTGTGCAACAAGTGTGGCCAGAAGGGTCACTATGCCAACCGTTGTCCGAATCCGAAGCGTCTTCCACCTCCTCCACCTGTGAGTTCAGCTATTGTCAGGCATGATCCAAATGCAGCAAGGGTCAATCTGATGAATGCAGCACAAGCGGAGAATTCTTCTGATGTCATTTTGGGTAACCTTCCAGTTAACTCTTTTCCAGCTAAAGTGTTATTTGATTCGGGTGCTTCACATTCTTTCATGTCATTCCCATTTGCATCCAAGTATAATGTGGGCACCATGGCCTTGCCAAAGGAGTTGCAAGTGATTTCTCCGGGCAGATGCATGACTTCTAGATTATATGCTCCGGATGTTTCTATTCGCATGGGTGATTATCGATTTTTGGCTTCTCCGGTGGTTCTTGGTAATTCTGACATCGACCTCATCCTCGGAATGGATTGGCTTTCTCAGCATGATGCTCACATTGATTGTGCTCAAAAGGAAGTCAAGATGACTCATTCTGATGAAGATGTGATTATCTTCGCCTCCAGGGATAACACTATCAGGCTTTTCTCTCTCAATGATAAGGGCGAAATTAATGCCATATCTCAAATTCCGGTGGTGAACGAATATCAAGACGTCTTTCCTGAAGAACTTCCAGGCATGCCTCCACACCGTCAGGTGGAATTCGTTATCGAACTCGAGCCGGGTACTGAGCCAGCATGCCGGCGTCCGTACAAGCTCTCTCCGGATGAATTGAAAGAATTGAAGAAGCAGCTTGATAAACAGGAGAGTATGGGTCTCATCAGGCCTAGTACCTCTCCGTGGGGCTGTGGTGTCTTATTTGTCAAGAAGAAAGATGGCACGGAGCGTCTCTGTGTTGATTACCGGCCATTGAACAAGAAGACGATTAAGAACAAGTATCCACTCCCCAACATCAACGAACTCTTCGAGCAGCTCAAAGGAGCTAAAGTGTTCTCTAAGCTTGACCTCCGAATGGGCTATCATCAAATTCGCATTCGCGAGGAAGACATTCCCAAGACGGCCTTCAGAACGAGCTACGGTTCATACGAGTATACCGTCATGTCCTTTGGTCTCGCCAATGCTCCTCCTACCTTTTCGAGGATGATGCATTACATCTTCAACCCCTATACTGGCGAGTTTGTGCTTGTGTATCTGGATGATATTCTGGTGTTTTCCAAGAATGAAGAAGATCACGAAAGGCACTTACGTCTGGTTCTTGATCGACTCCGAGAGCATAAATTCTATGCCAAGTTCTCCAAGTGCGAGTTTTGGCTCGATAAGGTTTTGTACCTGGGCCACATCATCTCAGCTGACGGTATTGCGGTTAATCCCGAGAAAGTTGAAGCAATTGTCAACTGGGAAGCTCCTCAGAACGTCAAGCAGCTCCGCAGTTTTCTGGGTCTTGCCAGCTATTGCAGAAGGTTTGTTGAGAACTTCTCCAAGATTGCCAAACCTCTTTCCAACTTGCTTCAGAAGAATGTCAAATACGTTTGGTCTCCAGAGTGTGAAGTGGCATTCAAAACCCTCAAAGAGAAGCTTGTCTCTGCTCCAGTTCTGACTCCTCCAGATGAATCCAAGCCCTATGAAGTATTCTGTGATGCTTCTCTTCAAGGTCTTGGTGGTGTGCTTATGCAAGATAAGAGAATTGTGGCATACACTTCTCGTCAGCTCAAGCCAAGTGAGAAGAACTATCCCACACATGATCTCGAGCTAGCAGCTGTGGTACATGCTTTGATCACATGGAGACATCTGTTGTTGGGCAGAAAGGACGACATCTTCACTGATCACAAGATCTTGAAGTACATCTTCACACAGCCGCATCTGAACCTCCGCCAGACTCGTTGGGTCGAAATGATCCAAGAGTACAATCCCAGCATTGAATACACTCCTGGCAAGGCGAATGTGATTGCAGATGCTTTGAGCAGAAAGGCATATTGCAACAGCCTTCTTATCAAGCCGTGCCAGCCTGAGCTTTGTGAAGCATTCAGGAAACTCAACCTCCAAGTTGTTCCGCAGGGTTTTCTTGCAAATCTTCAAATTGCTCCTACCTTGGAAGATCAAGTCCGTCAGGCCCAACTCAGTGATACCATGGTGAAGAAGGTGAAACATGCTATTGCTAAGGGCATTCCGAAATACAAGTGCTTCCGTGTTGATGAGAGAGATACCTTGTTCTTCGAGGACAGACTCGTTGTTCCCAAAGGTGATCTCAGGAAGCTCATGATGGAAGAAGCTCATGATTCTCTCCTTTCCATTCATCCTGGCAGTTCCAAGATGTATCAAGACCTCAAGCAGTCTTACTGGTGGACACGCATGAAAAGGGAGATTGCCCAATTCGTGAATGAATGTGATGTGTGCAGAAGAGTGAAAGCAGAACATCAACGTCCAGCCGGTCTTCTCCAACCTCTTCCTATCCCCGAGTGGAAGTTCGATCACATTGAAATGGACTTCGTCACTGGCTTTCCTAAATCCAAGCGAGGAAATGATGCTATCTTTGTGGTGATTGACAAGCTTACCAAAGTCGCTCACTTTCTTCCAGTCAAAGAATCAATCAATGCAGCTCAATTGGCAGAGCTGTACACTTCCAGAATTGTGTCCCTACATGGCATTCCTCAAGTGATCTCCTCAGACCGTGGAAGCTTGTTCACATCAAGGTTCTGGGACTCCTTTCAGTCCGCCATGGGCACTAAGGTCAGGTTCAGCACTGCTTTTCACCCTCAGACTAGTGGTCAAGTCGAGCGCGTGAATCAGATTCTAGAAGACATGCTCAGAGCCTGTGTCATCTCCTTTGGCATGAAATGGGAAGACTGCCTTCCATTTGCCGAGTTCTCTTACAACAACAGCTTTCAAGCAAGTGCAAGCAAAGCACCGTTTGAAATCCTCTATGGCAGAAAGTGCCGTACCCCTCTCAACTGGTCTGAAACAGGCGAACGTCAACTTCTTGGCAATGACTTGATCTCAGAAGCCGAAGAAATGTGCAAAGTCATACGTGAGAATCTCAAGGCCGCTCAGTCACGCCAGAAGAGCTACTATGACGGCAAGCATCGTGATTTGGCATTCAACATTGATGATCATGTCTATCTCCGTGTGTCTCCGATGAAAGGAACCCAAAGATTCGGTATCAAAGGAAAGCTTGCTCCTAGATACGTCGGGCCTTTCAAGATTCTTGGCAAAAGAGGCGATCTAGCCTATCAACTTGAGCTCCCTCCAAACTTCGCCAATGTTCATGATGTCTTCCATGTGTCTCAACTTCGCAAATGCTTCAAGGCACCTGAGCGCATGATTCCGTTTGAAGAGATTGATCTTCAACAAGACCTGTCTTACCGAGAGCATCCAGTTGCAATTCTCGAAGAAACCGAACGCAAGACCCGCAACAAGTCCATCAAATTTCTGAAAGTCAAGTGGTCACATCACACCGACCGAGAAGCTACCTGGGAACGAGAAGATCATCTTCGTTCCGAGTACCCTTCCTTTTTCCAGTCCTAGATCTCGGGACGAGATCTTTTTGTAGTAGAGGAGAGTTTGTAATGCCCCGGATGTAATACTTTCCCTTTTGGGTATATAATATATCTCCGGCTTCATCTATTTCCATTCCGGGTTCTTTGTCTTTCGGGTTTTCGTCGTGTTGTTGTGTGAGTGTGTGGCATTCATTCATATCATGTAGACGTGTGCATCGCTTTGCATTTGTGTTGTCGGTTGCATCCGGTTCCGCGTGTTCCTTCCCGTTGTCCGTTTCGCGTTCCGGAGCTCCCTCACGTGTCCGTGACGTCCCGTAGGCCTACTTTGTTGTTTGGGCGTGTAACGTTACCGGTGTGCCGCGAGGTCGTTGTGTGTGTTGTTGTTTTGTTGTGTGCAACCCGCCTCTCAAATCTCATCGCGTTTGGACTCCGTTGGCTATCCCATCCGTTATTCGTGTGGGTCCAAAGTGCCTCCACTTGTGCCCGGGAACACCCCTACTGCAGTCTACTACTCTCTCCTAGGCCCTTCTAAACTACCCCCGCGATCGGATCCGTCGGATCTCGATCGGAGGGCTCCTAACAACCCCATTTTCCCCCTAACCCTAAAAACCTGCTATATAATAGACCCTAGTCTATTTGGGGCATCTAGTTTTCTTTTCCCCTTCCTCCCCTCAATTTTTGGATCCAACCACCACTTCTCTTCCACTTGGCAAGTCCCCTCCTGGGAACCCCGCCGCCAGCTTCGAGGCACCCTGCCGCCGGTTCGCTCGAAGGGCGAGCCAGATCAGATCAGATCGATCGATCTGGACCCGCCGCCGCTCGGTCAACGCGCGAAGGCCGTTCCCTCGGTCCTTCTGTCGCCAGCCAGCGACCGAGGACCACTTCGCCGAAGGCCTCGCCTCTCCAGGCCTCCCGCTCGCCCCGCATCGGCCCAAGCCGCAGGCCCGCCTCCACTCCGGTTCGGGCCGGGGTCCCTACTTCGCCAGCGCCACCCGCCGCCGCTCGGGATCGGGAAGGAGTCCCGATCCGATCGCCGCTCCTGGGCCAGATCCCGCCTGGGCCCTCCCGTGAAACCCTAGGCCCATCTGATCGCCGCCGCCGCCAGGCTTCGGGCCACCGTCGCTCGCCTGGGCCTCCCCGACGCCAGGGCCCAGCCGCCACCGCCCGAAGACCGCCAGCCCGAGCCGCGCCCGAGGCCGCCTCCTCCTTCGCGGGCCGCGCGCCACGCGGGCCTCTCCAGCCGCCGCCTTCCAGCGCGCGTGGGCCGTTTTCTTCTCCACCGCGAGAGCCCGAGCCTTTCTCAGATCTGAGGTTGAACCCCCCCAAATCTCCTAAGTCCCTGTGATGTTGTTTTCAGATGCAGTTTTCAAACTGCTCTAACTTTGTGTGTGTTTGTCTGATTCGCGCAAATAGCATGTCCAGACGTTCGTGGTGAATAGCACTACGTTTTATCTTTTGTTGTCATGCATGTTAGAGATCGTCTAGGTGCTTGTTTCGCTGTTGCAAGAGTGCATCGTGATATAAACTGCTGCTATGTGATGTTTTTATGTCATCTTTGCCATGTGATATCTTTTAGCTCGTTTGTCCGAATGATGCAAATGACATGTCCACGTGTTCGTCTTGCCATGCTCTACATGTTGTATGTGCTAGGTAGCATGATAGATTTATTCTTGCCATGCTTATCATCGTTGCAAAGTGCCATGTGGCTGTGATGTTGTTTCACTTGTTATGAAATGCCATCTCGTTGAGCTCGTTGCTATCGTTGTGTTTATCTCCATGAAGCATGCTTGTGTGTTTCGGAATCACCTTCATGTGTACTTTGATGAGGTGCTTACCACTTGCCATGTTTAGTTTCGAGGTGACTTAAACATGCTCGTTTAGATGCTATGATGATATTGCTGTTTTAGGACTTAGTGGATTTTCACTAAGTCTGAAATCTGTAACGTTCCGATGCCATGTTCGTGTGATGTTCTAGGACAAAGCATGATAGTTTTGGAGTGGATCTTGATTGTTCCTTGTAGTATATATTGTTGTATTTCTATTCATGTCCTCACATTTCTATTTAAGTGGCTGTAGCATGTTTATCTTTTGCTCCAAAGTTTCAATAAAATTATGCTGCCAGAATTTTATTGTCAAGTTCAATATGTCCAAGATCATTGCTATTGATCCGTGGCTCCGTTGGGGGTGCACCTTTGGACCTAGTTGCTGTAGTATATGTCTAGTTTGTGTTCATGTCCTTTGCCATGTTGTTTGAGTGTTGTAGCTTAATTATTTTGTGCTCCGAAGTTGCTATGATGCTGTAATTTTCAGCTTTCGCTCATTTCTTGTTTCGGGCATAACTTTTAGCCCGTAACTCCGTTTTCAGCGAATCTTATATGAAACTTGATTGATTTTCTGTGTAGCTTAATAATATCAGATTGTTATCATGTTTTGAGGTGTTTTGCTCGAGTGATATTTTACGTGCTCCGTGTGCATCCTTAGTGCATCCATCATGCATCCATCATTTTCGAGTGCGCATTGCATCTTGTTGATTTGTGCTTGGTGTGATTGTTTTGTTTAGAGCCGGAAGCAGAGTCCGAGTTCGAGTACGAGCACGAGGTTACCAACGAGGTTGAGCACGAGGACCCTTCTTACGATCCGAACGACTTCTCTTCAGGCAAGATGACCGAACCCCGATAACATTACTATCTTTGCCTATTGCTAGTAGTTCCGCTCTATAGTTTTGCCTCGATGCCCATGATCTTCTTGTCAGCCTCCTACTTGTAAACCATTGCCATGTTTAACCAACCTACCTATGCAAACCGTTGCTTGGCTAAGTACGCTTCGCTCAGCCCTTCTTATAGCATTGCTAGTTGCGGGTGAAGATCGAAGATGCTTGCTTCATGTTGAAGTTTGGTTGGGTTTTATCACACTATATAAATGTTTTAAATGAAATCATCTATATATTGGCAAGGGTGGAAGGCTAAGCCTTTTGCTTGGTGATTTGTTCCACTCATGCCGTTAGGAACCGTATAAACCGGTGTTATGTTCCTTGATTATGCGTTCCTAACACGGTTGGGGTGTATGGGACCCCCTCGATAAACCGCTAAGTGCTAAGTCTTTTCCAGCAAGTCCCAACATTGGTACTATTTGCCTAATAACAAACTAAACTTGCATAGGGAGTAATTAACCCTCTTTCTTAATCAACAACCCCGGGCCAGTGCTCCACATGAGTGTTGGTCCGAAACGAGCGGACTGCGGGGCCGCCTTGGGGCAACCTGAGGTATCTGGCATACACCTGTAGGACGTCTCATCCGGTCGTGTCCTGAGACTTAGATACGCGCGGCTACTATCAGGGTGTCGACACGCCGGGAGGATTTGCTGGATTAGCCTTACCTTAGTTCGGTATATCTTGAGCACGGGATTCCGAGGATACTCGGGTCTTCCCACTTTGGAGTTGCGACTCCGCGGATCGTGGGCTTGTAATGGGTCAAGTTGGAACACCCCTGCAGGGTTTGAACTTTCGAAAGCCGTGCCCGCGGTTATGTGGCAGATGGGAGCTTGTTAATATCCGGTTGTAGATAACTTGACACAATGTTTCTAATACACTACCAGCGTGTGTTCCGTGACCGTCAATTTCCGAATAGGGATTCGGGAGTTGAACACGGAGGGGTTATGTTTGTGGAGCTTGTAGTTAGGATCACTTCGTGATCACTTCTCGTCCGAGGCTTCTCCTCTTGCTCTCACTCACGTAAGCTAGTTGCTAGTTGCTGCTGCAGACACTTATTCTTTTCTTCAGCCTTATCCTCACCCAAGGCTTGAATAGTCTTGTTACCCGGGAACGGGATTGCTGAGTCCTCTGTGGCTCACAGTTACTTCACCACACCAGATGCAGGTCCAGTTGTGAGCTATCCAGGTGATGGCACCGAGCTGGACTGGGAGTACGACGAGGAGCGTAGCCGTTACTATGTTCGTTATCCGGATGATCAGTAGTGGAGACTCCTACTAGGATTCGATCCGCCTGTGGTTTCTTTATTTCAGTTTGGTATCTTGACATTTGGATTTTGCCCTTAGAGGGTTGTGATATTCTTAATGTATGATGATTGAGACATGTTATGTAATTGTGTGACGTGGCGAGTGTAAGCAAACTATTTATGTTTACAATCCCCTCTTTTACATGAGATGTGCAAAGATTACCAAACTTGAGATCATTCTAGGATGAATTTATGCCTTTAAGTCGTGCCTCGACACGTAGGAGGTATAACTCCATCCTGGGCATTACAGGGAGGCAACCCAATTTTATGTTTTTTGCTTTTGTTGATGTTAGGGAATAAATATTGCATCTAGCCTCTTATTAGATGTGTTTTCATGTTTTGTTTAGTGTTTGTGCCAAGTAGAACCTTTGGTAGGACTTGTGTGAAGTTTATACGATCTTGCTGTGAAAAACAGAATCGTTAGCGCTAGCTAAAGTAGTCTTCAGATTTTACTGGAGCGTGATTTTTAGTTAATTCTTTTTTATGCTGATTGGTAGACAAATTGCTCAAATTTATCAATTTAGTTTGAATTTTTTGGAGTTCCAGAAGTAGGCGAACCCAGCAGATTACTAAAGACTGTTCTGCTTTTGACAGATTCTGTTTTTCGTGTGTTGTTTGCTTATTCCGATGCATCTATGAGTAATATTGGAGAATATGAATCATAGAGAACTTAGAGTACAGTAGGTTTAACACCAATATAAACAAAGTATGAATTCCTTGCTGTACCTTTGAGTGGTGGTTTTCTTTCTCTTACTAACGGAGCTCACGAGAATTTTTGTCTAAGTTTTGTGTTGTGAAGTTTTCAAGTTTTGAGTATTGCTTTGATGGATTATGGAACAAGGAGTAGCAAAGGCCCAAGCTTGGGGATGCCCATGGCACCCTAAGTAAAATCAAGATAATCAAAAGCCTAAGATTGGGGATGCCCCGGGAAGGCATCCCTCTTTCGTCTTCATCCATCGGTAACTATACTTGGAGCTATATTTTTATTCGCAACATGCTATGTGTTTTGCTTGGAGCGTCTTGTATAATTTGAGTCTTTGCCACAATCATCCTTTCTGGACACACCTATTTGAGAGAGTTAAATATGGCCTAGAAATTATTAGAACACTCTATGTGCTTCACTTATATCTTTTGAGTTGAATAGTTTTTGCTCTTGTGCTTCACTTATATCTTTTAGAGCATGGCGGTGGTTATATTTTGTAAAAATTGTTGAACTCTCATGCTTCACTTATATATATTTGAGAGTCTATAAAAACATCATGGTAGTGTGTTTAGGCTAAAGAAACTAGTCTTCACATAATAAACATCCAACGTCAATGTAGTAAAATTTTCACACCAAGTGCATTGAATAGAATGAGATGTTGGATGCACGATAATTGTTTTGAGACATGAGGATAGTGATATTAGAGTCATGCTAGTGGAGTTATTATGAAATTTAAGAATACTTGTGTTAAGGTTAGTGATTCCTGTATCATGCACGTATGGTGAACCGCTATGTGACGAAGTTAGAGCATGAGGTATTTGTAGAGTGCCAACCTTTGTGTGGAGGTCGGGGGCGTGCGATGGTTAACTCCTACCAACCTCCCCCCTAGGAGCATGCGTTTATTACTTTGTTTTTGATGACTCATAGATTTTTGCGATAAGTATATGAGTTCTTATGACTAATGTTGAGTCCATGGATTATACGCACTCTTACCTTTCCACCATTGCTAGCCTCTCTTGTACTGCGCAACTTTCGCCGGTACCATAAACCCACTATATATCCTTCCTCAAAACAGCCACCATATTGTTCCTCAAAACAGCCACCATACCTACCTATCATGGCATTTCCATAGCCATTCCGAGATATATTGCCATGCAACTGTTGGAAATATGCCCTAGAGGCAATAATAAATTGGTTATTATTATATTTCCTTGTTCACGATAATCGTTTATTATCCATGCTAGAATTGTATTGAAAGGAAACTCAGATACATGTGTGGATACATAGACAAATACCATGTCCCTAGTAAGCCTCTAGACGACTAGCTCATTGATCAATAGATGGTTACGGTTTCCTAACCATGGACATTGGATGTCGTTGATAACGGGATCACATCATTAGGAGAATGATGTGATGGACAAGACCCAATCATAAGCCTAGCACAGATCGTGTAGTTCGTATGCTAAAGCTTTTCTATATGTCAAGTATCTTTTCCTTAGACCATGAGATTGTGCAACTCCCGGATACCGTAGGAATGCTTTGGGTGTACCAAACGTCACAACGTAACTGGGTGGCTATAAAGGTGCACTACAGGTATCTCTGAAAGTGTCTGTTGGGTTGGCACGAATCGAGACTGGGATTTGTCACTCCGTATGACGGAGAGGTATCTCTGGGCCCACTCGGTAGGACATCATCATAATGTGCACAATATGTGATCAAGGAGTTGATCACGGGATGATGTGTTACGGAACGAGTAAAGAGACTTGCCGGTAACGAGATTGAGCAAGGTATCGGTATACCGACAATCGAATCTCGGGCAAGTGCTATACCGATAGACAAAGGGAATCGTATACGGGATTGATTGAATCCTTGACATCGTGGTTCATCCGATGAGATCATCGTGGAACATGTGGGAGCCAACATGGGTATCCAGATCCCGCTGTTGGTTATTGGCCGGAGAGTTGTCTCGGTCATGTCTACATGGTTCCCGAGCCCGTAGGGTCTACACACTTAAGGTTCGATGACGCTAGGGTTATAGGGAAAGTATGTACGCGGTTACCGAATGTTGTTCGGAGTCCCGGATGAGATCCCGGACGTCACGAGGAGTTCCGGAATGGTCCGGAGGTAAAGATTCATATATGGGAAGTCCCGTTTTGGTCACCGGAAAAGTTTCGGGCGCTATCGGTAGCGTACCGGGACCACCGGGAGGGTCCCGGGGGTCCACCGGATGGGGCCACCAGCCCCAGAAGGCTGCTTGGGCCAAGTGTGGGAGGGGACCAGCCCCAGGTGGGCTGGTGCGCCCCCCCACCAAGGCCCAAGGCGCATGGAGAGTGGGAGGGGGGCAAACCCTAGGTCCAGATGGGCCTTAAGGCCCACCCTAGGGCGCCCCCTCTCTCTCCCCCCCTTGGCCGCACCCTAGATGGGTTTTGGGGGCTGCCGCCACCCCTAGGGAGGGAACCCTAGATGGGGGCGCAGCCCCTCCCCTTCCCCTATATATAGTGGGGGTTTTGGGGCTGCTAGACACACGAGATTGTCTCCCTCTTGGCGCAGCCCTACCCCTCTCCCTCCTCGTCTCTTGCAGTGCTTGGCGAAGCCCTGCTGGAGTCCCGCGCTCCTCCACCACCACCACGCCGTCGTGCTGCTGTTGGATGGAGTCTTCCCCAACCTCTCCCTCTCTCCTTGCTGGATCAAGGCATGGGAGACGTCACCGGGCTGCACGTGTGTTGAACGCGGAGGCGCCGTTGTTCGGCGCTTAGATCGGAATCAACCGCGATCTGAATCGCAGCGAGTACGACTCCTTCATCCGCGTTCTTGCAACGCTTCCGCATCGCGATCTACAAGGGTATGTAGATCCACTCTCCTTTATGCTCGTTGCTAGATTACTCCATAGATAGATCTTGGTGACGCGTAGGAAAAATTTTGATTTTCTGCTACGATCCCCCACAGTGGCATCATGAGCTAGGTCTATGCGTAGTATCTTGCACGAGTAGAACACAAAGTAGTTGTGGGCGTAGATCATGTCAATTCTCTTGCCGTTACTAGTCTTATCTTGATTCGGCGGCATCGTGGGATGAAGCGGCCCGGACCGACCTTACACGTACTCTTACGTGAGACAGGTTCCACCGACTGACATGCACTAGTTGCATAAGGTGGCTAGCGGGTGTCTGTCTCTCCCACTTTAGTCGGATCGGATTCGATGAAAAGGGTCCTTATGAAGGGTAAATAGAAATTGGCATATCACGTTGTGGTTTTGGCGTAGGTAAGAAACGTTCTTGCTAGAAACCTATAGCAGCCACGTAAAAACTTGCAACAACAATTAGAGGACGTCTAACTTGTTCTTGCAGCATGTGCCGTGTGATGTGATATGGCCAAAAGGATGTGATGAATGATATATATGTGATGTATGAGATTGATCATGTTCTTGTAATAGGAATCACGACTTGCATGTCGATGAGAATGACAACCGGCAGGAGCCATAGGAGTTGTCTTATTTATTGTATGACCTGCGTGTCACTAAATAATGCCATGTAATTACTTTACTTTATTGCTAAACGTTAGCCATAGTAGTAGAAGTAATGTTTGGCGAGACGACTTCATGGAGACACGATGATGGAGATCATGATGATGGAGATCATGGTGTCATGCCGGTGACAATGATGATCATGGAGCCCCGAAGATGAAGATCAAAAGGAGCAAAATGATATTGGCCATATCATGTCACTATTTGATTGCATGTGATGTTTATCATGTTTTACATCTTATTTGCTTAGAACGACGGTAGTGAATAAGATGATCTCTCACTAAAATCTCAAGAATTGTGTTCCCCCTAACTGTGCACCGTTGCTAAGGTTCGTTGTTCCGAAGCACCACGTGATGATCGGGTGTGATAAGTTCTAACGTTCGCATACAACGGGTGTAAGCCAGATTTACACACGCGATACACTTAGGGTTCACTTGACGAGCCTAGCATGTACAGACATGGCCTCGGAACACGGAAGACCGAAAGGTCGAACATGAGTCGTATAGAAGATACGATCAACATGAAGATGTTCAACGTTGATGACTAGTCCGTCTCACGTGATGATCGGACACGGCCTAGTCGATTCGGATCATGTATCACTTAGATGACTAGAGAGATGTCTATCTGAGTGGGAGTTCATTAGATGAACTTCATTGTCATGAACAATAGTCTAAGTTGTTTTCGCAAATTATGTTGTAGACCAATAACTGCGTTGTAGCTCCCTGTTTAATACGATCCTAGAGAAAGACTAAGTTGAAAGATATTGTAAGCAAGGATGCGGACTGGGTCCGTAGTCCGAGGAGTGTCCTCACTGCTGCACAGAAAGCTTACGTCTTTGATGCACCGCTCGATGTGCAAACCCCTACAACGTTGTCTGTGGATGTTGTGAACACCTGAGAGACACGTCATGATGACTACTTGATAGTTTAGTGCACCATACTTTACGGCTTAGAATCGGGATTCCAATGACGTTTTGAATGCCATGGAACATATGAGATGTTCTAAGAGCTGAAATTGGGATTTCAGGCTCATGCCCGTGTTGAGAGGTATGAGACCTCTGACAAGTTCTTTTGCCAAAAAGATGGAGGAGAATGGCTCAACTAGTGAGCATGTGCTCGGAATGTCTGGGTGCTAAAATCACTTGAACCAAGTGGGAGTTAATCTTCCAGATGAAATAGTGGTTGACAGAATTCTCTAGACACTATCACCAAGCTACTAGAACTTCGTGATGAACTATGACATGCAAAGGATGGAGATGATCCCGGAGCTATTAGCGGTTCTTAAGACCGCGAAAGTAGAAATCAAGAAGGAGCATCAAGTGTTGATGGTTTAACAAGACCACTGGTTTCAAAAGGGCAAGGGCTGGAAGGGAAACTTCATGGATGGCAAACCAGTTGTCGCTCTGATGAAGGAACCCATGGTTAAACCCAAACCTTGAGACTAAGTGCTTCTATTGTACGGGGAACGGTCACATGATAGCGGAACTACCCCAAATACATGGTAGATATGATAGCTGGCAACTTCAACAAAGTATATTTGATATACGTGTTATTGATGTGTACCTTAGTAGTACTCCTTGTAGCACCTGGGTATTGGATACCGGTTCAGTTGCTATTATTAGTGACTTGAAGCAAAAGCTACGGACTGAACGGAGACTAGCTAAGGGCGAGGTGACGATGTGTGTTGGAAGTGTTTCCAAGGTTGATAAGATCACCATCGCACACTCCCTCTATTTTCGAGATTAGTGTTGAACCTAGATAAATGTTATCGGGTGTCTACGTTGAGCATGAATATGATTAGATCATGTTCATTGCAATACGGTTATTCATTTAAGTCAGAGAATAATGGTTATTCTGTTTACATGAATAATACCTTTATGGTCATGCACCCAATGGTTTGTTGAATCTCGATCATAGTAATACACATGATGATAATATTAATGCCAAAAGATGTAGAGTTAATAATGATAGTACCACTTTCTTGTGGCACTGCCGCTTAGGTCATTTTGGCATAAAATGCATGAAGAAACTCCATGCTGATGGATGTTTGGAGTCACTTGATTTTGAATCGCTTGACACATGCGAGCCATGCCTCTTGGGCTGGATGACTAAGATCCCGTGTTCAGGTACAATGAAACGGGAAAGTGACTTGTTGGAAATCATACATGCTGATGTATGTGATCCAATGAGAATTAAGGCGTGTAGTGGATATCGTTATTTTCTCATCTTCACTGACGATTTGAGTAGATATGGGTATATTTACTTAATGAAGCAAAAGTCTGAAATGTTTGAAAAGTTCAAGCAATTTCAGAGTGAAGATTAAGAATCATCATAACAAGAAGATCATGTTCCTACGATCTGATCAAGGGGAGATTTTCTGAATTATGAGTTTGGCAATCACTTAAGACATTGTGGAAATGTTTCACAGTTGAAGCCACCTGGAATACCATAGCGTAATCGTGTGTCCGGACATCGTAATCGAACCTTATGAGATATGGTGCGATCTATGATGTATCTTACCGATCTACCGCTGTTATTTTGAGGTTATGCATTAGAGACAGCTGCATTCACTTTAGATAGGGCACCATCTAAAGTCCGTTGAGACGACGTCGTATGGTTTGGCAAGAAACCGTAGTTGTCGTTTCTCAATGTTTGGGGCTGCGAGGCTTATGGCTTCAGCCGGGAAAAGCTCGAACCCAAAGCGGACAAATACATCTTCATAGGATACCCAAAGGTAACAGTTGGGTATACCTCCTATCTCAGATCCAAGGGCAAAAATGTTTGTCCCTAAGAACGGGTCCTTTCTCGAGAAGGAGTTTCTCTCGAAAGAATTGAGTGGGAGGAAGATAGAACTTGATGAGGTTGTCGAACCCTCACTTCAACCGTAGAGTAGTGCAACACAGAAAGATGTTTCTGTGGAACCTACGACAGTTGAAGAGGAAACTAATGATAGTGATCATGAACTCCAAATCAAGTTGCTATCGAACCTCGTAGGTCGACAAGGATATGTACTACTCCTGAGTGATACGGTGATCCTGTCTTAGAGGTCATGTTGTTGGACAACGATGAACCTACGAACTATGGAGAAGCGATGGTGGGCCCGTATTCCGACAAATAGTTAGAAGCCGAGAAATCCGAGATAGGATCCATGTATCAAAACGAAGTATGGACTTTGGTGGACTTGCCCGATGATTGGCAAGCCATTGAGATAAATGGATCTTTAAGAAGAAGACGGACGTGGACGGTAAGGTCACCGTCTATGAAGCTCGACTTGTGGCAAAGTGTTTTTTCACAAGTTCAAGGAGTTGACTACGATGAGATTTTCTCACCCGTAGCGATGCTTAAGTCCGTCGAAATCAAGTTAGCATTAGCTGCATTTATGAAATCTGGCAGATGGATGACAAAACAAGTTTCCTTACCAGTTTTCGTAAGGAAAGGTTGTATGTGATACAATCAGAAAGGTCTTGTCGATCCTAAGGATGCTAAAAGGTATGCTAGCTCCAGCTATCCTTCCATGGACTAGAGCAAGCATCTCGGAGTCGGAATATACACTTTGATGGAGTGATCAAAGTTTTTGGGTTTATACTAAGTTTGTTAGAAACTTGTATTTACAATAAAGTGAGTGGGAGCATCACAACATTTCTGATAAGTATATGTGAATAACATATTGTTGATCCGAAATGATGTAGAATTTCTGGAAAGCATAAAGGGTTGTTCGAAATGAGTTTTTCAAAGGAAGACCTGAATAAAGCTGCTTACATATTGGGCATCAAGATCTATACAGATAGATCAAGACGCCTGATGATACTTTCAAAAGGAACATACACTTTTGACATGATTTTGAAGGAGTTCAAAATAGGTCAGTTAAAGAAGGAATTCTTACCTGAGTTATAAGGTGTGAAGTTGAGTGAGACTCAAAGCTTGACCACGGCAGAAGAAAGAGGAAGGACGAAGGTCGTCCCCTATGCTTTTGTCATAGGCTCTATACGGTATGCCATGATGAGTACCGCACCTGATGTGTGCCTTGCCACATGTCTGGCAAGAGGGTACAAAGGTGATCCAGGAGTGGATCACTAGATAGTGGTCAAAATTATCCTTAGAGGAATAAGGAAATGTTTCTCGGTTATGGAGGTGATAAAGAGTTCGACGTAAACAGTTACGTCGATGCAAGCTTAGCACCTATCCGGGTAACTCTAAGTGGAGATACCGGATACGTATAATGGAGCAACAGTTTGGAATAGCTCCAAGTGGAACGTGGTAGCAGCATCTACGATATGACATAAAGTTTTGCGAAGTACATAGGGATCTGAATGTTGCAGACCCGTTGACTACAACCTCTCTCACAAGCATAACATGATCAAACCCAGAACTCATTGAGTGTTAATCACATATTGATGTGAACTAGATTACTGACTCTAGTAAACTCTTTGGATGTTGGTCACATGGCGATGTGACCTGTGAGTGTTAATCACATGGCGATGTGAACTAGATTATTGACTCTAGTGCAAGTGGGAGACTGTTGGAAATATGCCCTAGAGGCAATAATAAATTGGTTATTATTATATTTCCTTGTTCACGATAATCGTTTATTATCCATGCTAGAATTGTATTGAAAGGAAACTCAGATACATATGTGGATACATAGACAAATACCATGTCCCTAGTAAGCCTCTAGACGACTAGCTCGTTGATCAATAGATGGCTACGGTTTCCTAACCATGGACATTGGATGTCGTTGATAACGGGATCACATCATTAGGAGAATGATGTGATGGACAAGACCCAATCATAAGCCTAGCACAGATCGTGTAGTTCGTGTGCTAAAGCTTTTCTATATGTCAAGTATCTTTTCCTTAGACCATGAGATTGTGCAACTCCCGGATACCGTAGGAATGCTTTGGGTGTACCAAATGTCACAACGTAACTGGGTGGCTATAAAGGTGCACTACAGGTATCTCTGAAAGTGTCTGTTGGGTTGGCACGAATCGAGACTGGGATTTGTCACTCCGTATGACGGAGAGGTATCTCTGGGCCCACTCGGTAGGACATCATCATAATGTGCACAATATGTGATCAAGGAGTTGATCACGGGATGATGTGTTACGGAACGAGTAAAGAGACTTGCCGGTAACAAGATTGAGCAAGGTATCGGTATACCGACGATCGAATCTCGGGCAAGTGCTATACCGATAGACAAAGGGAATCGTATACGGGATTGATTGAATCCTTGACATCGTGGTTCATCCGATGAGATCATCGTGGAACATGTGGGAGCCAACATGGGTATCCAGATCCCGCTGTTGGTTATTGGCCGGAGAGTTGTCTCGGTCATGTCTACATGGTTCCCGAGCCCGTAGGGTCTACACACTTAAGGTTCGATGACGCTAGGGTTATAGGGAAAGTATGTACGCGGTTACCGAATGTTGTTCGGAGTCCCGGATGAGATCCCAGACGTCACGAGGAGTTCCGGAATGGTCCGGAGGTAAAGATTCATATATGGGAAGTCCCGTTTTGGTCACCGGAAAAGTTTCGGGCGCTATCGGTGGCGTACCGGGACCACCGGGAGGGTCCCGGGGGTCCACCGGGTGGGGCCACCAGCCCCAGAAGGCTGCTTGGGCCAAGTGTGGGAGGGGACCAGCCCCAGGTGGGCTGGTGCGCCCCCCCACCAAGGCCCAAGGCGCATGGAGAGTGGGAGGGGGGCAAACCCTAGGTCCAGATGGGCCTTAAGGCCCACCCTAGGGCGCCCCCTCTCTCTCCCCCCCTTGGCCGCACCCTAGATGGGTTTTGGGGGCTGCCGCCACCCCTAGGGAGGGAACCCTAGATGGGGGCATAGCCCCTCCCCTTCCCCTATATATAGTGGGGGTTTTGGGGCTGCTAGACACACGAGATTGTCTCCCTCTTGGCGCAGCCCTACCCCTCTCCCTCCTCGTCTCTTGCAGTGCTTGGCGAAGCCCTGCTGGAGTCCCGCGCTCCTCCACCACCACCACGCCGTCGTGCTGCTGTTGGATGGAGTCTTCCCCAACCTCTCCCTCTCTCCTTGCTGGATCAAGGCGTGGGAGACGTCACCGGGCTGCACGTGTGTTGAACGCGGAGGCGCCGTTGTTCGGCGCTTAGATCGGAATCAACCGCGATCTGAATCGCAGCGAGTACGACTCCTTCATCCGCGTTCTTGCAACGCTTCCGCATCGCGATCTACAAGGGTATGTAGATCCACTCTCCTTTATGCTCGTTGCTAGATTACTCCATAGATAGATCTTGGTGACGCGTAGGAAAAATTTTGATTTTCTGCTACGATCCCCAACAGCAACTTTCCACCGTTCCATTCATATGACACGCATCGCATTGTCATAGTGCCATGCATGATCATGTAGTTGGCATCGTAGTTGTGGCAAAGCCACCATGCATAATTTTTCATACATGTCACACATGATTCATTGCTTATGCCGGTACACCGCCAGAGGCATTCATGTAGAGTCATACTTGTTGTAGTATCGAGTTGTAATTTCGAGTTGTAACAAAAAGTGTGATGATCATCATTACTAGAGCATTGTCCCGTGTGAGGAAAGGCCAAAAAAAAAAGAGAAGGCCCAAAAAATATAGAGAGGGGCAAATAAAAATAAAGAGGAAAGCCCCTCCAAAAAAATGAGAGAAAAGAGAGAAGGGACAATTGCTACTATCTTTTTCCACACTTGTGCTTCAAAGTAGCACCATGATCTTCATCGTAGAGAGTCTCATGATTAGTCACTTTCATATACTAGTGGGAATTTTTATTATAGAACTTGGCTTGTATATTCCAACGATGGGCTTCCTCAAATGCCCTAGGTCTTGGTGAGCAAGCAAGTTGGATGCCACACCCGCTAGTTTCTTTTGTTGAGCTTTCATTCATATTTAGCTCTAGTGCATCCGTTGCATGGCAATCCCTACTCACTCACATTGATATCTATTGATGGGCATCTCCATAGCCCGTTGATACGCCTAGTCGATGTGAGACTATCTTCCTCCTTTTTTTGTCTTCTCCACAACCACCTCTATTCCACCCATAGTGCTATATCCATGGCTCACGCTCATGTATTGCGTGAAAGTTGAAAGGTTTGAAAAGAATAGAGTATGAAAACAAGTGCTTGGCTGAAATCGGGGTTGTGCATGATATTAATATTTTGTGTGATGAAGAGGGAGCATAGCCATACCATATGATTTTGTAGGGATAACTTCCTTTAGCCATGGTATTTTGAGAAGACATGATTGCTTTGTTAGTATTGCTTGAAGTATTGTTATTTCTTATGTCAATATAGACTTTTATCTTGAATCCTTCAGATCTGAACATTCATGCCACAATTAAGAGAATTACATTGAATAACTATATTGGTTAGCATTCGACATAAAAAATTCTTTCTTTATCATTTACCTACTCGAGGACGAGCAGGAATTAAGCTTGGGGATGCTTGATACGTCTCCAACGTATCTATAATTTTTTTTATTGTTCCATGCTATTATTTATGAAGTCATGGATGTTTAATGGGCTTTATCATTCACTTTTATATCATTTTTGGGACTAACCTACTAACCCAAAGGCCCAGTCCAGATTGCAGTTTTTTGCCTATTTCAGGGTTTTGCAGAAAAGGAATATCAAACGGAGTCCAAACGGAATGAAACCTTCGTGAGAGATATTTTTGGAGGAAATCACGCTCGGGAAACGTCGGGACCAAGTCAGGGGACGGAGGGCCAGCCCTCGAGGGTGGGGGGCGCGCCCCCCTTCCCAGGGCGCGCCCCCCTGCCTCGAGGCTGGCCCACACGGCCCCCGGTGCCCTCCTTCTTCCTATATATACCTACGTATCCCAGAAACTCCATACGCAGAGAGAAAACCCTAATTCCACCGCCGTAGCTTCTGTTTCCGTGGAGATCCCATCTTGGAGCCTGTTCCGGGAGGGGGATCCATCACGGAGGCCTTCATCATCATCATCATCGCCCTCACCATGAGTTGTGAGTAGTTTACCACAGACCTTCGGGTCCATAGCTAGTATCTAGATGGCTTCTTCTCTCTCTCTCTCTCTGGATCTCAATACAAAGTTCTCCTCGGTCTTCGAGTAGATCTATTCGATGTAATCTCTTTTTGCGGTGTGTTTGTCGAGATCCGATGAATTGTGAGTTTATGATCAAGGTAATCTATGAAAGATATTTGGTTCATCTCTGAACTTTTTATGTGTGCTCATAATATCCTTGCAAGTCTCTTCGAATTATTGGTTTGGTTTGGCTATAGTTAATGCAATGGGAGAAGTGCTTGGCTTTGGGTTCAATCTTGCGGTGTCCTTTCCCAGTGACAGTAGGGGCAGCAAGGCACGTATTGTATTGTTGCCATCGAGGATAAAAAGATGGGGTTTACATCATATTGCTTGAGTTTATCCCTGTACATCATGTCATCTTGCTTAAAGCGTTACTCTGTTCGTATGAACTCAATACACTAGATGCATGCTGGATAGCGGTTGATGTGTGGAGTAATAGTAGTAGATGCAGGCGGGAGTCGATCTACTTGTCTCGGACGTGATGCTTGTATACAATGATCATGCCTAGATAGTCTCATAATTATTCGCTTTTCTATCAATTGCTCGACAGTAATTTGTTTACCCGCCGTAGAATACCGCTAACATGAGAGAAGCCACTAGAGAAAACTATGGCCCCCGGGTCTATTCTCAACATATCAATCTACATCTACTTTACTTTTCTTGCTTTTATTTGTTGTTTCATTAAACCAAAAATACCAAAAATATAAACTATCATCTCTATCAGATCTCACTCTCGTAAGTGACCGTAAATGGATTGACAACCCCTTATCGCGTTGGCTGCGAAGTTCTTATTTGTTTGTGCAGGTGCAAGGGACTCGCGCGTGGTCTCCTACTGGATTGATACCTTGGTTCTCAAAAACTGAGGGAAATACTTACACTACTGTGATGCATCTCCCTTTCCTCTTCGAGGGAATACAATGCAAGCTCAAGAGGTAGCATGGTTCTACATCATCGAACCCCGTAAAGCCAAATGGGCGGCCAGGCCCGAATTCAGATCCGGACCCCAGAGAGGCTCACCTCATGGACCGCCAAGGGCCTCGATTGGGGGTCTCAATCGGAGGTGAAGACGCTCTAGAATCGTATCTCTTGTATGATAGCGAAGGGCACCCACCTCACTAATGTGATTCAGGTGATGCTCTTTCGCCGCACCCTTCCCTGCCAGCTCCGGTCCTCCCGCTTATGGGAGTTCAATCTGAAGGGACCACAGACCTTGAAGCGCTTCTTTGGCACAACGCACGAAGACATATGGATGCAGCTTTTCAAGGCCCAGAAGGAGTGGCCAAAGGAGACCGAAGACATCAGTTTTGACAGCGTGACTCCGGCTACAGAGGTAAGCACGATTTTGCCGAAGACCTACCTTGTCAATTATTCAATTATAACAGGAATTAGAACATTTGCGTTCCATACAGGCCTAGACGGAGACAGCGGAGCGGATCAACTGTCCGGACCCTCTGCCCGAAAATCGAGCCACGCCTCAGCTAACGGCGATGCTGATGTCGGCGCCATACAATGATCCGGAGAACAAGGCCAAGAAGAAGAGCAAGGAGGCCAAGAGCGGCCCCCGCCATAAGGGTCCTTCGGAAGATATATCCGGAGAGGCGACGCCCCCTCCTCCCATGATGAAGAGGAAGAGGAGGAGGTGGAAAGCGACTCCCCCATCAAGGGAAGGGGGAAGAAGAGGGCGGTGTTGGAAATATGCCCTAGAGGCAATAATAAAAGGATTGTTATTATATTTCCTTGTTCATGATAATTGTCTGTTATTCATGCTTGAATTGTATTGTACGGAAACAGCGATACATGTGTGAATACATAGACCACAACGTGTCCCTGGTAAGCCTCTAGTTACCAGCTCGTTTATCAACAGATGGTCACGGTTTCCTGACCATGGACATTGGATGTCATTGATAACGGGATCACATCATTAGGATAATGATGTGATGGACAAGACCCAATCCTAAGCCTAGCACGAGATCGTATAGTTCGTAATGCTTAAAGCTTTTTCAGTGTCAAGTATTTGTTCCTTAGACCATGAGGTTGTGCAACTCCCGGATACCGTAGGAATACTTTGGGTGTGCCAAACGTCACAACGTAACTGGGTGGCTATAAAGGTACGCAACGGGTATCTCCAAAAGTGTCTGTTGGGTTGGCACGAACCAAGACTGGGATTTGTCACTCCGTATGACGGAGAGGTATCTCTGGGCCCACTCAGTAAGACATCATCATAATGAGCTCAAAGTGACTAAGGAGTTAGTCACGGGATGATGGATTACGGAACAAGTAAAGAGACTTGCCATGACGATATTGAACAAGGTATCGGGCATACCGACGATCGAATCTCGGGCAAGTACCGTACCGATAGACAAAGGGAATAACATACGGGATTAAGTGAATCCTTGACATCGTGGTTCATCCGATGAGATCATCGAGGAACATGTGGGAACCAACATGGGTATCCAGATCCCGATGTTGGTTATTGACCGGAGAGTCGTCTCGGTCATGTCTGCGTGTCTCCCGAACCCGTAGGGTCTACACACTTAAGGTTCGATGACGCTAGGGTTGTAGAGATATATGCACACGGAAACCCGAATGTTGTTCGGAGTCCCAGATGAGATCCCGGGCGTCACGAGGAGTTCCGGAATGGTCCGGAGGTAAAGAATAATATATAGGAAGTCCAGTTTCGGCCATCAGGAGAGTTCCGGGGGTCACCGGGAGTGTACCGGGACCACCGGAAGGGTCCCGGGGGTCCACCGGGTGGGGCCACCCATCCCGGAGGGCCCCGTGGGCCGTAGGGGGAGGGGGACCAGCCCCTAGTGGGCTGGCGGACCCCTCATGGGCTCCCCCCCATGCGCCTAGGGTTAAAACCCTAGGGGTGGGGGCGCCCCCTTTGGCTTGGGGGGTAAGAAACCCCCCCCCCCTGGCTGCCGCCCCCCTAGGAGATTGGATCTCCTAGGGCCGGCGCCCCCCTGTCCCCCTATATATAGTGGGGGGAGAGAGGGCAG
>LR738712.1:704303416-704318810 GCA_902687465.1 Secale cereale
CCCCCCCCCCCCCCCGTTACACCTCCTTCTCCTCCCGCGGGGTCTCGGCGAAGCCCTGCAGCTTTTCCCGTTGCATCCACCACCACGCCGTCGTGCTGCTGGATCTCCATCAACCTCTCCTCCCCCCTTGTTGGATCAAGAAGGAGGAGACGTCGTTGTACCGTACGTGTGTTGAACGCGGAGGTGCCGTCCGTTCGGCGCTGGGATCATCGGTGACGAGGATCACGACGAGCACGACTCCATCATCCACTTTCCTTCGAACGCTTCCGCACGCGATCTACAAAGGGTATGTAGATGCACTCCTTTATGCTCGTTGCTAGATGACTCCTTAGATTGATCTTGGTGAAGCGTAGGAAAATTTTGAATTCTGCTACGTTCCCCAACAGTGGCATCTGAGCTAGGTCTTTGCGTAGCATCTTGCACGAGTAGAACACAAACAAGTTGTGGGCGTTGATTTTGTTCAATTCTCTTGCCGTTACTAGTCCAATCTTGATTCGGTGGCATCGTGGGATGAAGCGGCCCGGACCGACCTTACACGTATGCTTACGTGAGAATGGTTCCACCGACTGACATGCACTAGTTGCATAAGGTGGCTGGCGGGTGTCTGTCTCTCCCACTTTAGTCGGATCGGATTCGATGAAAAGGGTCCTTATGAAGGGTAAGTAGAAATTGACATATCACGTTGTGGTTTTGGCGTAGGTAAGAAACGTTCTTGCTAGAAAACCTATAGAAGCCACGTAAAAACTTGCAACAACAATTAGAGGTCGTCTAACTTGTTCTTGCAGCATGTGCTATGTGATGTGATATGGCCAAGAAGATGTGATGAATGATATATGTGATGTATGAGATTGATCATGTTCTTGTAATAGGGAATCACGACTTGCATGTCGATGAAAATGACAACCGGCATGAGCCATAGGAGTTGTCTTATTTATTGTATGACATGCGTGTCACTGAATAACGCCATGTAATTGATTTACTTTATTGCTAAACGTTAGCCATAGTGGTAGAAGTAATAGTTGGCAAGACGACTTCATGAAGACACGATGATGGAGATCATGGTGTCATGCCGGTGACAAAGATGATCATGGTGCCCCGAAGATGGAGATCAAAGGAGCAAAATGATATTGGCCATATCATGTCACTTTATTTGATTGCATGTGATGTTTATCATGTTTATGCATCTTGTTTACTTAGAACGACGGTAGTAAATAAGATGATCTCTCACTGAAAATTTCAAGAATTGTGTTCCCCCTAACTGTGCACCATTGCTAAGGATCGTTGTTCCGAAGCACCACGTGATGATCGGGTGTGATAGGCTCTAATGTTCGCATACAACGGGTGTAAGCCAGATTTACACGCAATACACTTAGGGTTCACTTGACGAGCCTAGCATGTACAGACATGGCCTCGGAACACGGAAGACCGAAAGCTCAAACATGAGTCGTATAGAAGATATGATCAACATGAAGATGTTCACCGTTGATGACTAGTCCGTCTCACGTGATGATCGGACACGGGCTAGTCGATTCGGATCATGTATCACTTAGATGACTAGAGAGATGTCAATCTGAGTGGGAGTTCATTAAATTTGATTAGATGAACTTAATTGTCATGAACTTAGTCTAAATTCTTTACAATATGTCTTGTAGATCAAATGGCCCACGCTCATGTCACCCTCAACTTCAACGCGTTCCTAGAGAAATCCAAGCTGAAAGACGATGGTAGCAACTATATGGACTGGGTCCGTAACCTGAGGATCATCCTCATAGCTGCCAAGAAAACTTATGTCCTAGAAGCACCGCTAGGTGACGCTCCCGCCCCGACAAACCAAGATGTTATGAACGCTTGGCAGTCGCGTTGTGACAATTACTCCCTGGTTCAGTGCGGCATGCTCTACAGCTTAGAATCGGGGCTCCAAAAGCGTTTCGAGCACCACAGAGCATATGAGATGTTCCAAGAGCTGAAAATGGTTTTCCAGGCTCATGCCCGAGTTGAGAGATATGATGTCTCCAACGCATTCTACAGCTGTAAGATGGAGGAAAATAGTTATGTCAGTGAGCACATACTCAAGTTGTCTGGGTTGCACAACCGCTTGTCTCAGTTGGGAATGAATCTCCCCGACGAAGCGGTCGTTGACAGAATCCTTCAGTCGCTCCCACCTAGCTACAAGAGCTTCGTGTTGAACTTCAATATGCAAGGGATGGAGAAGTCCATTCCCGAGGTGTATTCAATGCTGAAATCGGCGGAGGTGGAGATCAAGAAAGAGCATCAAGTGTTGATGGTGAATAAAACCACTAAGTTCAAGAAGGGCAAGGGTAAGAAGAACTTCAAGAAGGACGGCAAAGGAGTTGCCGCGCCCGGTAAGCCAGTTGCCGGGAAGAAGCCAAAGAATGGACCCAAGCCTGAGACTGAGTGCTTTTATTGCAAGGGAATGGGTCACTGGAAGCGGAACTGCCCCAAATACTTAGCAGACAAGAAGGCCGGCAACGTCAAAGGTATATGTGATATACATGTTATTGATGTGTACCTTACCAGCGCTCGTAGTAGCTCCTGGGTATTTGATACCAGTGCAGTTGCTCACATTTGTAACTCAAAGCAGGAGCTGCGGAATAAGCGGAGACTGGCGAAGGACGAGGTGACGATGCGCGTCGGGAATGGTTCCAAGGTCGATGTGATCGCCGTCGGCACGCTGCCTCTACATCTACCCTCGGGATTAGTTTTAAACCTTAATAATTGTTATTTAGTACCAGCTTTGAGCATGAACATTGTATCTGGATCTCGTTTGATGCGAGATGGCTACTCATTTAAATCCGAGAATAATGGTTGTTCTATTTATTTGAGAGATATGTTTTATGGTCATGCCCCGCTGGTCAATGGTTTATTTTTGATGAATCTCGAACGTGATGATACACATATTCATAGTGTGAATGCCAAAAGATGTAAAGTTGACAATAATAGTCCCACATACTTGTGGCATTGCCGCCTTGGTCATATTGGTATCAAACGTATGAAGAAGCTCCATGCAGATGGACTTCTGGAGTCTCTTGATTATGAATCATTTGACACGTGCGAACCATGCCTCTTGGGCAAGATGACCAAGACTCCGTTCTCCGGAACAATGGAGCGAGCAACCAACTTATTGGAAATCATACATACCGATGTGTGCGGTCCAATGAGTGTTGAGGCTCGCGGAGGCTATCGTTATGTTCTCACCCTCACAGATGACTTGAGTAGATATGGGTATGTCTACTTAATGAAACACAAGTCTGAGACCTTTGAAAAGTTCAAGGAATTTCAGAATGAGGTTGAGAATCAACGTGACAGAAAAATAAAGTTCTTACGATCGGATCGTGGGGGGTGAATATTTAAGTCATGAATTTGGCACGCACCTTAGGAACTGTGGAATTGTTTCACAATTGAAACCGCCCGGAACACCTCAGCGTAATGGTGTGTCCGAACATCGAAATCGTACCCTGTTGGACATGGTACGATCTATGATGTCTCTCATCGACTTACCGCTATCTTTTTGGGGATTTGCTTTAGAGACTGCCACATTCACTTTAAATAGGGCTCCGTCAAAATCCGTTGAGACGACACCGTATGAACTTTGGTTTGGCAAGAAACCTAAGCTGTCGTTTCTGAAAGTTTGGGGTTGCGATGCTTATGTCAAGAAACTTCAACCTGAGAAGCTCGAACCCAAATCGGAAAAATGCGTCTTCATAGGATACCCAAAGGAAACGATTGGGTACACCTTCTACCTCAGATCCGAAGGCAAGGTCTTTATTGCTAAGAATGGATCCTTTCTGGAGAAAGAGTTTCTCTCGAAAGAAGTGAGTGGGAGGAAAGTAGAACTTAATGAGGTGACAGTCACCCCTCCCGAACCGGAAAGTAGCGCAGCGCAGGAAATTGTTCCTGAGGTGCCTGCACCGACAAGGGAGGAAGTTAATGATGATGATCATGAAGATACAGATCAAGTTACTACTGAACTTCAAAGGTCCACAAGGACACGTTCCGCACCAGAGTGGTACGGCAACCCTGTCATGGAAATCATGTTGTTAGACAATGGTGAACCTTCGAACTATGAAGAAGCGATGGCGGGCCCGGATTCCAATAAATGGCTTTAAGCCATGAAATCCGAGATAGGATCCATGTATGAAAACAAAGTATGGACTTTGGTGGACTTGCCCGATTATCGGCACGCCATAGAAAATAAATGGATATTTAAGAAGAAGACATACGCGGATGGTAATGTGACCATCTATAAGGCTCGGCTTGTCGCTAAGGGTTATCGACAAGTTCAAGGCATTGACTACGATGAGACTTTCTCTCCCGTAGCGATGCTGAAGTCAGTCCGAATCATGTTAGCAATTGCCGCATTCTATGATTATGAGATATGGCAAATGGACGTCAAAACGGCATTCCTTAATGGCCTCCTCAAGGAAGAGCTGTATATGTGATACGTCCAAAACGTATCTATAATTTCTGCTTGCTCCATGCTTCTTTTGTGTGATATTGCTATGATATTGATGCACTTCCATACACTTTTGATCATATTTGGACTAACCTATTAACTCAGTGCACCACAGTGCCAGTTCCTGTTTTCTGTTGTTTTTCTATTTCAGGTTTCCCCCATATTAAAAGTGCTCCCAAAATTCCAGGAAAAATATAGGAAAAATCAGCGTACATGAAGCTTCGCGAAGAACCAAAGATGGGCTAGAGGGGAGCCAGGGGAGGCCCAGGCGGCCACCTGGCGCGGCCCCACCCCTGGCCGTGCCAGGGGGGCGCCTGGGGCCCCTGCTCCACCTCTGGCTGCCCCCCTTCGCATATATATCCCTCTCGTCTCGAAACCCTCGAGGACAGAACCCTTTTTCGCGATCTCGCCTCTGTTCTGCCACCGCAGCGCTTCCAAGATTGGGAGCATCAGGAGAACTCTTCCCGGCACCCTGCCGGAGGGGAGAACCACCACCGGGAGCTTCTCCACCACCATGGACGCTTCCCAGACGAGTCGTGAGTAGTCCACATTGGACCATGGGTCCATGATCAGTAGCTATGTGATGTTCTCCTCCCCTCTTTGCTCTTCATGGTTTAGACCTCGTGAGCTGCTCTACATGATCGAGGCACATATGTAATCTTTCTGCTGTTGCTTTGCTGAGTTTGCTGGGATCTGATGGATTATGAGACTATGTTCAGATTGTGTTTGAGTAATATATTTGATTCACCTCTTTTATATCTTTGTTCTTGAGTAATTCTTGCATGTTCTCCGTTGCTGTTTATTGCTTTGGCCGAGTAGTAGGTAGTAACTCCAAGAGGGAGCGTTATGCTTGATTGTGGGTTCATGCCCCCTGATGACTAGCTTGAGTGACAGAAACATGAGTCTAGGGGATGTGTTGTTGCCACAAGGGAGAAAACAACGGTGCTTGTACTTGCGGGTGCAAGGATTGTTTACTTTACGCAAAGTTCTTTTAATGCAGTTGTTTGTTGCTTTGAGTTTACACTTTGGGTGGGATTCGCAACTTAATACCAGCGAGATGTTCTGGATAGATATCTCAAGGTGGATGATTAGTAGTAGATGCAGATGGATTTCGGTCTACTTGCCTTGGCGTACCGCCCATGCTTTTGAGCCTCTACCTTTCTTTGCAGCATAGTTAGCATTGGTTTGCGCACATAATCCTGTCAATTGCCCAGCTGTAATTTGTTTACCTCGCTTTGCTGTTTTATCGTCTTTTGGGAGTGAGACATCACTAGTGAACATCATGGGACCCCGGTCCATATTACCACCGCTGATCACACCTTCTATTTACTTCCTGTTTTTATTTCCTAGTTGCAGTCATAGCTATCATTACTATCTCTTGTGTTTGATCCTTTGTAAACAACAAGGCCAGAGGGATTGACAACCTCTCTGTACTCGTTGGGAGCAAAGTTATCTGTATCTGTGTGCAGGTCCCGTCAACCGCTAAGTTTCTGGCGCCGTTGACACCTACTTGTCGACCCTCGAAGTCTCACGGGATTCGATCCTTGGTATCTTTGCCAAGGGAAATTTGCCGCTACGCTACATCTCAACCTTCCACTTGGGGTAACCAACGAGGGGCGAGAAGCCATCAAGCAAGTTTCTGGCGCCGTTGCCGGGGACTCCACTCTTCAAGATAGGGGAGTTGCACACTATCTTTTATCTTTGCTTTTTAGTCTTGTTAGTTTACCTTTCAGTTTTTGCTTTAGTGTCCCTTACCAAAAATCACAAAAATAGTTATCTTGCTTGCTGCTGCTATGGGTTCCACCGAGAACACCAAGTTGTGTGACTTCACTAGTCATAACAACAGTGACTTTATCTGCAGGCCTATTGCTACACCTGCCACTTCAGCACCTTCTTATGAGATTAAACCTGCTTTACTGAACCTAGTTATGAAAGATCAATTCTCCGGTGCTGGAGATGATGCTGCTTTGCACTTAAATAATTTTGTTGAGCTCTGTGATATGCAAAAGTACAAAGAAGTGGATGGTGATATTGTTAAGCTTAAGCTTTTTCCTTTCTCCTTGAGAGGAGGAGCTAAAATCTGATTTCAATCCTTGCCTAGGAATAGTATAGATTCTTCGGACAAGTGCAAGGATGCCTTTATTGGGAAGTACTATCCCCCTGCTAAAATTATCCAATTAAGGAGTAACATAATGAATTTTAAACAATTGGATAATGAACACGTTGCCCAAGCTTGGGAACGCATGAAATCTCTTGTCAAGAACTGCCCTACTCATGGTTTGACTACTTGGATGGTTATCCAAACTTTTTATGCAGGTTTGAACTTTACCTCGCGGAACTTGTTAGATTCGGCCGCGGGAGGAACCTTTATGTCAACTACACTTGGTGCTGCCACGAAGCTTCTCGATGAGATGATGACCAATTATTCCCAATGGCACACCGAACGCGCTCCAACAGGTAGGAAGGTAAACTCTGTCGAGGAGATTTCCTCCCTAAATGAAAAAGTTGACTTGATCATGTCTCTACTTTCCAAGCAATCTTCTATTGATCCTCATGATGTTCCTTTAAATTCTTTGATTGCTCAAGATCAAGTAGATGTGAACTTTATCTCTAGAAACAATTTCAATAATAATACTTATAGGAGTAATTTTGGTAGCAACCCTAGACCGTTCCCCTCTAATTCCTATGGGAACAACAATACTTATCCTAGCACCAAGAACTCCACCCCTAGAGATAGAGATATGCCTAGCTATGAGAAACTTCTAGAAATAGAGAAGGCCACTAAGAACTACATGTGCACCCAATATGAACAAAACAAGACCTTCTCGAGGCAATTAGATGAGCATACTGCTATCTTGCAAGACATTGGTAGACAACTGGAGAGCCTAAATATTGAGATTTCTAACCTCCAGACAAGGCTCACCATCACTGAGACCCAAGTTTCCAATATGTCCCACACACAAGCCACTTTGATAAACCAAATGGCAGCTAAACCTGAAGTGGTTGCACCCCTGAAGGAGGAAGAAGATAGAATTAAGAGCCTTCCTACCCACCACACTATTGCTACTATCCAAGTTGTTGAGGATATCCAAACTCTTAGCACCCAATGCACTCCTAGTCCCATTGGACCTATTAATGGTGATGCTATGACCTCAACCGTAGAAGAAGAAACTCCTATGACCATAGAAGCTACCAAACAAGTGAGCCTAAAGGACACCACTACCACTTTACTTGATAGTAGTGACCTTGATTTTGATAATTGCATCCTTTCTGAAGTTATTGGTTTTCTTCACAAGATGTCTAGAGATCCTCACACTAGCACACTTAATCTTGCCTTCACGGAGCATATCACTAATGCTCTTATCAAAGCTAGGGAGGAGAAGCTTAGGGTAGAAGCCTCCATACCTAGAAAGCTAGAAGATAGTTGGGATCCTATGATTAAAATTAAGTTGAATAACTTCTCTTGCTATGCTTTATGTGATGTTGGAGCTAGTACCTCCGTTATGCCCAAAAGAATGTATGATATGTTTGAATCGAAACCTTTTGATCCTTGTTCTTTTGGTGTTCGTCTTGTTGATTCTTCCGTAAAGAAACCTTTGGGGAAGATCGACGATGTTCTTATCATTGTCAATGACAATTATGTTCCTGTTGATTTTACTATTATGGATATTGAATGTGAACCTTCATGTCCAATTATTTTGGGACGTCCTTTTCTTCGCACCGTTGGTGCTATCATTGACATGAAAGAGGGGAATATAAAATTCCAATTCCCTCTCAAGAAAGGGATGGAACACTTCCCTAGAAAGAAGATTAAGTTGCCTTTTGAGTCCGTTACACGGGCTAGCTATTCTCTTACTCTTGATAAAACTTGATCTTCTCTTTTTGCATCATGCCTAGCTTAAAGGCATAAAAGAAAGCGCTTTTGGGAGGCAGCCCACAACGAATTAGGTTTTATTTTGCTTTTGTTGTGTCTTGATGTTTGTTACCACAGTAGCATCATCATTGTATCTTTTCTTTTCAGCTTTGTGCCAAGTTTAGCCTCCGATTGCAATAAAGTTCAAAAGTTGTGACGTGCTGTCCAGAAAACAGATTCTGTCCTTGGACAGAAAAATTCGAATAAAATCACCAGATCATCCTTTTGATCTGAATTTTTTTGAAAGCGTGCTCTATACAATTGGCTTTCGAGCGTCTGTTCTGAGTTTTTTTATTTGAGTTGCAGAAGTGCCCCGAAAAAATTATTTACTACCTGCTGGTCTGTTTTTCACAGATTCTGTCATGTTTTGCCTTTTCTTCGTTTTGCAAACCTTGAGCTTGCTTTTTCTTTGCAAAAACCTTTTGGCAATCTTGAGAAACAGTAGCTCTTCAAGATTATCTTTATTTCCAGTAGGGAAAAATTATTTTATTGTGGGTACTAACCTCGCTAATCAGATTATGATGAGTTATGTATGAAGGGAGTTTTCAAGTGTGCGGGGGAAGATGATAAAAGAAGATTCAGGAGGGTCAAACGCTCAAGCTTGGGGATGCCCCCGTGCACCCCCAAGAAATATTCAAGAAGACTCAAGCATCTAAGCTTGGGGATGCCCCCATGCATCCCCTTCTCCATCAACAATTATCAGTTCATCTTTCGTTCCACTATAATTTTATCACTTCATGCGTTATGTGTTATGCTTGGAGCGTCTTGCTCTTAGTTTCTTTTTTTAGTTTTCTTTAGCTTTGCTTGTTGTTCATAACAAGTTAGAACCCAGCTTTCTTTGTGTGGGAGAGAAACACGCTCCACTTCAACCTAGAACACAACATAGGATTTTCATGCTTATCTTTGCTGTGTGTGTTCTTTGTCTTTCCATAGCTGTTGTCATGTTTAGCTCTTAGTTTTCATGCTTTTCTTTTTAAAGAGCTATTGTTTAGTTAGTTGCTGAACTCTCTTGAGTTTTCATGCTTATCTTGTTAAGAGAGTTTGCCTGTTGCACTGAGTTCTGTGTCTTAACTTAAAGTAGGTAATTGAGGTTGCTATTTAATTTTAGTAGTAACTTGCAATAGTTTTGAGGTATTGCCATGAGTAATGTCTGAACTTTTGGTGTCAAGAGCTTTAGCCTATTAGTGATAGATGTCGTATTTTGGGCAATCCGTGTTTATTTTCGAAAACCTACAAAATAGTTGAGAACTTTAGCTACTAGATGGATCACTAATCTTTGGAGGGATCGAATATTAGAGTACACTCACGTACCATGAGTCGAGGATGCGCAAGGATAACCAAACCCCCATACACTCCTCCTCGGGGTACTTGTCTCTTTGTGAACCTCCTAATTAGATTGAGAGTTACCGATAATAAGTGCATGAGTTCTTCGGACTAATGTGAGTATTCGAAAGTTGACACTTCCACCTAGCCATATTTTTCTAGCCTCTTCGGTACCGTGCATTGCCCTTTCTCACCTCGAGAGTTGGCGCATACTTCGCTGGTGCATCCAAATCCTTGGCACGATACGCTCTGTCATCATAAGCCTCATTATATCCTTCCTCAAAACAGTCACCATACCTACCTATCAAGGCATTTCCATAGCCTTTCCGAGATACATTGTCATGCAACATCCATCTTCTCATGACTTGATCTTCATGTCATACATGCTTTTTGCTTGATCGATGAGCCGCATGCTAGTTGGGCCTTGCCCTAATCATTGCTACATGACGCGCTAGTATCATTGCATATCCTGCTACACCAGCAGAGGCATACATTTGCATACATCATGATAGTTTCATTTTCTTTATGTTGAGTACTTTTGTAAAGTGTGAAAGATCTTCTATACTTCTTGTAATATATAGAGTGTTGCCCCTAAAATGAGGAAAAGTTCCCAAAGAGGACAAAATCAAAAGATACCAAAGAGGACAAAATCAAAAGATACCAAAGAGGACAAATGAGAGTTAAATAGAAAGAGCCATTGAGGCCACACAAAAAAAAAGAGAGAGAGAAGGGGGCACACTACTATTCCTTTTGAGAGATCCACACTCGTACTTCATCTTATACCTTGTACTCCATAGAGATTATCATTCATGCATATAGCTATGTGGGGACCTTCACACTATAGAACTTGGCTTGTATATTCCAATGATGAGCCTCCTCAAAAGAGCTCTAGGTCTTCTTGAGCGAGCAAGTTGGATGCACCCCCACTAGTTCCATTGGAGAGCTTACCTTAGCTCATATGTGCATCCGTTGCATGGCAATCCCTACTCCTCACATCATATCTATCATTTGGCTTTCTCTCGCCTATGATTGTCCTCATTGATGTGAGCCTTTCACACCTTTTTTGTCTTCCCCCTCCATCATTTTTCTCTCTTTGCCATCCTAAGTGTCAACTTTCTTGCTTACGCTCATCCATTGCATGAGTGCTCAAAATATCGAAAGGGAGTGGATCATTTTGACTTGTACCTGGCTAGTGGTCTGGGGATGAGTCAAGATAAGATTCCAAAGAAGACCAAGTGTGAAACTTTAGTAGATTAAGTTCTCAACAATACAAAAACTATGTTTTACTCTCTCGTATATCCCTATCCCCTTTCTTGCACGCAAACACCATTTGGAGACATTCGAGTCACGGACAGCGAGAGCTCTTGCACCTTTATGTTCTTATGTTGCTTGTTACAATGCTAATATAGACTCTTGCTTGTTATGACTTGAATTGAATTACATGCCTTGATTGCTTTACTTAAAAAGTTCTTATATGGTTGGTAGCATATCACCACAGAAATTATGCTTGTTATCATTTACCTACTCGAGGACAAGCAGGAATTAAGCTTGGGGATGTTGATACGTCCAAAACGTATCTATAATTTATGCTTGCTCCATGCTTCTTTTGTGTGATATTGCTATGATATTGATGCACTTCCATACACTTTTGATCATATTTGGACTAACCTATTAACTCAGTGCACCATAGTGCCAGTTCCTGTTTTCTGTTGTTTTTCTATTTCAGGTTTCCCCCATATTAAAAGTGCTCCAAAAATTCCAGGAAAAATATAGGAAAAATCAGCGTACAGGAAGCTTCGCGAAGAACCAAAGATGGGCCAGAGGGGAGCCTGGGGAGGCCCAGGCGGCCACCTGGCGCGGCCCCACCCCTGGCTGCGCCAGGGGGGCGCCTGGGGCCCCTGCTCCGCCTCTGGCTGCCCCCCTTCGCATATATATCCCTCTCGTCCCGAAACCCTCGAGGACAGAACCCTTTTTCGCGATCTCGCCTCTGTTCCGCCGCCGCAGCGCTTCCAAGATCGGGAGCATCAGGAGAACTCTTCCCGGCACCCTGCCGGAGGGGAGAACCACCACCGGGAGCTTCTCCACCACCATGGACGCTTCCCGGACGAGTCGTGAGTAGTCCACCTTGGACCATGGGTCCATGATCAGTAGCTATGTGATGTTCTCCTCCCCTCTTTGCTCTTCATGGTTTAGACCTCGTGAGCTGCCCAACATGATCGAGGCACATATGTAATCTTTCTGCTGTTGCTTTGCTGAGTTTGCTGGGATCTGATGGATTATGAGACTATGTTCAGATTGTGTTTGAGTAATATATTTGATTCACCTCTTTTATATCTTTGTTCTTGAGTAATTCTTGCATGTTCTCCGTTGCTGTTTATTGCTTTGGCCGAGTAGTAGGTAGTAACTCCAAGAGGGAGCGTTATGCTTGATTGTGGGTTCATGCCCCCTGATGACTAGCTTGAGTGACAGAAACATGAGTCTAGGGGATGTGTTGTTGCCACAAGGGAGAAAACAACGGTGCTTGTACTTGCGGGTGCAAGGATTGTTTACCTTACGCAAAGTTCTTTTAATGCAGTTGTCTGTTGCTTTGAGTTTACACTTTGGGTGGGATTCGCAACTTAATACCAGCGAGATGTTCTGGATAGATATCTCAAGGTGGATGATTAGTAGTAGATGCAAATGGATTTCGGTCTACTTGCCTTGGCGTACCGCCCATGCTTTTGAGCCTCTACCTTTCTTTGCAGCATAGTTAGCATTGGTTTGCGCACATAATCCTGTCAATTGCCCGGCTGTAATTTGTTTATCTCGCTTTGTTGTTTTATCATCTTTTGGGAGAGAGACATCACTAGTGAACATCATGGGACCCCGGTCCATATTACCACCGCTGATCACACCTTCTATTTACTTCCTGTTTTTATTTCCTAGTTGCAGTCATAGCTATCATTATTATCTCTTGTGTTTGATCCTTTGTAAACAACAAGGCCGGAGGGATTGACAACCTCTCTGTACTCGTTGGGAGCAAAGTTATCTGTATCTGTGTGCAGGTCCCGTCAACCGCTAAGTTTCTGGCGCCGTTGACACCTACTTGTCGACCCTCGGAGTCTCACGGGATTCGATCCTTGGTATATTTGCCAAGGGAAATTTGCCGCTACGCTACATCTCAACCTTCCACTTGGGGTAACCAACGAGGGGCGAGAAGCCATCAATATGATGCAGCCAGAAGGTTTTGTCGATCCAGAGAATGCTAACAAGGTATGCAAGCTCCAGCGCTCGATCTACGGGCTGGTGCAAGCATCTCGGAGTTGGAATATTCGCTTTAATGATGTGATCAAAGCGTTTGGCTTTATACAGACTTGGGGAGAAGCCTGTATCTACAAGAAAGTGAGTGGGAGCTCTGTAGCATTTCTCATATTATATGTGGATGACATATTGCTGATGGGAAATGATATAGAATTCTTGGAGAGCATAAAGGCCTACTTGAATAAGAGTTTTTCAATGAAGGACCTTGGAGAAGCTGCTTACATATTAGGCATCAAAATCTATAGAGATAGATCAAGACGCCTCATTGGTCTTTCACAAAGCACATACCTTGACAAGATATTGAAGAAGTTCAATATGGATCAGTCCAAGAAGGGGTTCTTGCCTGTTTTGCAAGGTATGAGATTGAGCACGGCTCAGTCCCCGACCAAGGCAGAAGATAGAGAGAAGATGAGTGTCATCCCCTATGCCTCGGCCATAGGCTCTATTATGTATGCTATGCTGTGTACCAGAACTGATGTGAACCTTGCCATAAGTTTGGTAGGGAGGTACCAAAGTTATCCCGGTATGGAACACTAGACAGCGGTCAAGAACATCCTGAAGTACCTGAAGAGGACTAAGGATATGTTTCTCATTTATGGAGGTGACGAAGAGCTCGTCGTAAAGGGTTACGTCGATGCTAGCTTCGACACAGATCTGGATGACTCCAAGTCACAAACCGGATACATGTATATTTTGAATGGTGGAGCAGTCAGCTGGTGCAGTTGCAAGCAGAGCGTCGTGGCGCATTCTACATGTGAAGCAGAGTACATAGCTGCTTGCGAAGCAGCGCAAGAAGGAGTCTGGATGAAGGAGTTCATCACCGACCTAGGAGTCATTCCAAGCGCGTCAAGCCCGATGACTCTCTTCTATGACAACAGTGGAGCTATTGCCATTGCCAAGGAGCCCGTGTTTCTCAAGAAGACCAAGCACATCAAGCGCCGTTTCAACTCCATCCGGAATTATGTTCAAGATGGAGACATAGATATTTGTAAAGTGCATACGGATCTGAATGTCGCAGACCCGTTGACTAAACCTCTTCCACGGGCAAAACATGATCAACACCAGAACTCTATGGGTTTTCGATTCATCACAATGTAACTAGATTATTGACTCTAGTGCAAGTGGGAGACTGTTGGAAATATGCCCTAGAGGCAATAATAAAAGGATTATTATTATATTTCCTTGTTCATGATAATTGTCTGTTATTCATGCTTGAATTGTATTGTACGGAAACAGCGATACATGTGTGAATACATAGACCACAACGTGTCCCTGGTAAGCCTCTAGTTACCAGCTCATTGATCAACAGATGGTCACGGTTTCCTGACCATGGACATTGGATGTCATTGATAACGGGTTCACATCATTAGGAGAATGATGTGATGGACGAGACCCAATCCTAAGCCTAGCACGAGATCGTATAGTTCGCAATGCTTAAAGCTTTTTCAGTGTCAAGTATTTGTTCCTTAGACCATGAGGTTGTGCAACTCCCGGATACCGTAGGAATACTTTGGGTGTGCCAAATGTCACAACGTAACTGGGTGACTATAAAGGTACGCAACGGGTATCTCCGAAAGTGTCTGTTGGGTTGGCACGAACCAAGACTAGGATTTGTCACTCCGTATGACGGAGAGGTATCTCTGGGCCCACTCGGTAAGACATCATCATAATGAGATCAAAGTGACTAAGGAGTTAGTCACAGGATGATGGATTACGGAATGAGTAAAGAGACTTGCCATGACGAGATTGAACAAGGTATCGGGCATACCGACGATCGAATCTCGGGCAAGTACCGTACCGATAGACAAAGGGAATAACATACGGGATTAAGTGAATCCTTGACATCGTGGTTCATCCGATGAGATCATCGAGGAACACGTGGGAACCAACATGGGTATCCAGATCCCGCTGTTGGTTATTGACCGGAGAGTCGTCTCGGTCATGTCTGCGTGTCTCCCGAACCCGTAGGGTCTACACACTTAAGGTTCGGTGACGCTAGGGTTGTAGAGATATATGCACACGGAAACCCGAATGTTGTTCGGAGTCCCGGATGAGATCCCGGACGTCACGAGGAGTTCCGGAATGGTCCGGAGGTAAAGAATAATATATAGGAAGTCCAGTTTCGGCCATCGGGAGAGTTCCGGGGGTCACAGGGAGTGTACCGGGACTACCGGAAGGGTCCCGGGGGTCCACCGGGTGGGGCCACCCATCCCGGAGGGCCCCATGGGCCGTAGGGGGAGGGGGACCAGCCCCTAGTGGGCTGGCGCACCCCTCATGGGCTCCCCCCCATGCGCCTAGGGTTAAAACCCTAGGGGTGGGGGCTCCCCCTTTGGCTTGGGGGGGTAAGAAACCCCCCCTGGCCGCCGCCCCCTAGGAGATTGGAT
>LR738712.1:704318977-704329130 GCA_902687465.1 Secale cereale
GTTACACCTCCTTCTCCTCCCGCGGGGTCTCGGCGAAGCCCTGCAGCTTTTCCCGTTGCATCCACCACCACGCCGTCGTGCTGCTGGATCTCCGTCAACCTCTCCTCCCCCCTTGCTGGATCAAGAAGGAGGAGACGTCGCTGTACCGTATGTGTGTTGAACGCGGAGGTGCCGTCCGTTCGGCGCTGGGATCATCGGTGACGAGGATCACGACGAGTACGACTCCATCATCCACATTCCTTCGAACGCTTCCGCACGCGATCTACAAAGGGTATGTAGATGCACTCCTTTATGCTCGTTTCTAGATGACTCCTTAGATTGATCTTGGTGAAGCGTAGGAAAATTTTGAATTCTGCTACGTTCCCCAACAGGCGGCCCCCGAAGATACTGGGAAAGGGGCGCCTAGGAAGAAGCTAAACCTCCCGTACAGCACGGACTCAGAGTCCGAAGCTGATTTCCGAAGACAACCCAGGAGCAAGCCCCTGGCCGAATCGTAAGTGTTCAGACTTTTGTTGTTACCTTCGGTCAGATTGTTATCATTGCACAAGCAATTATATTTGTTGTTTTGAAGTCCTCCCCACACACTCCCCAGCACACCATTATCGTCAGGGATCTCTCTGCCAGCTCGCATGCGGAGAGTGACACACCGCCGCGGGATCAATCGCCCATCATCCTAGGGGACACCGAGGTGTCTTCCCTGCGGGCGTCCCCTGCACGAGGAGCTGGGAGCGGGGCGGATGAGAGGGTGCTCGAGGTCAACACCTCGGCCACCGTCTGCCAAGGGGAAACATTCCCTATGGCAACCGATGGCGGGGAGCCCAAGCAATCCGTGCTCCCGACGAACACCATTCCGAAGGCCAGCACGGCTCTGGAATCGGGAAGGCAGCCCCCTACGATGGGGGGAGGAGCACCAGCTCCAACGGCGTCCTCCATTAATCCACAGGCACCGAACACGCTGGAGGAAGCATTACAAGGTGCTTCCATCGTGGCGGAACACCACACCCTGACGGGTGCGGCTATGGGGAAGATTCAGTCTACCAAAAGCGGACTGAATGAAGCCTTCAACAGCCTGCTGACATGCTTTGAGGTATGCGATGTAATATTCTAAGCGAACTTTACATTTTATTTTTATAGGATAATAAACATATGTACGGACGCTAGCCCCTGATGCTCTGTTCGATTCTGAAAGGAATCGAACGGAGGATCCGCATAGTATCTGCTAATACAACATATTGTGTCATTTATTTGAGCAGGCTTCCCTGTTAGCGGCATCCAGTGGCGGAGCCAGGATTGGAGCAAGCCCCGGGCCCAAAAAAATTCGCTGCAAGGGAAAAACTTAACGTCCATAAGGGTTTCAACTACCTCAAAAGATACCCCATACAAAATATGGCTCAATTGGACAAAAAAAAATATAATCTAAACTCAATGCTTAATGATACAACAAAATAGATGAAAACATGACAAAAACTATAAAGATCAGTACATGATAAAAAAAATACCAGATCAGTGGTTTGCTTCATCATTGCCTCACATAACCTCATCAACGGTGGAAGAAGAACCAGCACCTTCAGGACATCAAAAGTGAAACTTCATAAGAGAGGGCATACACATCAAGTGAAACAACTATCATTGATACAAATCTAAAATTTTCAACTTTGAGGAGGTAAAAGCCCTTCACGAGATCTAATGATTGAGAGCGACATACAATATCATCATAACAATAGTTGCAAATACATCTCCCTCAATATAGGATCATCCTATAATTCAACCGATCATCACTCGGCCGCTTGATTCCACCCTCTAAAATGATAGGTGTAAACACCCCCATTGCGGACACCTTTGACAAAATCTCTTCATCTTCTTTTTCTGCAGTATATGAAATAAAATTGGAAGTTACATCAATTTGAGTTCAACAATACCCTAGTTATATGATTGGATGCATACACACACATTATTTCAAATAAATTTCAGTTTGGAGCAGTTTTATACAATAATACATGTAGAACATGGTAGATGGTACAGATGGAGAGCATTAGGAGGGAACAAGGAAAGCTTCAAATACATTTACAAGGTGCGGCAGGCGGCACTGAAGCAGCCGGCAGAGAAGCAGCGCCACGCGGGCGAACGATGGACAGGAGGGCGGCCGGGAGCAGGGGGAGTGGCCGAGTGGGGGCCAGGGGCGGAGGCGACGCCACGGCGGACGGCGGCGCGAGCGATGGAGTCTGGAGATCGATCTCGCCCTGCGTGTGTACGACTCGTCCTGCGTGTGTACGACTCAGCGGCGGCCTCGCTAGCGTTTCGTTATTTTTTTACCAACAGCTATGCCGCTGCGTCTCCCGTGCATCGTGCGCTAGAGCGTGGGTTAGCGTTTGCTCTTGCGTGTGTGCAAACTGCTAAAGTAGCCCATCCAGGCTTCGGGCCTTCTTCTTTTCACTGGGCTGCGCCCCGGGCCTTCAAAAAAAATCTATATAACTACAGGCTGTTAAATTTTACACGCCCCGGGCCTGGGCCCTGGGTGCCCGGGGCCCAGCTCCGCCCCTGGCGGCATCCGTATAGGTCGTAGAGGTTTCCGAGCTCAATCGGAAGCTATAAAAAGCTGACGAGGAACTCGACCGCATTAACAAGCGGTTTGATGAAACGCAAGGTATGCAGACTTTGAAAATTATTATGTCAAAAAGACGATATGTCTTTATTTTAAGAGTTTTAACTCGTTGTGTGGTGTGATTATGGTCACAGTTGGCGCAGACGAGGTCGAGATCCTCAAGGGCGCCCTTCCTCAGGACGAGATGAACAAGGCAGCCGCTGACAAAGCGGCGGCCGAGCTGGAGGTCGAACAGGCCTCCCGCCGTCAACATGAGTCTTGGGTGGACGAAGTCGAACAGGAGTTGCGGGACGCCATCCGCATATGCGAGGAATTGGAGCAGAAGACTTTGGACCAAACATCCGAGCTCAACAAAGCTCTCAATGTTGCCAAGGAGGCACGAAGCGAGTCCCGGAGTGCTCGCAAGGAGATCCATCAGGCGCGACAGATAGCGGCTGGTAAGGCCTTTCTTCTCCATGGTATCTTTGGAGTTCAGAAGTATGTGTCGCTGACTCGAGTGTGGAGTTCTCCAGGCGCATTTGCGGATCTCCCGAAGAGTATCGCTGACGTTGTCCAATTCTTCAGAGCCCAGGAGGGGAACACAACGAAGAAGCTATTCTGGTCGCAATTTCTTACACCAGAACATCCAGTGCCTCTGAATGACCTGTTGAAACAGCTGGTTGAGCTGCATAACATGGTGGGTGCAGCCATTAAGGACTTAATAGTCCGACTCTGGCCCGCCGAGCCAATCCCTAGTAGCTACTTTGGATTGGTCAAGCGGCTCGTTGATGCAAGGCCGTGGGTCGACGCTGTGAAGCGTTTGGCATGTATAGAGGGTGTTGGGTAACGCATCAGAAAACAAAAAATATCTGACCTACGCACCAACCCAGGACCACTATGGAGACTACATACAAGGTTTGATCTTTTCGTTACCGACTCGTAGCGCAGCGAAAGTAGAGTCGATGACGATCGGTGGTGCAGATCCCCGCAGCTAGGATTTACAACCTCCCAACCGCGAGGATGTACTCCCTCGTCTGCCACACGAACAGCCCTCCGGGAGGCAGTCGGACAGTCCCTCGGACGGTGTCGCGGACAGCCCTTCGGGGGGACCCTCAAAACTCGGACGGTCACTTGGACAACCCTGCGGGAGGACTCACAAACTCGGACCGTCACTTGGACAGCCCTTCGGGAGGACTCACAGAACTCGGTCCGTCACTTGGACAGCCCTTCGGGAGGACTCACAGAACATGGACCGTCACTTGGACAGCCCTTCGAGAGGCACTCTCAAAATAGCCCCTCGGGCACAAAGATCGAAACTACGACCTCTCTACGGGGTTGCACACATACGGTGTCATCTATCCGGCAGGGCTCCGCCGTCCACAACTAGTTCCCACCGGAACCCAGACAGCCATTCGGCTCTACGAAACTATTTCGCGGGGAGGGAGAGAGAAGCCAGATCATTGCAATGGCACTTGTATGTGTGAAAGAGTAGTTTTGGGCAGCCCCCTCCACCTCTATTTATAGGAGAAGGAGGGGTGGAGGGGCTGAAATTTCAGCCACATCCATCCATGTCATCTCCAAGATATTTTGGAGCAAAAGCCCAAAAAGGTGGCTTTCCAAAAAGCACTTTCACTATTCACGACGACATTTTTCAGCGTCCGTTCGAACTAAAAATATTTATGTGGGCTTAGAACATTTCCAGTACCCACTAAAATAATTTTCAATGCGTTTCGGAACAATTTCGGATTAGTGATTTTCATCTGCGAAAAGCATCTGAAGCGGTCCCGGCAGCTTTGAAACATTTTCGGTTTTCATCCCAGAAATTTCCAGAATAATTCTGGCACCCTCCAAGAATTATCAGGCATGTGCCGAAACCAATTTGACTTAATGGTATCCCCTGAAACAACTTTTCAGTTTTACGAAACTATTTCGCTATTCTCTCTCCGGAACTCTTCCATTCTCTCCTAAATTTTTTCGGCGAATTTCTCTTAGACTCACTGTCTAGTATTCAGCAGATAGGTGACCCTTAAGCATGTGACCCTATAGGTTCGGTGAAGTATAGACGTGACCGGAACCGTTTCTGATCAATGGTCAACATCGGAGCCGTCGACACCCATATTGACCCCTATACCCACACGAATGAATATTTGAGTGAACCTCCAGTTGTTGTGTGCTATTCCTGTTGCTTCACGATATGTTACAAATACTCGGGGTGAGATTTACTTGCATCCCCGTGGATCAACAACTTGTCCACTATGCTAGTTACCTCGTTATGATCAGATTTTTCATTGAAATCAATTGAATCTTTTGAAGTTTCTTTGTTGTATAATTGAATAATTTTTGTATATTCTCCAATATTTCTGTCTTCTTGGGCTAAGTTTCATGGGTATTTCTTAGAGGGAGTGGTGCATTGTAGTGGGTTCTAATTTTGCGATGATCAATATCCCCATGACAGAAGGGGACATGACACATATTTGTACTATTGCACTAGGATAAGACGATGGTTTCTTGTCATGGTGCTTGATATTTTACTGTCTACATTATGCTATCTTGCATATTGCAATGCTCTGGTTGTCGTGAACTTAATATTTTGAGATGCATGTTGGATGGCGGTCTTGGGGTGGAGTATTAGTTGTAGATGCAGTTGTATAATGATCTACATGTCACAAATGTGATGACTACATGAGATTATACCATGAATGTTCATACTCATAAAATATAAATATTGCAATTTAATCGTTGAGCAACTGCAATTTGTTCACCACACTACATTGTTATGCTTATGAGAGATGTCGTTAATGAACCTCTTGCCCCCTTGGTCTATTCTCCATTACTGAAAACTTCTACAAAAATATTATTCTTTGTTGTGCCATTTCCTTTAATTTATCTTTCTATCAATTACCATTATCTCGTGCAACTTAATCTTGTAAATAGCAAGACAAGAAGGTTGACAAGATTCTTGACGTGTTGGGGACAAGTTTGTTTTGTGATTTGTGTGCAGGTACCAGTGAATTTGTTTGCTGGAAGAATTCCTTATGGTTCAATAAATCTTGGTTCATATCAAATCGAGGCAAGTACTTATTACTAGGTTGATTCACCCCTACATTTGGGGGTTGCCCAACCACTCTTACGAGAGAGCAACCATAGTCGCATTCATATCAGTAACAAGGGAGATGGTAACAAGGGAGATGGTGTCACTCACCGTTGTGGCCTCAAGAGCTCTTGGGGGTAGAAGTCCAATAATCGTAGCGTGATGCGCCTCTGAAGACTCATGATTCATCTGTGCATACATCAGTCGTTGCTCCACGACATCCAGTCTTTGCCAAACCTCCACCAACATGGATTTTATAACTCCCTCTTTGAGAGGATTCCAACCTTTTGATACCAAATAGATGTGTGATTTAATTTCTTCTTTTTCACATAAATGTCCAGCTCACCTAGGTACTTCGTGATGAAAGCATGGGTTGACAAGGGTGATTGGAATTCATTCTTATGAATAGCCCCCTCCTCGCCCACCATATTCCACATAAATTGTCAAGCACCTTTGCAAATTCATTTTGACAGAGATTCTTGCCCAACTCAAAAAGTGAGAGCCTAGCTATTGGAGTCTCATCCAAACTAACAGATCGAATAGCTCCAAATCGACCAAATCTCACACACACTCCGTGTCATATTGCCTTCCGAGAGAGAATGATGCCACGAGTCATTTTCAACACCGCAGATGGAACATATTCTCAAGGCTGCCATGCCAATCATGGCGCCCCTCACCGGTCTGCAATGAGGCATGGGCAATCGCCAAGCAAAGAATCGCAGCTCCCCCGGTACTTTAACACTCCATAGCCTCTTCCACCCCGAGCGCTCTGCCGCCGTGTCCGAAGCATGTGGTCTCTTCTCTATCCAATCCTCTCTTCGCTTCGTCGTTTCAATCATCATATGGTATTGCAAACTGAACTGGGAACACTCCCGTACGGTCATAATGCCATGCCCAGAAAGAACAATGGTTTCTTTTTTCATCTGTTTTTTATGGGTCTTTTTTTTCATCTGTTATGTGGACGCAGTACGGCCCCTTGACTGGTGGCCCGCACAGCCCATCGGCCCGGGTGCGCGAAGGGCCGTTGATGAGCCGCCCGGGCGGGCCGCTACCGTCAGCACCGCGCGCCTGGGTCCGTATACACTCTTTTTTTTCCTTTGAGGGAATCCGTAATTCCGTATACACTTTCTTTCTTCCCCGGCGAAGACGAACACGACAGCAAGCCTACGATCCTACGAAACGCTGTCTAACGCAGGGTTTCCCCGAAACCCTAAAAACGCTCTGGCGGCGCCAGGGCGATTAGGGTTTTGACCGTGGAATCGGGATTCAGCCGGGGATTCGTCGCCGGTGCTGATCTAGTTCGCGCTAGTAAACGTGAAGATGGCTGCCCCCAACGCTTCTGTCGGCGGGGACAGTGGAGGCGATGAGCAGCAAGGTCGTGAGGCAAGGAAGAAGCTGGAGGAGGCATTGGGTAAACTTGATATATCGGAGGAAGAGGCAACTCCTCTGGTGCTCGACGATCGGGTTGATGGAGGTCCGGCGAAGTGGCTATTGGCGGGTAAGATTCTCCATAGAAATCACTATCATATCCAGACCATCACCAACGCCCTCAGGCCGGCGTGGGGAAACCCACGAGGACTAAAGTTCAGATCAGTTGGAGTTAACATGTTCGTGGCTGAGTTTGAGAATCAACGGGACAGAGATCGTATCTGGGCTGGATCGCCATGGCATATTAATAAGAATGCGGTTGTGTTAGCGGAGTTCGACGAGTGCATGCGGCCAGACGAGGTCAAATTCGATCGTATGCAGATCTGGGCCAGAGTTGTCAATCTGCCCTACAACCTGAGAGATGAATCATGGTGGATGCCAATAGCACGGCAGATGGACAAGCAGGCTCAGTCGGTAGCCTTTGATCACAATAATGGTTTTTTGAGAGCTCGAATTACAATTGATGTTGAGAAGCCTCTAAGAAGATGGATCCTCATTGACTCTGCCAGGAGGAAGAAGGTGGACATGTATGATATTCAATATGAGCAGGTTCCCTACTTTTGTTTCTCCTGTGGGAAATTGGGTCATTCAGACTTATATTGTCCAACGCCAGGATCTCGTGATGAGAACGGTGACCTACCGTTTGGATCCAAGCTGAGAGCGCCGGAGGAGTTCAGGAAATCGGCGACTTCTGAAAATTCTTCCAGGGATTATAATGGAAGTAATAGGACGAGGAACTCGAGTACTGCTAAAGACACCGGAGAAGAGGTGAACTCTCCTGTAAAGAACAGACAGCAGCAGAAACGCAAGGATGCTCCAAATCAGGTCTATAGACCAGTTGCAAAAACTGCGCTGTTACTTACGGATGGTGGGATAGATACCGTTGTGGGGCCTCTGAATGAGGCGAGTGTTGCTGGGCCTTCTGAAAATAAGGATGATATCGATGCATTTACCAGACAGACTAAGAAGAAGAAGCCAACTCCAGAGAATTCGGCAGAGACCGCGGTGCGGTCCTGCCCGTCCCAATGAACTGTATTAGCTGGAACTGTCGGGGGCTTGGGAACCCCGAGACAGTTCGTGAGCTTCGCAGTATTGTGAGGCTGGAAGGTCCCACTCTGCTCTTTGTTACAGAAACGAAAATACAAGCGAAAAGAGTAGAGGATTTGAGGTTTCTTTTGGGTTTTGGAGGCTGTTTTGCGGTTGACAGTGTTGGCCTTAGCGGTGGCATTGGTTTGTTTTGGTCTAATGATGTTACAGTAGAACTGAAAAACTATGGTCGTTGTCATATTGATGTTTTGGTCAGTAATAAAATTCCTGGTTCTCCACCTTGGAGATTCACAGGCTTTTACGGATCACCGCGTGCTGAGGCTAGGGTTGATAGCTGGCGGTTATTGCGTACCCTTAATAATGTGCCCCATGCGGCATGGATGTGCATGGGGGACTTTAATGAGACTTTGTTCCCTAATGAACACTTCAGCAGAACCGCTCGTTCTGAGCGACAGATGCAAGCTTTTCGTGAGGTTGTGGATGAGCTTTCCTTCCAGGACTTGGGCTGGTCAGGTACACCATACACTTGGGACAATCGCCAAGCTGGAGAGGATAATGTGAAAGCAAGATTGGACCGTGCCTTTGCTAATGAGGTGTTACGGCAACAGTTTCAGCATATAAGAGTGAGACATCTCTCATCGGTTGAGTCCGATCATTGCTTTGTTGTTGCGGAATTAAAAGAAAGAGAAGCTTCTAGGTCTCGGACTAAGAAGCATTTTAGATATGAGAACGTGTGGCAAACTCATACTGACTATGATCGCCTTGTTGCGGATACATGGCAGGGTTTGCAGCGCCGATCCGGTATGCAAGGCATATCGGATGCACTGTCTGAACTTCAGGCTACGCTTGAGCCATGGAGTTCAAAAGAGTTTGGTTGTCTGACACGGCGAGTGAGACAACTACAGAAAAACTTAGATCGTGTTCGATCTGGGTCTGTGGGCCGGGGCCCGTCGCCTGAGGAACTATCCATTGTTAAGAAGCTGAAAGAAGCTCTACATCAGGAAGAAGTATGGTTCAGGCAACGATCCCGAGTCCCATGGTTACGTGATGGTGATCGCAATACTGCCTATTTTCAAGCACAAGCTAGACAAAGGATGAGAGTAAACAAGATACAAGGCCTACAGAGGGCAGATGGATCTGTTTGTGCTAACGAAAATGAGGATAAGGAGGAAGTTCAGAACTTCTACAAGGAGCTATACCGCTCGCAGGGTTTTGCTGATGCGGGTGAGCTATTAGCCCATGTGCCGGTCAAAATCACACCGGAGATGAATGAGCATATTACAAGACCGTACAATGCTGATGAGGTTAAGTATGCACTTTTCCAGATGGCGCCGTCGAAGGCGCCAGGAGTGGACGGGTACACTGCAGGTTTTTATCAAAGACACTGGGCCCTTTTGGGTGGTGATGTCACAAATGCAGTATTGGAATTCCTTAATGGCGGAGAATTATCTTCGGGTTTAAATGACACATCAATCACTCTTATTCCCAAGGTAAAACATCCTCAGTTTATATCTCAGTATCGCCCTATTGCACTATGTCCGGTTCTCTATAAGATTGCATCCAAAGCTATTACCAACCGACTAAGATGTATTATGGACGAGATTGTTAGTGAGGAGCAGAGTGCCTTTGTTCCAGGTCGACTAATTACTGATAATGTTCTAGTAGCATATGAGAGTGTGCATACTATGAGGAGAAGGAAGAAAGGCAAAAACTTCTCTTGCGCGGTCAAACTTGATATGATGAAAGCTTATGATCGGGTGGAGTGGCACTATCTGGAAGCAATACTCTTAAAGCTGGGCTTCAACATTGCTTTTGTCAGATTAATTATGAAGTGTGTGACTTCAGTGCGATTTGCAGTCAGGGTTAATGGTGAGCTTCTGCCGTTTTTCACTCCGTCCAAGGGACTCCGGCAAGGCGATCCTATCTCACCGTACTTGTTCCTACTATGTGGGGAAGGCTTCTCCTCTTTGCTCAAGAGCTATGATGGAGGCACTGTAGACCGAGGT
>LR738712.1:704341668-704404656 GCA_902687465.1 Secale cereale
GGGCGAGAAGGGGGCGGCGCGCTGGGGGCTAAAATTATGTAATTTTTTATTTATTATGCAATTTTATTACTTATTATGTAATCAGTATGTAATCAGTAAAAAATTTAGAATGTATTATTTATTAAATTATGTAATTTTTTATTTATTATGCAATTTTATTACTTATTATGTAATCAGTAAAAAAATTAGTTGAATAAAATTATTTTCTTGCATTATTTAGAATGTCTCAAGAAATGCGAGTGAAATAACTAAATCTGAGGAGAGAGAATCTGACGTGGCTATAGCCTGCCACTACAGCCCGTGCACTGGCACCGTGAGGTGAGAGTGTGGTGAGAGTGGGGTGAGAGTGGGGGTAAAAGCTGACGTGGCGGGGCGGTAGTGGGGCGGTGCGTTGGCACCAGCCTTAGTACATGATCCGGTTTGGTTCATATCCGTATCTGACATTACAAGAGTTCAGCACTACTGAAACTGGTTGGGTCATGATTTCAGGGCTCAAGTATGGGACCAAGGCTTGCTGCGGGTACGGTGGTGGAGCTTACAATTTTAACCCAGATCTGTACTGTGGCACCAGCAAGGTTGTGAAGGGCAACGTTGCAAGTGCGACAGCCTGCGGAGACCCACAGAACTACGTGAGCTGGGATGGAATCCATGCCACTGAAGCTGCAAACAATATCATAGCATCTGCGGTGATGAGTGGCTCCTACTCTTATCCACCTTCCGATCTTTCAAACCTTTGCCAGCCGTGACCAAATTACCCGATGTCAGATAACAGCGCAAGTTCAGTCAGAGACAGTGTTGCTCACACCAAATTACTCATTCTGTCAGTAAAAAGGTGTGTAGAATGATACCAGAAAGTAAGAGCTTCATATTGTTTCTGCTATAATGAACCACTACATGTAGTTCTGAAAGATTAGACAAAAAAATCGTAGTCACTACTGTAATTATCAACTGCAAATTTCTGATGCACAAGAATCGTCATGAAGACATGAAGAATCACAACCATAAAAACTCCAGCACAAGAACCATCCCCAAGATGATATCATTCACCAGACATAACATCAAGTACAGAACTTAATTAACAAGATCTGAGAAATGGAGATAAAGTAGACCACATACATTGCAAGTTTTGAAAACTAGCAGACGGCGTACAATTCAGAATCACATTACATGTCACGACTTCACCTTCGGCTAATCCACATTGGCCAACCCAGCTATACTTCGGAATCACATCAAAACAGAGCGGAAGGCCTAAATGGGGTCGCCAAATCCCTGTACAAACGTGCAGAAAAACTGGATCACGCAGCGACCGAGCAAAAAGAACAGAGCATGCAAAATCACCAAATCCATGGGACACTGTCCAATTCCATCCCTGCAACACCATGCTACATGTGACAAAACACCATTGCGGAACAACAGAGCAATGAAGACAAAATTAGCATCAGATGATAACTGAACTTTCCATTGCAATTTCATTCGAGCATCACGATCCATACGAACAGACGACACATCATATCAACACCAACAAACAGGAGCACCCGACAGGCCGACACACATCCAGATCACAAGACAAGAACAGCTACCACCCAGTATCGCCGGCGACCCCCAAACCTAGGCGCGCTCCCCGCGGATGCGGCGGGCGAGCTGGATGTCCTTGGGCATGATGGTGACGCGCTTGGCGTGGATGGCGCAGAGGTTGGTGTCCTCGAACATCCCCACCAGGTACGCCTCGGCGGCCTCCTGCAGGGCGGAGACGGCGGAGGACTGGAAGCGGAGGTCGGTCTTGAAGTCCTGGGCGATCTCACGGACGAGGCGCTGGAAGGGGAGCTTGCGGATGAGCAGCTCCGTGCTCTTCTGGTACTTGCGGATCTCGCGGAGGGCGACGGTGCCGGGGCGGAAGCGGTGCGGCTTCTTCACGCCGCCGGTGGCCGGGGCGGACTTGCGGGCCGCCTTGGTGGCCAGCTGCTTCCTTGGCGCCTTGCCGCCGGTGGACTTGCGCGCCGTCTGCTTCGTGCGGGCCATCGGAGCTGGTGGGGTGGGCGAGCGGGGGTGGTGTGTTGGTAGATCGGGTGCGGCGGCGCTGTGATTTGTGAGGGTTTGGGGCAGAGATGGAGGGGTTAAGTAGGGGTGGGAGGATTTGGAGGATGGCGCGCGGCTGGAGCATTTCGGGAGGGAATTCCCGGTTTTGGACGGATTCTTGGCGCCACGGGGAAGGAGCGCGCGGGGTCGGATGAGCCGTTGGATCAGCTGGAATGGACGTTGGAGATGTGTTTGTGCGGGTTGGCCACGGATCGTGATCCGAGCATCTCTCACTTGGCTGTGCTATGAACGGTCCAAACTGCCGCTTGGTATTTATGGTGGGAGAGACGCATGTTGGTTCATGAAGGGAAGTCTCAAGATGTGAACCAGATCTCGATGGGGGTTCGTGCAATAACGGCAAACTATGTGAACGCTCACTCCCCCGGTGCGACTAGTAGAAAAGAAGGATGGAGTAGACCTCCTATGGGTTTTGTCAAACTAAATGTTGATGCTTCTTTTGACCATGATCTACTCAGGGGCACGGCAGGTGCTGTACTCAGAGATGACAAAGGAAAATTCATTGTTGGCGGAAATTGGAAGATTGATTGGTGTGCTGATGTACTGACAGCAGAAGCGATGGCTCTTCGGTTTGGTTTAATTCTTGCACAAAAGGCGGGATGCAATCGTCTTATTATTAACTCTGATAATATGGAAGTCATTGATACAATGAAGAATGGAGGCCAATCGGCAGGAGTTGCGGCTGCAGTTTTCGAGGATTGCTACTTCATGGCATGCGATTTTCCGGTGACTAGATTTGAACATTGTAATAGGGTAGCTAATAAGGTTGCTCATGAACTTGCTAGGCTGGCGAAAGTTTCTGCATCTACAGACTGGTTTGAGGAGCCTATGGAGAATATTGTATCTATTCTTATAAACGATGTAACCATTATTTCCAATTAATAAAATGGATGTTTTCCTTCAAAAAAAACGGTCCAAACTGTTGGAAAAACTTGTTCGGTTTTTCTTTTTCCCAAAGTCAACCCTTTACAACGTGATTCATTAAAAAGGGTAGAATATAGTTGTCAGATTAATATATAGAAAACATGACGAAAATAATTAAAACACACCCACATGATAGGGAACCCTGGCCGAACTGGTGACCCACAAGGCCCACACACACCACCAACGATAGGATCAACGTTGAAGATGCCTACGAGTTGTCATCACCGTCACTTCTTCCTGAGCAAGCGACTCTAACTTCACCGAAGACGCCCAACCAAGAGCTTCACTGATGAACAATGCACTAAACATGTTACCCTATGCCAAACAATCTGTCAACCGCGTCGAGGGCTAGGCGACTCTGACGATAACAAGTTTTGTAGGAGAAAGAAGCACGTCTTGCGAAACATAGGATATCATGACCATTACACGTCATCATTGCCACCGTGTCACCCCGCAACTATACAACTCTGACTTTACGCGTAGAGACAAGTCGATCGGTCGACGATGGAGGACATGTCACTACCACACTCCTCTCGTTACCATCATTGTTGCCACACGAGTCGCAACACCAACCAACCACACTGCACGACCAGGCACATCCAGCACCAAGGAAGTGCATGCGGATCAAGAACTTGAAGACGACGCCCCAAAAGGGGAAATGACGTTAAGACACCTCTACCGCACGCCCCGGCCCGAGATCATGAGTTTCCCTGAAGAGATTGATCGGGGGTTGACGATACATGAACTCCTCAATGACGCCTCCGCAGAGGATAGAGACGCCCATGTGTGCCATCATCATCGGGCAACAGTGGTTGGTCGGCCAAGCTCCAGTGGTAGGTGGCAGGGAGGGGAAGCCCGATGCCTCTGTCTGGTTAGTAATTTAGGATATGGTTTTTTAATCCTCGCATGTGTGGCGCTCAGACGGATGGCGGTTCTTCTTCTTTGAGTTTGTCTTTTGGGCTTTGATTCTCCCTGAGTTCGTCCATTTGGACGTAGACGGAGCTCCGACGTAAATTCATGTTGTCTCCTTGAGATGGTGATGTCAGGGTTTCTCGTCATGTGGTGAGATTTTGTATCACGTGGTTCGAATCTATGCAATGGTTCCTGAAGGAAATATGCCCTAGAGGCAATAATAAAGTTGTTATTTTATATTTCCTTATTCGTGATAAATATTTATTGTTCATGCTAGAATTGTATTGATCGGAAACCTTGATACATGTGTGAATACATAGACAAACACTGTGTCCCTAGTGAGCCTCTACTGACTAGCTCGTTGATCAAAGATGGTTAAGGTTTCCTAACCATGGACATGAGTTGTCATTTGATAACGGGATCACATCATTAGGATAATGATGTGATGGGCAAGACCCATTCGTTAGCTTAGCATAATGATCGTTCAATTTATTGCTATTGTTTTTTTCATGTCAAATACATATTCCTGAGACCGTGAGATTATGCAACTCCCGGATAGCGGAGGAATGCCTTATGTGATATCAAACGTCACAACGTAACTGGGTGATTATAAAGATGCTCTATAGGTATCTCTGAAGGTGTTTGTTGAGTTGGCATAGATCGAGATTAGGATTTGTCACTCCGAGTATCAGAAAGGTATCTCTGAGCCCTCTCGGTAATGCACATCATAATAAGCCTTGCAAGGAAATGACTAATGAGTTAGTCTTGGGATGATGTATTACGGAACGAGTAAAGAGACTTGTCGGTAATGAGATTGAACTAGGTATGAAGATACCGACGATTGAATCTCGGGCAAGTAACATACCGATGGACAAAGGGAATCGCGTATGTTGTCATAACGGTTCGACCGATAAAGATATTGGTAGAATATGTGGGAGACAATATGAGCATCCAGGTTCCACTATTGGTTATTGACTGGAGAAGTGTCTCGGTCATGTCTACATAGTTCTCGAACTCGTAGGGTCCGCACGCTTAACATTCGATGACGATATTGCATTATATGACTTATGCGATTTGGTGGATGAGATCATGGACATGATGAGAAGTCTCTAAATGGTCGAGAGATAAAGATTGATATATAGGATGATAGTGTTCGGACACCGGAAGTGTTTCGAAGTGTATCGGATAATTATCAGAGTACCAGGGGGGTACCGGAATCCCCGGGGGAAGTATATGGGCCATATGGGCCATAAGAGGGGTGCACACTAGCCCACAAGGGGTGCCCCCCTAGGCATGTGGCCAAATTGGAGCAGGAACAAGGGGGCTCGGCCCCCCGTCCTTTCTCTATTCCTCCTTCCTTCTTCTCCTTCTATTACTCCCTCCGTTCCTAAATATAAGGTGTATTAGTTTTTCAAAAAGTCAAACGTAACCTATGTTTGACCAACTTTATAGCAAAATATATAAAGATTTACAACACTAAATATATAAAATATAAAAATATACTTCATGAGCAATCTAGTGATAATGGTTTGGTAGTCTATACATTGATATTTTTGTCTATAAACTTGGTCAAAGTTAGACAAGTTTAACTTTTTTTAAAAAATAATACACCTTATATTAAGGAACGGGGGGAGTATATGGTAAGGGGGCGAATTGGGTATGACCCCAAGTAGGATTTGGCCTACTTGGGGCGCCCCTTGGCTGCCTCTTCCCCCCCTCCAACCTATATATATGTGGGGAGGGGGCGCCTAGAACAACACAACATCATCTGTTGCCGTGTGCGGCGCCACCTGCATAATTTACTCCCACGGCCATATCTTTGTAGTGCTTAGGCGAAGCCTTGCGCGGATCACATCACAGTCACTGTCGCCACGCCGTCGTGCTGACGTAACTCATCTACTTCCTCGACATCTTGCTGGATCAAGAGGACGAGGGACGTCATCGAGCTGAAAGTGTGCAGAACTCGGAGATGTCGTACGGTCGGTGCTTGATCGGTCGGAGCTAGAAGAAGTTCGAATACATCAACCGCGTTGTCAAACGCTTTCACTTTTGGTCTACGAGGGTACGTAGGCACACTTTCCCCCTCTCGTTGTTATGCATCTCCTAGATAGATCTTGCGTGAGCGTAGGAATTTTTTTGAAATTGCATGCTACGTTTACCAACAGTGGGATCATGAGCCAGGTCTATGCGTAGATGATATGCACGAGTAGAGCACAAAGAGTTATGGGTGGTGATAGTCATACTGCTTACCACCAACGTCTTATGTTGATTCGGTGGTATTGTGGGATGAAGCAGCCCGGACCAACCTTACATGACAACGTTCATGAGACCGGTTCCACCAACAGACATGCAACTAGTTTTGCATAAAGGTGGTTGGTGGGTGTCTGTTTCTCCTACTTTAATTGAACCGAATTTGACTACGGCCGGTCCTTATAGAAAGTTAAAACAACAAACTTGACGAAACACCATTGTGGTTTTGTGCCGTAGGTAAGAACCGTTCTTGCTAGAAGCCCGTAGCAGCCACGTAAAACTTGCAACAACAAAGTAGAGGACATCTAACTTGTTTTTGCTGGGCATGTTGTGTTGTGATATGGTCAAGAAGTGATGTTTTATACGTTATTGTATGATATCATCACGTTATGTAAGATATCTGACAACCGGCGGGAGCCTTATGGTTGTCTCTTTATTGTATGAAATGCAAACACCATGTAATTGCTTTACTTTACCACTGTGAGTTAGCGATAGTAGTAGAAGCAATAGTTGGCGAGACGACCAGGACGCTACGATGAAGATCACGGTGTAGAGCCGGTGACGATGGAGATCATGACGGTGCTTTGGAGATGGAGATCAAAAGCACAAGATGATGATGGCCATATCATGTCACATATTTTGATTGCATGTGATGTTTATCTTTTATGCATCTTATTTTGCTTAGTACGGCGGTAGATGATACGTCTACAGTGTATCTATAATTTTTTATTGTTCCATGTTGTTATATTATCATTCTTGGATGTTTTATAATCATTTTATATCATTTTTGGTACTAACCTATTGACATAGTGCCAAGTTCCAGTTGTTGTTTTTGCATGTTTTTTACATCGCATGAAATCAATACCAAACAGAGTCCAAACGCATCAAAACTTTTTATGGATTTTTTTGGACCATAAGACATCCCGGGTGCATTGTTCCCACCTCGGGTGCCCCCCGAACTGCCTACTTTCTCTATAAATACGTAAATATTCCAGAAACCCTAGGGGAGTCGACGAAAATCAATTCCAGCCGCCGCAGAGTCCAGAACCACCAGATCCAATCTAAACACCATCATGGAGGGGTTCACCACTTCCATTGGTGCCTCTCCGATGATGCGTGAGTAGTTCTTTGTAGACCTACGGGTTCGTAGTTAGTAGCTAGATGGCTTCCTCTCTCTTTAATTATCAATACAATGGTCTCTTAGAGATCCATATGATGTAACTCTTTTTGCGGTGTCTTTGTTGGGATCCGATGAACTTTGAGTTTATGACCAGATCTATTTTTTTATATCCATGAAAGTTATTTGAGTCTTCTTTGATCTCTTATATGCATGATTGCTTATAGCCTCGTAGTTCTTCTCCGATATTTGGGTTTTGTTTGGCCAACTTGGTATATTTATCTTGCAATGGGAAGATGTGCTTTGTAGTGGGTTCGATCTTACGGTGCTTGATCCCAGTGACAGAAGGGGAACCGACACGTATGTATCGTTGCTACTAAGGATAAAATGATGGGGGTCTATTTTTACATAAATATATCTTTCTACATCATTTCATCGTTCTTATTGCATTACTCCGTTTTTCACGAACTTAATACACTAGATGCATGTTGGATAGCGGTCGATGCATGGAGTAATAGTAGTAGATGCAGGCAAGAGTCGGTCTACTAATCTTGGACATGATGTCTATATAATGATCATTGCCTGGATATCGTCATGATTATTTGAAGTTCTATCAATTGCCCAACAGTAATTCGTTCACCCACCGTTTACTATTTTCATGAGAGAAGCCACTAGTGAAATCTACGACCCCCCGGGTCTCTTTCTCATATTATTTGCCTTTGCGATCTATTTTCCTTTGCTTTTTATTTTCAGATCTATTAAACCAAAAATACAAAAATACCTTGCTGCAGTTTATCTTATTTGGCGTCTGATCTATCAATACATACAACTCTCTCACGTTTGTTTGCCTATCTCTAGGCGTCGTTACCCGAAAGGGATTGACAACCTCTTTTACACGTCGGGTTGCGAATATTTGTTACTTGTGTGCAGGTGATGTTTTCATTGTGTTGCTTGGTTCTCCTACTGGTTCGATAACCTTGGTCTCATCACGGAGGGAAATACCTATTGTTGTTGTGTTGCATCATCCCTTCCTCTTTGGGGAAATACCGACGTAGTTCTAGCAAGCAATCAAAAGGAATTTCTGGCATTGTTGTTGGGGGAATCTTCAACATATACCAGGTTCCTAATCACAAATCTCATATCCTCGCAATTTACATTATTTTCCATTTTCCTCTCCCCCACTTCACAAAAAATACCATTTTTATTCGCCCTCTTTTTCGTTTGTCGTTTTCCGGTCAGATCTATCGCCTACTTGTGTTCTTGTTTACAATTGCTCAAAGATGACGCAAGAGAACACTAAGTTGTGTGATTTTCTTAGTGCCCAAAACAATGATTTTATTGACACTCCGATTGCTCCTCCCGCCACTAGTGCAAAGTCTTGTGATATTAATACTGCTTTGTTGAATCTTGTCATGAAAGATCAATTTTCCGGTACTCCTAATGAGGATGTCGCGTCCCATCTTAATACCTTCGTTTAATTATGTGATATGCAAGAGAAATAAGATGTGGACAATGATGTTGTAAAGATGAAATTATTTCTGTTTTCTTTGCGTGATTCTGCAAAACTTTGGTTTTCTTCTTTGCCTCGCAATAGTATCGATTCTTGGAATAAGTGCAAAGATGATTTTATCACTAAGTATTTTCTGCCCGCGAAAATTATTTCCCTTAGAACCCAGATCATGAATTTCAAGCAACTTGAACATGAGCATGTTGCACAATCTTGGGAAAGGATGAAAATGATGCTAAGGAATTGCCCGACTCATGGGTTAAATCTTTGGATGATCATACAAAACTTTTATGCAGGGTTGAATTTTGTTTCTCGAAATCTTTTGGACTCTGCCACTGGTGGTACTTTTATGGAAATTACTTTGGGTGAAGCCACCAAATTGCTTGATAATATTATGACGAATTATTCGCAATGGCATACCGAAAGGGCGCCTACTAGCAAAAAAGTTAATTCGATTGAGATTGATTCTTTGAGTGAAAAAGTTGATGCTCGTATGAAATTGGTAGCTAGTAGAAGTGCTCCAATTGATTTCAATGATATGCCTTTGTTTACTTTGATTGAGTAAAATAGTGATGCCATAGATGTGAATTTTATCTCTCGAAATAATTTCAATAACAATGCTTATAGAGGTAATTTTAATCCTAGGCCTTGATGACCCACAAGTGTAGGGGGTCTATCGTAGTCCTTTCAATAAGTAAGAGTGTCGAACCCAACGAGGCGCAGAAGGAAATGATAGGCAGTTTTCAGTAAGGTATTTTCTGCAAGCACTGAAATTGTCGGTATCAGATAGTTTTGTGATAAGGTAATTGGTAACAAGTGGCAAATAGTAAAAGTAAATAAGGTGCAGCAAGATGGCCCAATCCTTCTTGTAGCAAAGGACAAGCCTGGACAAACTCTTATATGAAGGAAAACGCTCCCGAGGACACATGGGAATTATCGTCAAGCTAGTTTTCATCACGTTCATACGATTCGCGTTCGGTACTTTGATAATTTGGTATGTGGGTGGACCGGTGCTTGGGTGCTGCCCTTACTTGGACAAGCATCCCACTTATGATTAACCTCTATTGCAAGCATCCGCAACTACAAAAGAAGTATTAAGGTAAACCTAACCATAGCATGAAACATATGGATCCAAAACAGCCCCTTACGAAGCAACGCATAAACTAGGGTTTAAGCTTCTGTCACTCTAGCAACCCATCATCTAGTTATTACTTCCCAATGCCTTCCCCTAGGCCCAAAAAATGGTAAAGTGTCATGTAGTCAACGCTCACATGACACCACTAGAGGAAAGACAACATACATCTCATCAAAATATCGAACGAATACCAAATTCACATGACTACTTATAGCAAGACTTCTCCCATGTCCTCAGGAACAAAAGTAACTACTCACAAGACATAATATTGTTCATGATCAGAGGGGTATTAATATGTATAATAGATATGAACATATGATCTTCCACCAAGTAAACCAACTAGCATCAACTACAAGGAGTAATCAACACTACTAGCAACCCACAGGTACCAATCTGAGGTTTGGGTACAAAGATTGGATACAAGAGATGAACTAGGGTTTGAGAGGAGATGGTGCTGGTGAAGATGTTGATGAAGATAACCCTCCCCAAGATGGGAGAGTAGTTGGTGATGACGGCGGTGAGGATTTCCCCCTCCCGGAGGGAAGTATCCCTGGCAGAACAACTCCGTCGGAGCCCTAGATTGGTTCTGCCAAGGTTCCGCCTCGAAACGGCGGCGTCTGGTCTAGAAAGCCTCCTTATCATTTTTTCCAGGTCAAAACACCCCATATAGGAGAATATGGGCATCGGGGGGTCACCGGGTGGCCCACGAGGCAGGGGGCGTGCCCAGAGCGGCCCACCTGATACGTCTCAAACGTATCTACTTTTCCAAACACTTTTGATATTGTTTTGGCCTCATTCTTGCATGATTTGGACTAAACTAACCCGGACTGACGCTGTTTTCAGCAGAGCTGCCTGTATGGTTTATTTGTGTGCAGGAAAATGGATTTTTAGGTACCTCAGAAAAACCCACGAAAAATCACAGAAAATCCACGCACCCGAAGGAACCAGGAGCCAGAAGTGGGGCCAGAGGGGGCTAGGGGTGCCCAGGCGCCCTGTGGGCGCCCCCCTGGGCCGCGCCGGGGGGCCGCCTGGGTGGGTCCCACACCCCCTGGTGCCCTACTTTACCCCGTATTTTTACTCCCGACGCAGAAACCCCAGATCAGAAGTTCTTTCGCAGTTTTCCGTCGTGGAGCCGCCGCCACCCTCTGTTCTTCCTCGGGAGGGCTAATCTGGAGGCTGAATTGGCCTCCGGAGAGGGGAGATCGTCGCCATCGTCATCATCATCACCACTCCATCATCCCTCCATGACTTCTCCCTCCATGTGTGAGTAATTCCCCCGCTGTAGGCGAAGGGGATGGTAGGGATTGGATGAGTTAGATAATGTAATAGTTTGTCAGATCGTTGGGGGCATGTTGCCTATCATCTACTATGGTGTTTATCATCTTTGCTTCAACTTGTTATTCTTAATGCTTGACACTTAGGGGCCGAGTGCCATGATTTCAGATCTGAACCATATGTGTTTGCATGAATATATTTGTGTTCGTGATCCTATCTATGAGTTGTTTGCACCTGTTACGGTCCAGAACCGGCGATCCCAAAAGTGACAGCTTGGGACACCAAAGGGGATGGTCCGTAGTTTGAGGATTACATGTATCCATTGAGTTCATTGCTTTGTTCCGGTGCTCTTTGACAGGAGCACCTTAATATCCATAAGTTCCTTTTGGCCCCGTTCGTAGCGGGATGGTAGGACAAAAGATGTTGTGCAAGTTCTTATTGCAAGCACGTACAACTACCTACGGGATACATGCCTAATGTTTGATATTTGCCTAGATGATCATTACTTTTCCGTGTGCCGTGCCCCAAGTTAAATCTATCTCATCCATGCAGCGCCCAACCATCCATCTCCCTAGCCTACAGTGTTTTAAATCCTGCTTGTCACTAGTTGCTACTTTTGCCATTTACTACTGCTATTTACTTTTGCTGTTTGCTTTTACTATTACTATCATCACTATCATATCACTGTTACCACTTATCTTTTGTTGCAAGTAAGTATATTTCAGGTGCGGTTGAATTGACAACTCAACTGTCAAAGCTTATAAATACTCTTTGGCTCCCCGTGTGTCGAATCAATAAATTGGGTTATTCTTACCCGCGAAGACTATCTCGATCCCTTATGGTTGAGGGTTATCAAGTACCGTTTTCTGGCGCCGTTGCCGGGGAGCATAGCAATATTTACAAGTCTACTTGAGGTATCCTACCTGCTGCACTTTATCACTATGGGTAAGAAAGGAGACCCCAAGGTTCCGATCTTACTATCCACTACAAGAAGAGGTACTGCTCTGAGCACTAGTGCTACACTTGATTCACCTTCTGTTATGAGTAAGTTTGCCTCACCACCACCACATGATGCTCCTACTGAATCTGTTACTATGTCTGATACTCTTGATGATGCTTCTACTACTTTTGATTATATTAGTTCGCTTGGTTATGCTCTTGAGAAACAAATTGCTGCTGCTGCTAAAAAGTCTGGAATTGAACTTCCTGTTACTCGCTACCCTATTGGTGAAACTTATGATTATCCTGATTTGAGTAAACTCAAGGAGAGTCTCCTTGATGATGATTACTATATACTAGATGAAGATTTATGCAGGGAACTGACAGAGTTTTCCGGCTCTGACCCTGAAGCTATTAAGAAACTGTTTGAAAAACACTCTCTGAAAAACAAAACCGTTCCTAATCCTGAATTTGCTACATCTCCTATATGCATTGATGATCCCGATTATGATTTCTCTGTTGATCTTTCACTTATACCTATGGTAGAAGCTGACCCCTTTTATGGCAGAGAAAATGATGATGCTATTGCACACCTGACTAAACTCGGTGAGTTGGGTAGCCTGTTTACCACAGATGAGAAGATACGATACTTTTATGTGACCAAGCTTCTTCCTTTCTCCTTGAAGGAGGGTGCTAAAGCATGGCATGATTCACTCCCATGCGGTTCCATTAAGAGTCCTCAGGACTTAGCTCACTCTTTTGTTGATAAGTACTTTCCTGCTCACATGCAACATGCTGCTTTACAAAGAATTTATAACTTTAAACATTTGCAGGATGAGTCCCTCCCTAAAGCTTGGGGGAGGTACCGCGGTCTGATTCGGGCTAGACCAGGACATGAAATCCCTAAGAATGAATTAATCGATATATTCTATGCTGGTCTAACTGATGAATCCAGGTCCTATTTGGACAGCTGTGCTGGTTGTGTTTTCAAGAAAAGAACACCGGACGATGCGGAAGATTTAATGGGCAGGATTGCCAAAAACCATGAAGATTGGTCCGTCCCTGAACCACCTCCACCAACAAAGAAGAGGCGCATGTTTGTTCTGAGCCCCGAGGATATGCGAGAAGCAAAGAAGTCTATTAAAGAGAAAGGTATTAAAGCTGAAGACGTGAATAATCTACCCCCTATTGAGAAGCTGTGTGAGCCTACCACTCACCCTCCTATGGTAGAGGTACACTCTCTTTTAGATTTCAACGCAAGTGACATCCCTCATGGTAAGCCTCCTGATCAATGTTTAGATGAGTTTGATAATTTTATTATGAAACAAAATCATTTTAATGAGAGGATAGAAATTCAGTTGCATGATAATTCCCTTGCTATCAAAAGACTGCTTGATGTTTTAGATAGAACAGTTAATGATGTTCAATGTCTTGTGAAGCATTTTCATATGGTTCAAACTCAGCTTGATCAAATTTCTAATGTGCAAAGAGATTTGCTTGCTAACAATGCCAAACAAGATAATTTGCAGGCTTTCGGGATTAAGACCCGAGGAGGAACTAGCACTCAAGATCCTCTTTATCCAGAGGGGCATCCGAAGAGAATCGAGCAGGATTCTCAAATGCGGGAAGAAGAAATTGTTGGCTCTCCAAAGAAAAAGAAGAAACATAAGGAGACTGACAATTCTAATGATCCTATTGCAGATGAAGAACCAGCTATTGATCCCAACAGTGTATCTATCTCCGATGCTGAGACTGAAGACGGTGCTGAACCTGAAGGTAATAATAATGAGAAGAATGATCCGCCTGAAGTTCGAGAAGAAGAAGCACCTGACAAACGTAAGAGGTACACTAAAGAAGATTTCATCGCAAGAAAATATGGGAAGGAAAGAGAACCATGGGTACAGAAACCCATGCCCTTTCCAGGTAAGTCCATCAAATCTAAAGAAGAAGAGCATTACAATAAGTTTTGTGAGTGGATTAAACATCTTTTTCTTCAAATCCATTTGACCGATGCTATTAAGTTACTTCCTTATTCAAAATATATGAAATATATTGTCACTAACAAAAGGAAAGTTCCTAATGATGCAATATCTACTATGCTTGCTAACTACTCTTTCAGTGGAAAGATTCCTGAGAAGCTCGGTGATCCAGGTATACCCACCATTCCTTGCTCCATAAAGAATAATTATGTCAAAACTGCTTTATGTGATCTTGGAGCAGGAGTGAGTGTTATGCCTCTCTCTCTTTACGAGAGGCTTTGTTTAGAAAAACTAATTCCTACAGATATCTCCCTTCAGATGGCTGACAAGTCAACCGCTGTTCCGATAGGTATTTGTGAGGATGTTCCCGTAGAAGTTGCTAATTTTTTAATTCTTACTGATTTTGTTGTGCTTGACATGCCTGAGGATGGGAGCATGTCCATTATTCTTGGTAGACCTTTCCTTAACACCGCAGGTGCTATTATTGATTGCAATAAAGGGAAGGTTACCTTCCATGTGAATGATAAAGAACACACGGTATATTTTCCAAAGAAGATCGACAGGAGGCATGGCCTCAACTCTATAGAGAATATCGAGACCGTGAAGATTGGAGAATGGGATTGTCCACTACATGTGCCTCACAAATACAAAACTATCATGGTAGGGACAATGTCCATCAAGGTAAAGGTTCAGTGATTACTTCGTGAGAGGTGAGACTTTTTGCTCTATATATCGCCTGTTTGTTGGTAAGACTTGATCAACCTTATTAACAAATATGTTTTATATGGATAAAAAGTTGAGCTTGTTATGTTTTCACTTGTTTTTAGTTTTGTCCTACTTGCTGTACCAAGCATTTATGTTTTTTAAGCTTCACAATACTACTAACTGCTTCAAGTTTTCAGAGAGTTTCACAGCTTTTTGAACTTCGAAAAAATTTCAACAGTGAAGTTTTCAGAAAAATTCCAGAAAAATTATAATAAAAATTTCCACGTCGGGAGAGACCCAGAGGGGCCTGGGGCCAGCCAGGGGGGCCACCAGTGGCCCAGGCGGCCAGCTGGCGCGGCCCAGCCCCTGGCCGCGCCCATAGGGCGCCTGGGGCCCACGGGACCCCCCTCCAGGTATGTCTTCTTCCTCCCTCTCTCTCTTTCTCCAAAAACGCGAGTTCTGCACTTGTTCTTTGTGTTCTTGCTGTTCTTGGAGGCGATTCTTCGATCTCTCTCTACAGCCCATCATTTGAGCTAAAATTTTGAGCAAATACTCCCTGGTATGTGACTCCTCCACCCCTCCAATTAGATTTTGGATTGGTGGCCTCATTTGTGAGTATTTAGTAGTTCTTGGTGCTGTAGAGATGAGCTTGCATGCATGTGTAGAAAGTTATTTTTCAAGTTTTGATGCAAGTTTATGCCTTGGGCAAGTGAGTTGAGTAGTTTGCCTTAGCTCACTTTGTTTTAATCCTCGTTTTTGTAAATTGTAAAAAAATTCAGAAATGAGTTTGTTAGGAAGGGCAAAAGGATGGCTTGAGAAGAGGAGGCCCGCACACTCCGATCGAGTTACTAGAGCCGCATCTTCACCATCAACTGCTAGGGTGAGCTATAATGAAGATCATGTGCCCCTGGAGTTGTTGGAAGACACAAGTCCAGCACGTGCGATGACGTTTCCATGTGATGAATTCATGGAAGCTGCAGGAATCAAAGATGAGTTTTATAATCTTTGTGCTAATGCAGGTTTGACACGACTCGTCACGAGCCGTGTTACCCAATATCAAAAACTCACCTCCAGTTTCATTAACAGTTGTAGATATAATCCTGATTCAGGTGCTATTGAGTTTAAAATTTACAATGATCTTATCACCATGACTTTGGGAAATTTTTGTGAAATAATAGGTGTGCCGAACGTTGGGAGGACGGCTAGGATGGCCACTCAGCCCTCCGAGCTGAAAACCGTCATCAACTCTCTCTGCAGCATGGGTACGAGGGATATTCATCGGTCGAAGATCTCCAGCATCTTATTTCTGCACCTCAGGTATTTTGCATATTATATTGCCAGAGGGGTGTTAGCTCGTGACAACACGAGCAGCATTTCTGCTCCGGATATTGCTATCCTGGCAGCAGCCCTCTCAGGGAGGTCTGATTATAATCTGGGTACCTTAATTGCTCGACGCCTTGCTATGAACGGTAACAAGGGGGACTTATATGGTGGCGTTTACGCCACACTTATCTTAGAGCATCTTGGAGGCACCCCACACCCTGATGATACTCCTTTTACCTATTTAAGCTTTGATCTTGCTGCTATGAAAAGGCATAAGTTTGTTACCATGAGTTCTGAGCTTGATAATCTTATTTATATCTTGCGTTTCGGAACTACCGCGGAACACGAGATCCGTCTACCTGCACCTCTTTTGATTGATTTTTCTCGCAGGAACGGATGGTCCTTGATGTTGTTCAGTTCGATGAGTTCATGGTCCAGCATCAGTTTCATAACCCCATGGAGGGGGTTGTGCCCGACGAGGAGAGGCACGGTGAGATACCACATTTTCAGGAAGAGACCGCCACCGAGTTTGATGAAGGGTCTTCCTCTGTTTGGCGCTCGGAACCTTCCTCGTGGGAGACTCCGAGGAGTTCGGTGTACGCGCCAGCATCCTTCTACGACCCGTGGACTCACCACCATACCCCTGGAGCAGGAGGCTCCTGGGGGCAGTAGCTGCTACCAACTTAGGCCAAAAGCCTAAGCTTGCGGGAGTACGTGCCCTTCTCACTTTTCCATTGTATTATCCGTTTTATTCGCTTTGATCTTTTCGAAGTTTTTGCCTGTTCTTCTTTGTTTCTCTCTTTGCAAAAACAACAAAAAGATTTTTTTTCTTTCTTTTGCTTTTATTCAACCTTTGAAAGAAAAACCAAAAAGATTTCCTTTCTCTCTTTAGTTTGCTTTGTTTTCAGAGGTCAGCTCCAGTCCGTGATGTCATTTGATTATATTTCCTACGTTCGATCGTGCAAGTGACAAGCAGTGATGACGAAGATCGATTGAAAGGAAGCAACAAGGAAGACCGGTATGAACTCTTATTGTTTCTACTTTTGTACATATGCCTGTACTTATGATCTAGAGACCAGCTTGCAGCGACATAGTGCTATGTTTACAATGCTCTTCCAGTGGTTCATGCTTTCCTTGTGGCTAGTCTCGAATAACTAGAGTATATAATGTGTTATTGAAATGATCTACATGCATTGCACTGTTCATAGTCTGGTATACTAAGGTGGTATTTCCCTTTAGAGAATTTTTGGATTGACTTGGCACATGCTTACACATGTTTAAGACTAAAAAGTCTACTTTTGCCTTGATGATCTTTGAGTTTTAGAATAGTTATATCACTTTCATGCCCGATTCAATGTTGCTTTGTCGCTCTGCATGATTATGACCGTTATTGCTCTCTAGTTGGTCGCTTCCCAGTCTTTTGCTAAACCTCCACCTGTACTAAGCGGACTGACTGCTTGTGCATCCAAAATCCTTAAAACTAGTTATGCCATATGAGTCCATTATACCTTCCTATACATGGTATTTACCTGCCATTCCTAACAAAGACTTTCATGTACCATCTCGAAACTAATAAAAAGCATTTCTCTTTTGTGCCTATGTTTTAGCTCATGAGGAAGTAGTAGTTAATTCATGATCTTTTTAAGTTGGACAAGTTTCACCCCTGGATTGTATGTCTAATGTGCAAACCCCTAATACAAAAGGAACTGGCATTGAGTGCGCCCGGCTCAAAAAGATAATATAACAAACAAACCCTCCTTCACGCTTTGTTCATGAGAAATCAGAAAACTTTGGCAGTGATAAACAAAGGAGATTAAGAGGATGTGATCGTCCTCATGCGGGAGCCGTTCCTCGAGACTTGTCCACTTAAAAAGTGATTGAGTTATCTGCTAGCATTCGTTGACGAAATATGCACTTCTCAAAACATGTTTACTTCTGTTTTTAAAACCAAGAGCTCTGGTACATGTTTAGTTTTTGTTTCCGACCACGGGTATTCAACCTTGCCAATAAAAGCCACGGTTCGAGAGTCTCACCTTCTTTCTTCAAAGCACCGACTAGGAGAGCATAATTGTCATTCTGAGTGTAATGTGCATTGTCCCAAAGTATTACATTGTCTTCTGCATACTTGTGATATGATTTATTTCGAAATTCTTAGTTCTAGTCTCCTTTAAAACTCTGGAGGAGTCTCTGCATTTATGTTTTGCTTCACTCATGGAGGCTAGCGAGATACCACCCTAATATGCTCAAGCTATGTGCAATGTAATCTTGTCTTGATTTTCAGTAATATATTATTTACTTTTAAGCATTTGTGACTGGTCACTTGAAAGAAGGATTGCTCCTTGCATTGTCCTCATAAGTACTGTTTCAATACTTGCTAAACTCTTTTTGTAGTACATGCTTATATACATCTAATGAAGCAAAAGAGTTTGTCAAAGTTTTCTTTGTCGCGTCCAGTTCATTGAACTGAATTGCTTGAGGACAAGCAATATGCTAAGCTTGGGGGAGTTGATACGTCTCAAACGTATCTACTTTTCCAAACACTTTTGATATTGTTTTGGCCTCATTCTTGCATGATTTGGACTAAACTAACCCGGACTGACGCTGTTTTCAGCAGAGCTGCCTGTATGGTTTATTTGTGTGCAGGAAAATGGATTTTTAGGTACCTCAGAAAAATCCACGAAAAATCACAGAAAATCCACGCACCCGAAGGAACCAGGAGCCAGAAGTGGGGCCAGAGGGGGGCCAGGGGGTGCCCAGGCGCCCTGTGGGCGCCCCCCTGGCCGCGCCGGGGGGCCGCCTGGGTGGGTCCCACACACCCTGGTGCCCTACTTTACCCCGTATTTTTACTCCCGACGCAGAAACCCCAGATCAGAAGTTCTTTCGTAGTTTTCCGTCGCGGAGCCGCCGCCACCCTCTGTTCTTCCTCGGGAGGGCTAATCTGGAGGCTGAATTGGCCTCCGGAGAGGGGAGATCGTCGCCATCGTCATCATCATCACCACTCCATCATCCCTCCATGACTTCTCCCTCCATGTGTGAGTAATTCCCCCGCTGTAGGCGAAGGGGATGGTAGGGATTGGATGAGTTAGATCATGTAATAGTTTGTCAGATCGTTGGGGGCATGTTGCCTATCATCTACTATGGTGTTTATCATCTTTGCTTCAACTTGTTATTTTTAATGCTTGACACTTAGGGCCCGAGTGCCATGATTTCAGATCTGAACCATATGTGTTTGCATGAATATACTTGTGTTCGTGATCCTATCTATGAGTTGTTTGCACCTGTTACGGTCCGGAACCGGCGATCCCAAAAGTGACAGCTTGGGACACCAAAGGGGATGGTCCGTAGTTTGAGGATTACATGTATCCATTGAGTTCATTGCTTTGTTCCGGTGCTCTTTGACAGGAGCACCTTAATATCCATAAGTTCCTTTTGGCCCCGTTCGTAGCGGGATGGTAGGACAAAAGATGTTGTGCAAGTTCTTATTGCAAGCACGTACAACTACCTACGGGATACATGCCTAATGTTTGATATTTGCCTAGATGATCATTACTTTTCCGTGTGTCGTGCCCCAAGTTAAATCTATCTCATCCATGCAGCGCCCAACCATCCATCTCCCTAGCCTACAGTGTTTTAAATCCTTCTTGTCACTAGTTGCTACTTTTGCCATTTACTACTGCTATTTACTTTTGCTGTTTGCTTTTACTATTACTATCATCACTATCATATCACTGTTACCACTTATCTTTCGTTGCAAGTAAGTATAATTCAGGTGCGGTTGAATTGACAACTCAACTGCCAAAGCTTATAAATACTCTTTGGCTCCCCGTGTGTCGAATCAATAAATTGGGTTATTCTTACCCGCGAAGACTATCTCGATCCCTTACGGTTGAGGGTTATCACCACCCTCGTGGACAGGTGGTGCCCCCCCTGGTGGATCTCTTTCGCCAGATATTTTTTATATTTTCTGAAGCGGTGTTTCCTGGAGTTTCGGAGCTTTTTGAGCTGTACAAAATAGGTCTCCAATGTTTGCTCCTTTTCTAGCCCAGAATTCCAGCTACCGGCATTCTCCCTCTTCATGTAAACCTTGTAAAATAAGAGATAAAAGGCATAAGTATTGTGACATAACATGTAATAACAGCCCATAGTGCAATAAATATCAACATAAAAGCATGATGCAAAATGGACGTATCAGGCCTTTCCCGGGGAATTCCTTTAATAGTTATGGTAATTCCTATGGTAATTCTTCTTACAATAATAATAGGAATACCTCTGATCTAGAGAACAATATTAAAGAATTTATCAATACTCAAAAGGTTTTCAATGCTTCCATAGAAGAAAAATTGAATAAGATTGATGATATGTCTAGGAGTATTGATAGAATGTCTCATGATGTGGAAAATCTCAAGTTGATAATTTGTGTGCCTAAAGTTGAGGAATCAATTAAAGCTCTTTATGTTTCTATGGATGAAAGTAAGAAAAGAACCGCCATGCTTAGATCTAGAAGAGAATCTTTAGAAAAGGCGTTTTCTAGTGATTGCTTTCATAAAATGCTGAAGATCTTAAAATGAGTGGTATTTCTTCTATTGATTCCTTATTTAGTAAAGTTCGACTTGATGAAAATGGGACCGAAGAAGAGTCAACTTTAGTTAGAAGGTGTCTTGATAATTCGGAGGGTGAAAATCTTGTTGAGAAAATTGATAAAAGTGGGTTTGGAGAGGTCAAGACTTTAACTAGTGATGCGTCCACTATTTTGGATTACAAAGACTTTAATTATGATAGTTGCTCTTTGATTGATTGTATTTCTTTGTTGCAATCCATGATTAATTCACCCCATGCCTATGAACAAAATAAAACTTTTACTAAACATATTGTTGATGCTATGATGAAAGCTTTAGAAGATAAGTTGGAATTAGAAGTATCAATTCCTACAAAGTTGCATGATGAATGGGAACCTACTATCAAAATCAAAATTAAAAATTGTGAGTGTTTTGCTTTGTGTGATTTGGGTGCTAGTGTTTCCACGATTCTGAAGTCTCTTTGTGATGTTCTTGGTCTTACCAATATTGAAGATTGCTCTCTTAATTTGCATTTGGCGGATTCTACTATTAAAAAGCCTTTGGGAAGGATCAATGATGTTCTTATTCTTGCAAATAGGAACTATGTACCCATAGACTTTATTGTTCTTGACATCGATTGCAATCCGTCTTGCCCTATTATACTTGGTAGACCGTTTTTGCGCACTATTGGCGTGGTGATTGATATGAAAGAAGGGAATATTAAATTCAAATTCCCTTGAGAAAGGGCATGGAACACTTCCCTAGAACCAAGATCAAATTGCCTTATGAATCTATAATGATGGCAACTTATGGAACATCCAACTAGGATGACAACACTTGAAATGTTGGTATCATGCCTAGCTAAGGGCGTAAAATGATAGCGCTCATTGGAAGGCAACACAACTTGTATCTTTTTGCCTTTTAGTTTTCTTGCTGTTTTCAATAAAATACCCATTAATACCTCTATTTAGATGTGTTTTTGTGGTTTGAATAAATGTTTGTGCCAAGCAAATCCTTTAGGATCATGTTGGGTGATAGTAGATTCGATCTTGCTGAAAAATAGAAACTTTTGCGCTCACGGATTTTTTTCTCATTTTTTTTACAGGAGAGTGTTTTTGAGTTGATTTTTTTGTAGAAGATTAATATACAAATTGTTACGTGGTCCTTATTTTATCAAAAAAATAGAGTTACAGAAGTATTCAAAATAGGGGTGGGCATAAAAACCGATGAACCGAAGACCGAACCGATACCGATACCGAATAAACCGAATTTTTGGTTTTTTCATTAGCACAGAAAAAATCGGTTTGTACATCCACTAACCGAACTCAGTTCGGTAAGTCTAGTTTATGTATCGGTTAGCCGAACAAAAACCGATTAAACTAAACTTGTGAACACACAACCCGAAACTAAGCAGCCAGCGTCGTGCGCCCAGGTCCTTCCATGGTGCCACTTGCGCTACGCGACAGGTACATGGGCCTAGGGCCTAGGCAACCACGTGCATGCAATGAGTGCAAGGGCCTTTAAAAAATAGTGCAAGGCCGAAACTTACGTGTACTATTTTCTGAAGCGTATAGCCGTAAGCCCGTAACACTGCACCATTTTGACTTTTGACGTTCTTATTAGTCCCACCTCGCTCGGCTACGCAAAAGGAGTTGGGGAGCTCAGCTATATAAGAGGAGGCGTGTGAGACATCCAAGGCACCTAGCAGGTATTCATTATTTGGCAGTAAACCGAATACTGAACCGAAATTACAGTTAACCGAATATTCAGTTTCTGATTTTTAGGTGTCATTTTCGGTTAGCAATTCTGACAACCGAAATCAGAAAAATACCGAAATTTGATAACCGAAGTTTCGGTTAATACCGAATGCCCAGGCCTAATTCGAAATATCCAGATTGCTACAGACTGTTCTGTTTTTGACAGATTTTGTTTTCTTTGCGTTGTGTGCTTGTTTTTATGATTCTATGGTTTTCTTTGATGAGTTTTTGCCATAGAAAAGTTGGAATACAGTAGATATAATGCAAGAATAAAATATGAATTGGTTTGCTACAATACTTATAGTAGTGATTGGTTTTGTTATACTAACGGATCTCACGAAGGTTTTTGTTGAGTTTTGTGTGATTGAAGTTTTCAAGTTTTGGGTGATGTTACGATGGATGAAGGAATAAGGAGTAAGAAGAGCCTAAGCTTGGGGATTCCCATGGCATTCCAAGCTATTATCCAAAGAGAAGCAAGCAACTAAGCTCGGGGATGCCCCGAGTGGCATCCCCTCTTTCTTCTAACGTCCATCGGTAATTTACACGAAGCTATATTTTTATTCGTCACATACTATGTGTTTTGCTTGGAGTGTATTGTATGATATGAGTCTTTGCTTGTTTTCTTTTTCTTTTTAAGTCTTGAATCCTTGCTGGACACACCCATTTGGGAGAGCCATAATTATGCAATGACTTGCTAGAATAGCTCTCTCTGCTTCACTTAAATTTTTATGAGCTATGGATTTGCTCTAGTGCTTCACTTATATATTTTGTGAGCATGGCGTGCTTTAATATTTTTGAAGAAATACTCTCTTGCTTCACTTAGATTTATTTGAGAGTTAGTAAAATTTTCAAGAAATTCTCTCTTGCTTCACCTAAATTATTTTGAGAGAAAAAAAATATTATGCTCGTGGTCTTCACTTATATTTGTTTCAGCTTATCAAAAGCTACACATGAAAATTAGTCCCAAAGTGATAGATATCCAAGAAGGATATAATAAAAACTTTCATGAAGATCATTGTACAAAATAAACTTGATTCCTTGTAATAGTTTTGAGATATGATGATGTGATATGTGAGTCATGTTGATGAGTAATTGTGCTTTAGTAAGAATATTGGTGTTAAGGTTTGTGATTCCCTATGCAAGCAAGTCAATAGTCATGCAATGAAATTACATCCTACTTGTGGTGCATTATTCGGTGTTAATTATGCTTAATGCTCGCTTATAAGATTAGTTGTTTCTTGGTTGGTCGCTTCTCAATCTTTTGCTAACCTTCATTTTGCACTAAGTATGATCACTACTTGTGCATCCAAAATCCTTTAAACCAGTTATGCCACATGAGTCCACTATACCCACCTATATTCGGTATTCTTTTGTCGTTCTAAGCAAATTTGTATGTTCCATCTCTAATTTTCAAAATAAATTTCTTTTTGTGTGCTCGTACCGCTCGCGAGGCGGTGAGGGGTGGCCAATATTTTCCATGCTAGATGTGTTATTCTCATGATGAGTGTTTATTCACCTGTCATTGCACAAGAGTAAGGCAAAGGTATTAGGGATGCCCAGTCTTGAAATAAAAAAATGAATTTACTTTATGTTGTCAAATAATAAATTCATTGGAAAGTGTTGGTATGGAAGGCACCCGTGGATACGGTTAGCCATGGCTTGTGAAAGTTTGGTGGGAAAAGGAATAAACTTTATTTTATGTTTGGGAACTGCCTATGATATATCTAGCATGGAAAGTGTTGTGAACTCTAAGTCATTTTCGTTGTTGGGAAAAGTATGCTACCCAAAATAATTTTATCTCTCAATTTAAGCTTTGAGCTCTGGCACCTCTACAAATCCCCACTCCCCTCTGCAAAGGGCCTTTCTTTTACTTTATGCAATTTTTATTTTGAATTTGAGTCTCCATCTTCTCTTATAAAGCATCAACTGGGAGGCACTATGATCGTACTTGAGTATTGGGTGTATTTAATATGTGAGTGTGTTTCATGAATGGATCAATGGTTGAGCATGATGGGCTAGGGATAACTTATTTTAGCATTGATATTTTGAAAGACATGGTTGCTTGTTAATATGCTTGAGTATTTTAAATCTCATGTCAAAACTAGACTATTGCTTTGAACCATATAAAAGTCCAAATATCCATGCTATAAAGAAAAGAATATGATATGACATGTTAGGCAGCATTCCACATCAAAAATTCTACTTTTATCATTTACCTACTCGAGGATGAGCAGAAATTAAGCTTGGGGAAGCTGATACGTTTCCAATGTATCTATAATTTTTTATTGTTCCATGATGTTATATTATCATTCTTGGATGTTTTATAGTTATTTTATATCATTTTTTGGTACTAACCTATTGACATAGTGCCAAGTGCCAGTTGATGTTTTCTGCATGTTTTTTACATCGCAGGAGATCAATACCAAACGGAGTCCAAACGCGGCGATACTTTTTGCGGATTTTTTATCAGAAGACATCCAGTGGGTCGGAGAAGCACCTAGGGGGTGCTCCGAAGGGAGCACAACCCACCAGGGCACGCTAGGAGGCCCAGGCGCGCCCTGGTGGGTTGTGCCCACCTCGGGTGCCCCTCGGACCGCCTATTTGCTCTATAAATACCCAAATATTCCGGAAACCCTAGGGAGGTCAACGAAAATCAATTCTAGCCGCCGCAGAGTCCAGAACCATTAGATCTAATCTAGACACCATCACGGAGGGCTTCACCACTTCCATTCGAGGAGCTAAAGGTAGAACAAATATTCCCTCAAGTTGTATTGACCATCGATACAACTCTACGCACGCTTAACGTTTGCTTTACCGGAAACAGGTATGAAACTATTTTGTAGGTGTGATGCTAGAACTACTTTGCAAGAATAAAACTAGAAGTACTTTGCAAGATAATAAAAGTGGATAGCTTTTGTTAACAAGAAAGTTATTTGTCCCTAGGTAATCGATAACAAGTACCGGTAATCATTCTTGTAATTTTATATGAGAGAGAGGCATGAGCTAACACAATTTTCGTAGTTGGATCATATGCACTTATGATGGGAACTCTAGCAAGCATCCGCAACTACTAAAATCATTAAGGTCATGAAACCCAACCATAACATTAAGTGTCAAGTCCTCTTTACTCCCATACGTCATACCCCCCTTACTCGGGTTTAAGTTTCTGTCACTCTCACAACCCACTGTAAACAAACCATGAACATATTGCAACACCCTACAACGGCTCATGTTTCCCTGAGAACGGAGGGCATCATAGGACAGCACCATAAATAAAATATACAGTCATACCAACCAAGATCACGATTAGCCCACATGACAAAGCGGATCTACTCAAACATCATAGGATAACCATAGATCATTGGGAAATAATATATGGAGTTGAGCACCATGTTTAAGTAGAGACTACAGTGAGGGGAAAGAGGTGATACACCACTGCAATGAGGGGGAGAGAGTTGGTGTTCACGGTAGCAAGATTGTTGATGTAGATCGCGGTCCCGATCGTTGCCCCGGTGGCACTTCGGCGCCACCGGAAGCGAGGGGGAGAGAGCCCCCCTCCTTCTTCTTCTTCCTTGGCCTCCTCCCTAGGTGGGAGAAGGGTTCCCCTCTGGTCCTTGGTCTCCATGGCATGGGAGGGGCGAGAGCCCCACCGAGATTGGATCCGTCTCTCTGTCTCTCTCTATTTCGCGTCCCGAGATCTGGCCGAAAGCCGTTTCTTATATTCCCGGAGATCCGTAACTCCGATTGCGCTGAGATTTTTACACGATGTTTTTACGGATATAAGCTTACTTGCATCCGAAGTACAGCTCCAACCGATGTTCTAGGTGGGCATAAGACACCTGGGCGCGCCAGGCACCTCTGGCGTGCCTTGGTGGGTTGTGGGGCCTACGGGCCCCCGTTTACGTTGCTTCCACCTCCCAAAAATCACAAATATTACAAAATAATTCTCCATGAAATTTTATTGCATTTGGACTTCGTTTGATATGGATACTCCGCGATACAAAAAACATGCAGAAAACAGGAACTGGCACTAGATCAGTAAGTTAGTCCAATAAATCATATAAATAGTTGCCAAAAATATGTGAAAGTTTTATAATATTGGCATGAAACAATCAAAAATTATAGATACGACGGAGACGTATCAGCTTCCTCTCTCTTTTGATTATCAATACAATGGTCTCTTGGAGATCCATATGATGTAACTCTTTTTGTGGTGTGTTTGTTGGGATCCGATGAACTTTGAGTTTATGATCAAATCTATCTTTTTATATCCATGAAAGTTATTTGAGTCTTCTTTGATCTCTTATATGCATGATTGCTTATAGCCTCGTATTTCTTCTATGATATTTGGGTTTTGTTTGGCCAACTTGATCTATTTATCTTGCAATGGGAAGAGGTGCTTTGTAGTGGGTTCGATCTTAAGGTGCTTGATCCCAGTGACAGAAGGGGAACCGACACGTATGTATCATTGCTACTAAGGATAAAACGATGGGGTCTATTTCTAAATAAATAGATCTTGTCTATGTTATGCCATCGTTCTTATTGCATTACTCCATTTTTCCACGAACTTAATACACTAGATGCATGCTGGGATAGCGGTCGATGTGTGGAGTAATAGTAGTAGATGCATGCAGGAGTCGGTCTACTAATCTTGGACGTGATGTCTATATAATGATCATTGCCTGGATATCTTCATGATTATTTGAAGTTCTACCAATTGCCCAACAGTAATTTCTTCACCCATCGTTGGCTATTTTCTCGAGAGAAGCCACAACTGAAATCTACGGCCCCCGGGTCTCTTTCTCATATTATTTTCCTTTGCGATTTATTTTGCTTTGCTATTATTTTCAGGTCTATTAAACAAGAAATACAAAAAGATCTTGCTTCAATTTATCTTATTTGGCGTTCGGTCTATCAATATTTACAACTATCTCACGTTCGTTTGCCTATCTCTAGGCGCCGTTACACGAAAGGGATTGACAACCCCTTTTACACGTCGGGTTGCGAGTATTTGTTAGTTGTGCAGGTGCCATTTACGTTGTGTTGCTTGGTTCTCCTACTGGTTCGATAACCTTGGTCTCATCACTGAGGGAAATACCTACCGTTGCTCTGCTGCATCATCCCTTCTTTGGGGAAATATCGACGTAGTTCTAGCAAGCAATCAGTAGCATTATAAGATGATACCTTAACCAAATTTCAATGTAAAAAGTGTCCTCCCTCAGTATGCACCATTGCTACAGTTCTTCATGTTGAGATACCACGTGATGATCAGGTGTGATAGACTCTACGTTCACATACAACGGGTGCAAGACAGTTTTGCGCATGCGGAATACTCGGGTTAAACTTGACGAGCCTAGCATGTACAAACATGGCCTTAGAACACTGGAGACTGAAAGGTCCAATGTGAATCATATAGTAGATATAATCAACATAGAGATGTTCACCGTTAATGACTACCCCATCTCACGTGATGATCGGACATGGTTTAGTTGATTTGGATCATGTATCATTTAGATGACTTGAGGGATGTCTATCTAAGTGGGAGTTTATAAGTAATTTGATTAATTGAACTTAATTTATCATGAACTTAGTCCTGCTAGTATTTGTATATCTATGTTGTATATCAATGGCACGTGCTACCGTTCCCTTAAATTTAAATGCGTTCCTAGAGAAAGCTAAGTTGAAAGATGATGGTAGCAACTACTCAAGGAAATATGCCCTAGAGGAAATAATAAAGTTGTTATTTTATATTTCCTTATATCATGATAAATGTTTATTATCATGCTAGAAATGTATTAACCGGAAACTTGATACATGTGTGGATACTAGACAAAACACCGTGTCCCTAGTAAGCCTCTACTAGACTAGCTCGTTAATCAAAGATGGTTAAGTTTCCTAACCATAGACATGTGTTTTCACTTGATGAACGGGGTCACAACATTAGGAGAATGATGTGATGAACAAGACCCGCCTATTAGCTTAGCATAATGATCGTTCAATTTTACTGCTACTGGTTTCTTCATGTCAAATACATATTTCTCCGACTATGAGATTATGCAACTCCCGGACATTGGAGGAATGCCTTGTGTCCTATCAAACCTCACAACATAACTAGGTGATTATAAATATGCTCCACAGGTATCTTCGAAGGTGTTTGTTGGGTTGGCATAGATAGAGATTAGGATTTGTCACTCCGAGTATCGGAAAGGTATCTCTGGGCCCTCTCGGTGATACACATCATAAGAAAATCCTTGCAAGCAAAGTGACTAATGAGTTAGTTATGGGATGATGTATTACGGAACAAGTAAAGAGACTTGCCGGTAACGAGATTGAACTAGGTATGAAGATACCGACTATCGAAGGCAAGTAACATACAGATGACAAAGGGAATAGCGTATGTTGTCATTACGGTATGACCGATAAAGATCTTCGTAGAATATGTAGGAACCAATATGAGCATCCAGGTTCCGCTATTGGTTATTGACCGAAGAGGTGTATCGGTCATGTCTACATAGTTGAAAGGATCGAGAAGAGGTGTTTAGAGGGGGGGGGGTGAATAGACTCTTACCAAGAAAAGTGGTAGTTTTTAATTTCCTTAAGTTGAGGTGGAGTTTTAGCACATGTTTAAATATTCACAATACATATCAAGCAAGCATGACAAGAGTATATGGGCAGCGGAAAGTAAAGCATGCAATTTTGCAAGAATGTAAAGGGATGGGATTGGAGTGTGCAAACGCAAGTGGAGACACGGAGATTTTTGGCGTGGTTCTGATAGGTGGTGCTATCGTACATCCACGTTGATGGAGACTTCAACCCACGAAGGGTAACGGTTGCGCGAGTCCAGGGAAGGCTCCACCCACGAAGGGTCCACGAAGAAGCAACCTTGTCTATCCCACCATGTCCATCGCCCACGAAGGACTTGCCTCACTAGGGTAGATATTCACGAAGTAGGTGATCTCCTTGTCCGTACAAACTCCTTGGTTCAACTCCACAATCTTGACGGAGGCTCCCAAGTGATGCCTAACCAATCTAGGAGACACCACTCTCCGAAAGGTAATAGACAGTGTGTTGATGATAAACTCCTTGCTCTTGTGCTTCAAATGATAGTCTCCCCAACACTCAACTCTCTTTCATAGGATTGGATTTGGTGGAAAGATGATTTGAGTGGAAAGCAACTTGGAGAAGGCTAGAGATCAAGATTTATGTGGTTGGAATGGAATATCTTGACCTCAACACAAGTGTAGGTGCTTCTCTCTCAGAAAATGTATATTGGAAGTGTAGGTATGTTCTGATGGCTTTCTCCATGAATGAAGAGTGGGTGGAGGGGTATATATAGCCTCCACACAAAATCTAACCGTTACACACAATTTACCAAACTCGGTGGGACCGAATCAGAAAACTCGGTCAGATCGATTTAGTTCATAATGTGACGGTTAGGCATTTCGGTGGGACCGATATGATCAACTCGGTGGGACCGCTTTCATTAGGGTTAGGGCATAACATAATATCAGTGAGATCGATCACATAAACTCGGTGAGACCGATTTCTGTAATAGGCACACAGAGGCTTGGTTAGGCAAACTTGGTGAGACTGATTCGCTCATTTCAGTGAGACCGAAATGTTATGAAGAGGCAACAGAGAGTTTGCAATGCTAACTCGGTGAGACCGATTATCACATCTCGGTTGGACCGAAATGTTACAAATAGGAAATAGAGAGTTTACATTCCCATCTCGGTGAGACCGAGATCCCTATCGGTGAGACCGAATTGATTAGGGTTTGTGGCAGTGGCTATGTCAACTGAACTCGGTGGCGCCGGATAGAAAGTTTCGATGGGGCCGAGTTTGACTTTTGGTTTGTGGCATAAGTGGATGTGAGAAAGTGGTTGAGGGTTTTGGAGCATATCACTAAGCACTTTGAGCAAGCAAGCCATTAAGCAACACCTCATCCCCTTTTAATAGTATTGGCTTTCCTATGGACTCAATGTGATCTTGGATCACTAAAATAGGAAATGTAGAGTCCTGAGCTTTGAGCTTGAGCCAATCCTTTGTCCTTATAATCTTGAAGGGGTTCCACATCCCCTAGTCCATGCCACTCCATTTGTTGAACTTGTCTGAAATATACTAGATGAAAACATTAGTCCAACAAGAGATATGTTGACATTAATTACCAAAATCACCCAAGGAGCACTTGTGCTTTCAATCTCCCCCTTTTTGGTAATTGATGACAACATACATCAAAGCTTTAGATAAGGATATGAAGAATAACAAGTAAAGCTTTGGAAGGACATGTAACATGCATAGGCTCCCCCTACATGTATGCAATCTTGTAAATATGGAATATAAGAGCATGTGCAAGCATGGACATGACAGAGCAAGCAATGAGTTACATGTATCTTGGCTATATGCATCCGAGCAAATGATATGAATATATGAAGTGTATCCTTATGTTCATGATTCCATCTTGCAAACAATATGTACATTAGCAAGAAATCTTCATGCACATGAGTGTGATGCATATACTTACCTTGTGATCTTGAGCTGGCTTAAGAAGGGATGCACCTGAGTAAACAAGGTTAGATAACACAGGTACATCTACTAGACAAAGCAACAAAAGAGCCACAAGAGTACCAAGATTGGGATAACATGTAGAGAGTGAGTACTGGGTACTCTTGAATACAGACATATTCCCAAAGGCAAAAGATATGCAATGAATTCACAGACTTCCTTCCCTAATAGTCTTTCTCCCCCTGAATCTTATATTGGATAATGGAAGAGAGTAGGGAAACAGAATCAGAGCAGAACAAAAGCAGATCAGATCTCAAAGACATAACATAGACATGTCTTTCCCCTCTTAAAGACATGTGACTTTTCTCCTCTTGAACACCAACCATCTGGGGCATGTGATTACTCTCTCTCCCTATTTGAAGTATTCACTCATTAAGCTTTAATGTGAACTCTCTCTCCCCCTTTGACATCAATTTCCAAGAAGGGATCTTCTGGAGTGTGAGTCAAAATAGGTTTGGTCCTTGAGTCACATAGCAGAGCATCATATAAAATGTGATGCTGGTAGAGGACAAGAATCATTGAGTGGAGCTGGAACAAAAGTGCAGGAACAAGTGACAAATTGTCTTTTCTGCAATGAAATCGGCGACACCGAGTTGTGTTCTTCGGTTGCATCGAACGGGTTCGGTTGGACCGAATGTGACAAACCGGTGGGACCGAGTTCAACATATAAAAGGAGCAATAGTCACCTCAGCTCACTAGGCAAATAAGATCACACAAAGATTTGCAAGGAATTAACTGGAGGATTTGCAATGAATTGGATGCAGAAAATGCAGAACAAAATACAGAAAATAAAATCTAGATGAAGTTTTTTGTTGTTGTTTAAAAAAGAGGAACAAAATGCAAGGAACAAATGCACGAACTTAGAGAAACACTAGAGAACTTCATCTAGAATTGGGCGGTAACAAAGTCACCTATGTTAGAGTATATTGACTAAGGAGTCAAGTGAGAACACTTGACCATAAGTCATACTCATCGTTTAAGCTCAAAATGGGGTTACCATTTTTCGTTTAAGAATTTGATGTGTTCTCATCTTGTTGAGTTGCTTTGACCTATTTCTTGGGGTAAAGCTTCTCTAAGATGTAATAACATACCTTGGGTGGTGGTGTTGATCTTGATCATGTAGTTGAACTTGTGTGATTTGATCAAGGTTGATGTAGCTCATCAAGTATTTTGAGCACCACTTGGATTTGAGTTCATCTACCTACATGGGTTAGTCTTGCAGGGAAGAGCACTTGTGCATCCAAAGTGACAATCATGATATTTGATACCAAATGATGTATAGAATTTGTCAAAGGATATGTTGAAGGGTTTCATGCTTCCTTGTCTTCAACCACCACAATGTAGAGACTTGGTGATGTAGAGATTGCTCAAGATGTGAGTGAGTTGCAATCCCATGTATTTAGATTCATCTAAGTGCCTACAAGGGTTAGATAGCATGCAAGGGTACAAATGTATCCAAGACATATGATCAACATCATAAGAGAAAAAGTCAAGGATTAGTCAAAGGCACATGCCTTGCAAGTATCCAAATGGAGTTCCTACTCCAAGTTTGAAGCATCAATGATGTTCAATTCACCTCTCAATCGGCAAAAGACTTTTTCATAAGCGGTTTGGTAAATATATCCTCTAATTGCTTATCGGTTCAAACATGCTTAAGATTAATGTCCTCTTTAGCAACATGATCTCGAATGAAATGATGACAAACTTCAATATGCTTAGTTCGAGAATGTTGGACGGGATTGTGAGCAATCTTAATAGCACTTTCATTGTCACAAAGCAATGGAACATGTTTCACATATATCCCATAATCTTTAAGAGTTTGGGTCATCCAAAGTAATTGAGCACAACATGATCCATCGACAATGTATTCCGCTTCGGCGGTGGATAAGGATACCGAGTTTTGTTTCTTGGAAGACCAAGACACAAGAGATCTACCAAGAAATTGACAAGTACCAAAGTGGACTTTCTATTAACCTTGTCTCCGACATAGTCCAAATCGGAGTAGCCAACAAGATCAAAAGAGGACCTCTTAGGATACCAAATGCCAAAATTTGGTGTATGAATTAAGTATCTCACTATCCTTTTCACAGCCTTAAGATGACATTCTTTGGGGGCCACTTGATATCATGCACACATGCACACACTTAGCATAATATCGGGACGGGAGGCACATAGATATAACAATGAACCAATCCAAGAGCGGTAAACTTTTTGGTCAACCGGTTCGCCATCCTTAGTCAAGTCAAGATGTCCACTAGTAGGCATGGGTGTAGTCATACCTTTGCATTCTTGCATGTTGAACTTCTTGAACAAGTCCTTGGTATACTTTGTTTGAGAAACAAAGGTACCCTCCTTAGTTTGCTTGATTTACAAACCAAGAAAGAACTTGAGTTCACTCATCATAGACATCTCAAACTTTTCCGACAATAGCTTTCCAAACCTTTCACTAAAATGGGGGTTAGTAGAACCAAATATGATATCATCAACATAAATTTGGCACACAAATAATTCACGATTAACCCTTTTAGTAAAAAGAGTAGAATCTATTTTTCCAATCTCAAAGCCTTTTTCAATAAGGAACTTGGTCAAGAATTTATACCACGCTCTAGGAGCTTGTCTAAGATCATAAAGAGCTTTGTGAAGTTTGTAAACATGATCGGGTTTCTTAGGATTGAAAAAGCCGGGAGGTTGTTTAACATAAACTTCCTCCTCAATTTCACCATTTAGAAAAGCACTTTTAATATCCATTTGGTACAAGGTGATATCATGGTGATTAGCATAAGCAAGTAAGATGCGAATGGACTCAAGTCTAACAACGGGGGCATATGTCTTACCGTAGTCCATACCTTCGACTTGAGTGTAGCCTTGGGCAACGAGACGTGCTTTGTTGCTGACGACTTGACCATCTTCGTCTTGCTTGTTGCGAAACACCCATTTGGTACCAATGATGTTGTGGTTGTTGTCGGGCTTCTCGACCAATGTCCACACTTGATTTCTCTCAAAGTTGTGTAGCTCTTCATGCATGGCATTTATCCAATTCGGATCTTCCAATGCTTCTTCAACCTTCATAGGTTCAATGCTAGAGATAAATGAATAATGTTCGCAAAAGTTAGCTAAACGAGTTTTAGAGCGAGTGATTCTCCCGGTTTGGATATCATTGTAGTTTGTTCGACGGGATGGTCTCTCGAGACTCTTGCTCGAACTCGTGAGAGCTTTTGTTTTGATCGGGGTGGAGCATCTTCCTCATCATCTTGTTCTTCTTCTTGGCCTTCTTCATTGTTGACGTTGTCGTTCCCTTGTCGTGGTGGCGAAGGAGGTTGATGAGGTTCATCTTGACGCACTTCCTCGTTTCCTTCATCATGGCGTGTCCCACTTGTGGATGCCTCCAAGTCAACTTGTGGTTCACCTTGTTGTGAGGTAGAAGCTTCCACATGGATGGACGAAGTACTCTCTTTCACCTCCGTTGGACGGATCTTGCCAATAGACATGTCTTGAATTGCTTCCGAAGGATCTTTTTCTCCTACATCAATTGGCAATTGCTCTACTTGCGAGCCGTTAGATTCATCAAAATTCACATCTATCGTCTCTTCAACCTTTCGGGTGAAATTGTTGTAGACACGGTAAGTGTGAGAGTTTGAGCCATAACCAAGTAGGAAACCTTCATGAGATTTAGGAGCAAATTTAGAATGACGATGCTTATCAAGCATGTAGCACTTTGAGCCGAATACTTTAAAGTATCCGACTTGGGGTTTGTTACCGGTGAGAAGCTCGTATGCCGTCTTGCTGAGAAGCTTGTGCGGATACAGGCGATTGGTTGCATGACAAGTTGTCTCAACCGCTTCCGCCCAAAAGTGTTTTGGAGTCTTGTACTCGTCAAGCATCGTTCTTGCCATTTCGATAAGAGTCTGGTTCTTCGTTTCAACAACTCCATTTTGTTGAGGCGTGTACGTAGCCGAGAACTTGTGCGAAATCCCTTCTTCCTCAACAAAGGTATCCACATTTGCGTTCTTGAACTCCGTTCTGTTGTCACTACGAACCTTTTTGATCTTCACTTTAAATTGATTTGGGGCCTTCCTAGCGAAGTTCTTGAAGATCTTTTGGACCTGTTATTTATTATAAAGAAAGAACACCCACGTAAATCTTGAAAAATCATCAACAATGACTAATCCAAAATAGTTACCACCGAGGCTTTTGTAAGCATTGGGACCAAAAAGATCCATATGAAGTAGCTCAAGTGGTCTTCTCGTAGTCATGATGTTCTTCACGGGATGACTTCCTCCAACTTGTTTTCCTGCTTGACAAGCACTACAAATTCTATCCTTGTCAAATATGACATCTTTAACACCAAGGATATGATCACCTTTAATAAGCTTATCAAGATTTCACATGCCCACATGACCTAACCTTCTATGCCACAACCAGCCATTTGAAGATTTAGCAATTAAGCAAGTTCTAGGTTGAGCCTTTTTGGTGAAATCAACAATGTAACGATCACCTCTACCAATACTGGTAAAGACCGTTTTATGATCATCTCTACGCAACACTTGGCAATCTATTTCAGTAAATAGGACATTGAAGCCGAAGTCAGCAAGTCTAGATATGGAAAGTAAATTATAGCCAAGAGATTCAACGAGCATGACATTTTGTATGAAACTATCATGTGAGATGGCCACCTTATCGAGGCCAACCACCTTACCCTTTGAGTTATCACCAAAAGTGACGTACTTTCGAGGGCCGTCATTTTCAGCAAGCTCACGAAACATGTCCTTATCTCCAATCATATGATCGGTACATCCACTATCAAGGACCCATTCCTTTCCTCCAGCCATCTAGCCACGAAGATTAGCCATAAGACCAAAGTGTCCCATTGCATCATCAAGATCATAGTCACTATCATCATCCTCATCATAGTATGCATGTTCCACATCGTTATGTGATGGATCAATTCCTAGAGAGAGCGATTCATTAGAAGTACGACCGTAACAATGTTCATCTCTATGAATTCTAATGACTTCGGAAGTGATATTGCTAATAATTCCAACATCTCCTTTGTCACGCATGAGATCACGAAGCTCAAATAGGCAATAGACTTATGGAGAATCTCATCTAGATTTTTCAAGGAATAATTTGGGAATCGTTCCTCTAGGAATCTCCATATGGTGTAAGCACAATCTAGAGCAGGTAAGCTAGCAATCAAATTTTTGGGCAATCCTCTAACAATAAGATTGATAGTTCTAAGATTGCGAATCATGTCAAGATCCTCATCGGGTGTGGGATGCAAAGGATCAACAAGGCGAGCACAAGGAGTAGTAATGTACTTGTTCAAATGATATTCATTGAAAATCTCAAGCATCTCATTTTTTCACTCATGGAAGTACTCTCCATCAAGTATAGGCACTCTATGTCTAAGACTCCCCAACGTAGACTCGTCCATCTTCCTCCAATGGTGATTAAACCAAAGCAATGGAGACCAATGCTCTGATACCAATTGAAAGGATCGAGAAGAGGTGTCTAGAGGGGGGGGGGGGAATAGACTCTTAGCAAGAAAAGTGGCAGTTTTTAATTTCATTAAGTTGACGTGGAGTTTTAGCACATGTTTAAACATTCACAATACATATCAAGCAAGCATGACAAGAGTATATGGGCAGCGGAAAGTAAAGCATGCAATTTTACAAGAATGTAAAGGGATGGGATTGGAGTGTGCAGACGCAATTGGAGACACGGAGATTTTTGGCGTGGTTCCAATAGGTGGTGCTATCGTACATCCACATTGATGGAGACTTCAACCCACGAAGAGTAACAACTGCGCGAGTCCACGGAGGGCTCCACCCACGAAGGGTCCACAAAGAAGCAACCTTGTCTATCCCACCATGGCCATCGCCCACGAAGGACTTGCCTCACTAGGGTAGATCTTCACGAAGTAGGCGATATCCTTGCCCGTACAAACTCCTTGGTTCAACTCCACAATCTTGACAGAGGCTCCCAAGTGACAACTAACCAATCTAGGAGACACCACTCTCCAAAAGGTAATAGATGGTGCATTGATGATGAACTCCTTGCTCTTGTGCTTCAAATGCTAGTCTCCCCAACACTCAACTCTCTTTCATAGGATTGGATTTGGTGGAAAGATGATTTGAGTGGAAAGCAACTTGGAGAAGGCTAGAGATCAAGATTTATGTGGTTGGAATGGAATATCTTGACCTCAACACAAGTGTAGGTGGTCCTCTCTCAGAAAATGTATGTTGGAAGTGTAGGTATGTTCTGATGGCTTTCTCCACGAATGAAGAGTGGGTGAGGGGTATATATAGCCTCCACACAAAATCTAACCGTTACACACAATTTACCAAACTCGGTGGGACCGAATTAGAAAACTCGGTCAGACCGATTTAGTTCATAATGTGACCGTTAGGCATTTCGGTGGGACCGATATGATCAACTCGGTGGAACGGACTTCATTAGGGTTAGGGCATAACGTAATCTTGGTGAGACCGATCACATACACTCGGTGAGACCGATTTCTGTAATAGACACACAGAGGGTTGGTCAGGCAAACTCGGTGGGACCGATTCGCTCATTTCGGTGAGACCGAAATGTTACGAAGAGGCAACAGAGAGTTTGCAATGCTAACTCGGTGAGACCGATCCTCACATCTCGGTTGGACTAAAATGTTACAATAGGAAATAGAGAGTTTACATTCCCATCTCGGTGAGACCGAGATCCCTATCGACGAGACTGAATTGATTAGGGTTTGTGGCAGTGGCTATGTCAACCGAGATCCCATTAAGCAACACCTCATCCCCTTTTAATAGTATTGGCTTTCCTATGGACTCAATGTGATCTTGGATCCCTAAAATAGAAAATGTAGAATCCTGAGCTTTGATCTTGAGCCAATCCTTTGTCCTTATCATCTTGAAGGGGTTCCACATCTTCTAGTCCATGCCACTCCATTTGTTGAACTTGTCTGAAATATACTAGACGAAAACATTAGTCAGACAAGAGATATGTTGACATTAATTACCAAAATCACCTAGGTAGCACTTGTGCTTTCAATAGTTCTCGAACCCGTAGGGTCCACACGCTTAACGTTCGATGATGATTTTGTATTATATGAGTTATGTGATTTGGTGACCAAATGTTGTTCGGGGTCCCGGATGAGATCATGTACATGAGGAGGAGTCCTTAAATGGTCGATAGGTAAAGATTCATATATAGGACAATGATATTCGAACACCGGAAGTGTTCCGAGGGTATCAGGTACATATTGGGTCACCGTAAAGGGGTTCCGGGCACCCCCGGCAAAGATATGTGCCTTATTGGGCCAAGAGTGGGACAGACCAGCCCCTAAGGGGTTGGTACGCCCAATGTAGGCTGAAATAAGGTGGAACGGAAAGAGGAGAGGAGAGAAAGGAAGGGGAGGGATTCAGCCTCCCCCTTCCTTCTCTCCCCCTCCTCCTTCCTTCTCCTTCCATAAAATATGGTAGGGGGGTGGAATAGGATTAGGGCCCCAAGTAGGATTCCTCCTACTTGGGCGCCCCTTGGCTTCCCCCTCCCCCTCCCACCTATATATATATGAAGGGGGAGGCGCCTATAACACAGAACAACATCTGTTAGCCGTGTGCGGCGTCCTCCTCCATAGTTTACGCCTCCGGTCATATTCACGTAGTGCTTAGGCGAAGCCCTGTGGGAATCACTTCACCATCACCGTCACCACACCGTCGTGCTGACGGAACTCTACCTCGACACTTTGCTGGATCAAGAGTTCGAGGGACGTCATCGAGCTGAACGTGTGCAGAACTCGGAGGTGTCGTACATTCGGTGCTTGATCGGTCGGAACGAGAAGAAGTTCGACTACATCAACCGCGTTGTAAAACGCTTAGGCTTTCGGTCTACGAGGGTACGTGGACACACTCTCCCCTCTCATTGCTATACATCTCCAAGATAGATCTTGCGTGAGCGTAGATTTTTTTGAAAATGCATGCTACGTTTCCAAACAGCGGCATCATGAGCCAGGTCTATGCGTAGATGATATGCACGAGTAGAACACAAAGAGTTGTGGGCGATGATATTCATACAGCTTACCACCAACGTCTTATTTTGATTCGGCGGTATTGTGGGATGAAGCGGCCCGGACCAACCTTACATGACCGCGTTCATGAGACCGGTTCCACTAACAGACATGCAACTAGTTTTGCATAAAGGTGGCTGGCGGGTGTGTGTTTCTCCTACTTTAGTTTAATCGAATTTGACTACGGCTGGTCCTTATTGAAGGTTAAAACAAAAAACTCGACGAAACACCGTTGTGGTTTTTTGCCGTAGGTAAGAACAGTTCTTGCTAGAAGCCCGTAGAAGCCACGTAAAAACTTGCAACAACAAAGTAGAGGACGTCTAACTTGTTTTTGCAGGGCATGTTGTGATGTGATATGGTCAAGGCATGATGAGTTATACATTATTATATGAGATGATCATGTTTTGTAGAAGTTACCGGCAACTGGCAGGAGCCTTATGGTTGTCGCTTTATTGTATGAAATGCAAACGCCATGTAATTGCTTTACTTTATCACTATGCGTTAGCGATAGTTGTAGAAGCAATAGTTGGCGGGATGACCATGACGCTATGATGGAGATCAAGGTGTCAAGCCGGTGAAGATGGAGATCATAACGGTGCTTTGGAGATGGAGATCAAAGGCACAAGATGATGATGGCCATATCATGTCACATATTTTGATTGCATGTGATGTTTATCTTTTTATGCATCTTATTTTGCTTAGTACGACGGTAGCATTATAAGATGACCCCTTACTAAAATTTCAAGGTATAAGTGTTCTCCCTAAGTATGCACCGTTGCTACAGTTCTTCGTGCTGAGACACCACGTGATGATCGGGAGTGATAGGCTCTACGTTCACATACAATGGGTGCAAGACCATTTTGCACATGCGGAATACTCGGGTTAAACTTAACGAGCGTAGCATGTATAGACATGGCCTCAGAACACTGGAGACCGAAAGGTCAAACGTGAATCATATAGTAGATATGATCAACATAGAGATGTTCACCTTTGATGACTATTCCATACCACGTGATGATCTGACATGGTTTAGTTGATTTGGGTCACGTATCATTTAGATGACTTGAGGGATGTCTATCTAAGTGGGAGTTCTTAAGTAATTTAATTAATTGAACTTTAATTTATCATGAACTTAGTCCTGTTAGTATTTGCAAATTATTTTGTAGATCAATAGCTCGTGTTGTAGCTCCCCTATGTTTTTGATATGTTCCTAGAGAAAATTGAGTTGAAAGATGTTAGTAGCAATGATGCGGACCGGGTCCGTGATCTGAGGATTATCCTCATTGCTGCACAGAAGTATTATGTCCTTGATGCACCGCTAGGTGACAGACCTATTGCAGGAGCAGATGCAGACGTTATGAACGTTTGGCAAAGCTCGATATGATAACTACTTAATAGTTTAGTGCGTCATGCTTTACGGCTTAGAGCCGGGACTTCAAAAATGTTTTGAACGCCACGGAGCATATGAGATGTTACAAGAGTTGAAATTAGTATTTTAGACTCATGCCCATGTCGAGAGGTATGAGACCTCTAACAAATACTTTGCCTACAAGATGTAGGAGAACAACTCAGCTAGTGAGCATGTGCTCAGAATGTCTGGGTACTACAATCACTTGAATCAAGTGGGAGTTAATCTTCCAGATAATATAGTGATTGACCAAGTTCTCTAGTCACTGTCACCAAGCTACTAGAACTTCGTGATGAACTATAGTATGCAAGGGATGACGAAAATGATTCCTGAGCTCTTTGTGATGCTGAATCATCAAAGGTAGAAATCAAGAAAGATCATCAAGTGTTGATGGTTAAACAAGACCACTAGTTTCAAGAAAAAAGGCAAGGGAAAGAAAGGGAATTCCAAGAAGAATGTCAAGTTAGTTGTCACTCCCGAGAAGAAGCCCAAAGCTAGACCCAAGCCTGAAACTGAGTGCTACCACTGCAAAGAAAATGGTCACTCAAAGCGAAACTACCCCAAATATTTGGTGGATAAGAAGGATGACAGAGTGAAAAAAGGTATATTTGATATACATATTATTGATGTGTACCTTACTAGTACTCATAGTAGCCCGTGGGTATTTGATACTTGTTCGGTTGCTAAGATTAGTAACTCTAAACAGGAGTTGCAGATTAATCAAAGACTAGTTGAGGGTGAGGTGACGATGTGTATTGGAAGTAGTTCCAAGATTGATATGATCATCATCGCACACTCCCTATACTTTCGAGATTAGTGTCGAACCTAAATAAATGTTATTTGGTGTTTGCGTTGAGCATGAACAAGATAGGATCGTGTTTATTGCAATACGGTTATTCATTTAAGACACAGAATATTTGTTATTCTATTTACATGAATAAAACCTTATATGGTCATACACCCAAGGTGAATGTTTTATTGAATCTCGATCGTACTAATACACATATTCATAATATTGAAACCAAACGATGCAGAGTTGATAATGATAGTGCAACATACTTGTGGCACTTCCGTTTAGGTCATATTGGTGTAAAGCACATGAAGAAACTCCATGCCGATGGACTTTTGGAATCACTTGATTATGAATCATTTGATACTTGTGAACCATGCCTCATGGGCAATAAGACTAAAACCCTGTTCTCCGGAACAATGGAGCGAGCCAATGACTTATTGGAAATAATACTTACCGATGTATGCGGTCTGATGAGTGTTGAGTCTCGCGACGGGTATCGTTATTTTCTGACCTTCACAGATGATTTGAGCATAGATGGGTATATCTACTTGATGAAACACAAGTCTGAAACATTTGAAAAGTTCAAAGAATTTCAGAGTGAAGTAGAAAATCATCGTAACAAGAAAATAAAGTTTCTACGATCTGACCACGGAGGCGAATATTTGAGTTACGAGTTTGGTCTTCATTTGAAACAATGTGAAATAGTTTCATAGCTCATGCCACCTGGAACACCACAACATAATGGTGTGTCCGAACGTCGTAACCGTACTTTATTATATATGGTGCGATCTTTGATGTCTCTTACCGATTTACCACTATCATTTTGGGGTTATGCATTAGAGACAGCTGCATTCACGTTAAATAGGGCACCGTCTAAATCCGTTGAGACGACACCGTATGAACTGTGGTTTGGCAAGAAACCTGAGCTGTCATTTCTCAAAGTTTGGGATTGCGATGCTTATGTGAAAAAGTTTTAGCCTGATAAGCTTGAACCCAAATCGGAGAAGTGCGTCTTCATAGGATACCCAAAAGAAATTGTTGGGTGCACCTTCCACCACAAATCCGAGGGCAAGATCTTTGTTGCTAAGAAATGAATCCTTTATATAGAAGGAGTTTCTCTCGAAAGAAGTGAGTGGGAGGAAAGTAGAACTTGATGAGGTAATTGTACCTTCTCTCAAATTGGTAAGTAGTACATCACAGAAAATCGTTCCGCGATGCCTACAGCAACTAGAGAGGAAGATAATGATAATGATCATGATACGTTAGATCAAGTTGCTAATGATCCTTGTAGGTCAACCAGAGCACGATCCACACCAGAGTAGTACAGAAATCCTATTCTGGAAGTCATGTTACTAGACCATGACGAACCTACAAACTGTGAAGAAGCTACGATGAGCCCAAATTCTGATAGATGGCTTGAGGCCATGAAATCTGAGATAGGATCCATGTATGAGAACAAAGTGTGGACTTGCCCGATGATTGGCGAGCTATAGAGAATAACTGGATCTTCAAGAAGAAGAGTAACGCTGATGGTAATGTTACTGTCTACAAAGCTCGACTTGTCGCGAAAGGTTTTTGACAAGTTCAAGGAGTTGACTACAATGAGAGTTTCTCACCCGTAGCGATGCTTAAGTTTGTCCGAATCATATTAGTAATTGCCGCATTTTATGAAATCTGGCAAATGGATGTCAAAATTGCATTCCTTAGTGGATTTCTTAAAGAAGAATTGTATATGATGCAACCAGAAGGTTTTGTCAACCCTAAAGGTGCTAACAAAGTGTGCAAACTCCAGCGATCCATCTATGGACTGGTGCAAGAATCTCAGAGTGGGAATATATGCTTTCATGAGTTGATCAGAGCATATAGTTTTATACAGACTTGCGGTGAAGCCTGTATTTACAAGAAAGTGAGTGGGAGCACCACACCATTTCTGATAAGTATATGTGGATGGCATATTGTTGATTGGAAATGATGTAGAATTTTTCTGGAAAGCATAAAGGATTGTTTAAAAGGAGTTTTTCAATAAAAAGACCTCGGTGAAGCTGCTTACATATTGGGCATCAAGATCTATAGAGATAGATCAAAACGCTTGATAAGACTTTCGATAAGTACATACTTTGATTTTGAAGTAATTCAAAATGGATCAGTCAAAGAAGGAGTTCTTGCCTGAGTTGTTAGGTGTGAAGTTGACTAAGACTCAAAGCCCACCACAACAGAAACATATAGAGAGAATGAAAGTCATTCCCTATGCCTCATCCATAGGTTCTTTAAAGTATGCCATGTTGTGTAACAAACCTATTGTGTACGTTGCCATGTGATGACACACGAACACGTCATGTGTACCCTCGACGCCAGGGGTGATGCACCGCAGCTCACGTCGAAGGAGGCCCGACCGACAACGCGATACGCAAGACAGTCGACGGGCGCTTTTGCGGACCCGAAACCCCACACCCCCGGGAGGGACCCCGTCAGGGAGTGCGGCGGCAATGGGCTGCCCTAGGTCGATTCGCTCGCCCCTAGATCCTCGAGACTCGCAGCTCTTAAACACGAAGAACATCGAAGAACGAGATAGAAAACGGTGGAGAGATAAAACGTAGACTGAAAAAGCAGTATATTGATTTGTTTGATTGTGTGTTGTTCAATCGGTCGTCACCCCCAACATATATAAGAGGTGGTTGGACTTTCTGTACAAGCAAAGGATTCATCTAGGCTATCCTTACAAGAAAATTACATTAATTCCGTCCTAGAGTCCTAGTTCTACTCCAACTCGGATTCAGCCCGAATCTGTCCCTTACTTCTGTCCTGCTTCTTGCACGGGCCGCTGAATTTGCATATGACCTCCGATTACGAAGATTAAAATACCAAATTTGTGCACTTTGACGAGATGAACAATTATCCTGTTGATCATTTTTTTCAAATAAGGCCATCTTGAATACTCCACGGGGTCATCTTTAATTTCGAGTCGGACTTGGTTATGTAGCTGAGTGGACCGTCCGACTCTTGTAGTGTCTCTGCACATCGTATACTACATCGGATGATGATGACTCCAAAAGCAAAGTTGACTGTTTCGATGTTACGAACAACTTTTATGTTGAACACTTTTTGATCCGATGCCATCTAGATAATCGTTTGAGCCCATCTTCAGCTTCCGGTCAGATTGGCCTTGGCAGTTTCCACCCCTGCAAGCTTTTGCCGGCAAGCTTTCCACCCCGGCAAGCTCTTTGCCCAGCAATCTTTTCACCCGGCAAGCTTTTCACCCGGCAAGCTCTTTGCCCGACAAACTTTTCAAAACTATTTGGTTTAAACTGGCTGCACCTTGCAGGTCTTTTTTGTGGCAGTAAACGACTTCGGATGGAAACAAGCTCAAAAGTAATCTTTACCGTTTCGACGAGACGAACAAATTTCATGTTGAACGTTTTTCGATCTGAAGCCATCTTCTTGGTCAAAACGGTCACGCAAAACACCTGTTCGCTCGCACTACCCATCAGACATAGGTGTGGTGGGGCGCGCCACATCTCGCCTCGTGACAAGGCAGCACTCCGATAGCTCTGACTTTTGCATACAAACTCGGATTGGGATGATTTATATATCAAAATCGATCGTTTCGACAAGATGAAGACAATTCATGTTGGATAGTTTTCCATCTGAGGCAGTCTTGAGGGCGTAATCAGCCAAAAAGTGATCTGATCACAAGATTTTAGAACTTTGAATACTGTTTCAGCTCCTAAGATGAGGTCGGATGGTGATGACCCGAACATTAATGTTTCCCATTTTGCCGATACGGAACTTTCATATGTTGAGAACTTTTTCATTTGAGGCCATCTTTATTGCGTCCGCATCTTGCCAAAATCAGGTGTCAACACATGCCCCCCTGTTTTTCGGCAAAGCTTGCATGCCGAAAAATAATATGCACGGTTTTTTGTTCTAAGGCCGATGTCAACACTCCATCGGCCATTTGTATTTTTCAGGTCGATAATTATGTATCAGCCATGTTTGTGCTAAGGGCGATAATCGTATATCGGCCATTGCCTACTCAGGCTTCTTGCCACACACTCGGGTGGTGTTTCTTCAAGTACTTGCCATTGAGAGCTCGAGGTAACAATATCCATTGTATGGATTCCACTAAATATGAGTTTCCAGGAATTATTCTTGTAACCCTAAAAGGACCTTCCCAACTTGGAGGCCACTTCTCAAATTTTCTATCTCTTTAACCAATCGGCAGAATAACTTTCCACATGAGATCACCAACTTGAAAATTCTTCAACTTAACTTTCTTATTGTAAGCTCTTGCCACCCTCAACTCATCTCTCTCTATGGCATTTAAAGTAGCCAAACGTTTATCGGCAACCTCATCAATATTGTCCATCATCAAGTTATAAAAATCCATCGCCGATAAATCATTCTGTTTGGCTATTCTCAGGGCATTCATATTTACTTCCACTGGTAAAACAACTTCTTGACCATACACTAGCTCATATGGAGTCACCTTCGTAGCACCATGCCTTGAGATTCTATGTGTCCACAAAGCTTCAGACAACAACTCATGCCATCTCCTTGGATTATCCTCAATCTTCTTCTTGATGAGTTTGATTAAAATTTTATTGCTAGACTCAGCTTGTTCATTGTCTTGGGCGTAATACGGAGAGGAATTGAGCAACTTTATGTTACAAGATTCGGCAAACTCTCTGACTTGGTGTGACATGAAAGATGAACCTTGACCTATAGTTAACGTTTGGGGAATACCGAATCTATGAATAATGTGCTCAGTTACGAATTGGATTACCTCCGTATGTGTCATGTTCTTGAGAGGTATTGCTTCAGACCATTTATTGAAATAATCGGTTGCCACCAATATGAACCGATGCCCCTTTGAGAAAGATGGATGAATTTGCCCAATAAAGTCTAAACCCCATCCTCTGAAAGGCCACGGCTTGATAATAGGATGTAACAAAGCAGCAGGAGTCAATTGAATATCACCAAATTTTTGACCAGCTTCACACCCTTTATAATATCTGAAGAAATCATTAATCATAGTCGGCCAATAAAACCCAGCACGTCGCACTAACCACTTCATCTTGGGAGGACTGATGAGTGCCACAAATGCCTTCATGTACCTCTCCCATAGCAACTCTTGCCTGGTCTTCATCCAAGCACTTTAGAAGAGCATCATCGACTGTCCGACGATAGACCATCACCTCCCATTGTATACTTGAAAGCCATACGCCAAATAGCCCTGTCCACCCTTTCACTCGGATTGCACAAGTAATCAACAATGGGCTTCCTCCAGTCGGGATTGTCACCTGAACTAGATTTTTTGTTAATGGCCGAATCAGTGGGTTCAGGTTCGGCCTCCCCCATACTGGCAAGACAAGACATCAGTCTTTGAGAGATATGAAACATGACATGATCAACATGATATCCAGATGCTTGTTGTGCCAACTCATTTGCTTCCCAATTGTCTTGCCTAGATATATGAGCAATGCTAAAACAGTCCAAAGTAGAGATTATATCTAGACATTTATCAAGATAAACATTAAGTGATTCGTCCAAACACTGAAATACTTTGGATATTTGCTGCACCACTAATAACGAATCACCAAAAGCCTCAATATGTGTAACACCTATAGCACTTAACATCTCTAGGCCGAATAACAAAGCTTCATATTCGGCCTGATTATTTGTGCAAAAGTATTCTAATCGGACGAGCCTTCGAAAACAGCACCGTGAGGAGATATATAAACAATACCAACACCTTGGCCATTGCTACAAACTGAACCATCAAAATATAATCTCCAAGGTACTAACGAAACAAGGTTTATATCAACATCATGTTTGTCATCAATCAGATGCTCAACAATAAAATTAGCAACGATTTGGCCTTTCATGGATTTTAGTGATTCATAAGCCAAATCATACTCAATCAAAGCATAAGCCCACTTGCCAATTCTACCACTAAGAATTGGCCTATGCAACATGTATTTAATGACATCGGTTTGACAAGCTATTATGCAAGCACTCGGCACTAAATAATGTCTCAATTTTGTGCAAGCATAATATAAGCATAGACATAATTTTTCAATAAATGTATACCTTGTCTCAGTGTCCAATAAGCGTCTGCTCAAATATGTAATAGCATGTTCTTTTCCTTTGGTTTCTTGAGTCAAAACAACACCAATAACACCTTCTTCTGCTGATATGTAAAGCTTAATGGGCTCCTTATGCTTGGCTGCTCTCATCACCGGAGGAGTGCACAAATAATTTTTGATCATATCAAAGGCTTCTTGCTGTTTTGCCCCCCAAGTGAAATCAACATCATTCTTTAATCGAAGGATAGGAGTAAATGCGTCAACTTTCCCTGACAGATTAGCTATGAATCTCCTCAAATAATTGACCTTGCCAAGGAACTTTTGCATATCTCTCTTGCATGTTGGAGCTTCCACTTTCTGTATAGCTTCTATCTTTTTGGGATCAATCTCTATGCCATCTTCATGAATAATGAAACCCAAAAACTTGCCTGCTGACACGCCGAATGCACACTTCAAAGGATTCATCTTCAGTCCATACTTTTTCATTCTTTCAAAAGCTAAACGCAAATCGGCCAAGTGAGATTCAAAAGCATCCGATTTGACAACAATATCATCAATATAAACTTCAAGTGTGACACCGAGTAAATCATGAAAAATCAAATTCATAGCCCTTTGATATGTGGCGCCAGCATTTTTTAATCTGAATGTCATCACTGTCCATTCAAATAAACCAAGGAAACCAGGGCATCGGAAAGCCGTTTTGGACATGTCCTCTTCGGCCATAAAAAATTGATTATACCCGGCATTACCATCTAGAAAGCTAATAACCTTATGTCCAGAAGCATCATTAATAAGCATATTGGCTATTGGCATGGTATACTCATCTTTGGGTGTAGCCTTATTCAAATCCCTGAAATCAATGCATACCCTTAACTTGCCGGATCCCTTTTTCTCCACCGGGACAATGTTAGAAATCCACTCGGCATACCTGCATGGTCGAATAAAATAGCTTTAAGCAGGCGACCGATCTCTTCCTTGATCTGGTCATATGTTTTTGGATTAAACTTTTTGGCCGATTGTTTATATGGTCTAAAACCAGCCTTTATAGGTAACCAATGCTCCACTAGCTCTCGGCTTAAACCTGGCATCTCATGATATTCCCATGCAAAGCAACAAACATATTCTTTCAATAACTCAATTAACTTAGCTTTACAATCGGCTTTCAAATTTTCATTTACAAATGTTGGCCGAGTGACTGAACCATCTCCAATATCTACCTCCTCTAATGGATCGACCGACTTAAAACCTTGTCCAAGTTTATCCATGTCATCCAACTCTTCTATAGACTCGTACATATCGTTCTCGCTGGACCGATATTTCAAAAGACGTTTTCGTAACCACTCGAAACTAGAATCCATTTAGACATATCATACCTTGGAGTCGACTGCATTTAGTCGGCTTTAAAGAAACGGGCATGAAACCATTCTTGGTTGCACTGAGAAAATAAAACTCTGACAAGTCACGTCCCGCCAAACAAGTAGCATTGGGATGTTGCCAATCCACCGATGCACCGGCCAAAGCAACACAGGTCGAGTTATCCGCATGAATGACTTCCACTTCATCATCAACCCACTGGATCAAAAACTGGTGCATGGTGGATGGCACGCACTGGTTTGCATGAACCCAATCACGGCCTAGTATGTCGTTGTAGTTACCTTGCACCTCAGCGACAAAGAATGCAGTAGCCAAAGTTTTGCTTCTGACTGTAAGCTCCACATACATCACACCTTTGGCTTCAATTTTCTCTTTGCCTTCGAATCCATCGAGCACCATATTGGTCTTGATCAATTCTTCATCAGGCAAACCCAATTTCTTGAAGACCGAGTAGGGCATAAGATTTACCACAACACCGCCATCAACAAGCATATGATTGAGTGGTGATCCGTTGATATGACCTCTGAGATACAATGGTTTCAGATGCATTACTGGATCTTTTGGCTTCTCAAATATTGCATTTTAGGGCCAAAATCCAGCTGAGCCACGTCCCCTTCTTCATCTATAGCACGAAATTCAGCAGGTAAGTAATACACCATATTGATATCCATACCTTCGCGGACCGGTGTAGGCTCATAATCTAACATATCATCCTCCTCCTCGGGCATGTTTACCGAAGCGGAATCAATAGATGGTGGGGACGATGTAATAGCGGTGACATCATCCTTCTCTGGTGGTGTAGGTGCTGCTGTGATGGATGTAGGAGCCACCGCACCATGTATTTTTTAGGCATCCGTACTTGTTTCGTAGGTACCATAGGCCGAATGTCATTGAACAATTTATCTCTTTGCTTCTCGGCCTCTTGTTCAGCAATCTCTTGACTCCTTAACCTCTGTAGTTTCCTCTTCTGTGTCTTTGTTAAGCCCTGGAGGACACCACTTTGGCTGAGTGTATTTAGGATCTCTCGCCTTTACTTGGCTGGTGCTTGCTTCATGGTCATTAGCCGAGTGCTTTGGCGCGATAGCAAGTATCGACTCAGTCGGATTGCTATGCACAATCGACTGATGTATGGTGAATGTTTCAGTGCCCAAGATAAGCGAGTTCACATCGATTTTCTCCTTGCCTTTTCTTGACTCAGCTGCTGTAGCATTGGATGACTTAACACGCCACACTTGCCTGCCATCCCCTTTTTGATTATCTTGCATTGGCCGAGTGACACCATTGTTCGAACGGCCTCATGTGGGATAAGAAAGTCTCTCATGAACGGGCCTCCTTGATTCTGCCAAACCCGGATGGAAAGCATAAGGGGACATTTGGTGCTGCCACCATCCTCTATTGAAGTCTCCCATGTGGTATGGCACATAGGGGGGTGGAGGCATCCATGGTCCCGGCGTCCACGACCCATATGGCCTTGCATGATGCTGAAACTCTTCCCGAGGAGGTGATCTTGAACGCTTCAAATTTGATGACCGGTTAGAGCTAGAACCGACCGCTTGATTGTCATATTTGGACAGCAACATATCAAAAGTTGGCTTGATTTTCTTGCGCTGTACTTTAGCAGTTTAGCTTCATTCCTCTTCCACTTGCCAACTTCTGGACTCTTGGGCTTGACGAATTTGACACGAGTATTTTCTTGCACTTGCGGTTGCCCCCCGAGTGTAGGATTCTTGATGGTGATCTTGATTACTTCCTTGCCATCGGGTTGCTTGTCAAGCACAATCTGTCTCCCCAAGACCTTGTCGTCCTTCTTGTCTTTCCTGGGCTCACCAACAATGACATTAGTTTTATTAGCAGATTCGGCTACCTCCGGCCGAATGAGTAGTTTCTTCCCCTCCAAATTCATGGCGTTCATTGGAAAAGGCTGTTTATCAACTTGCATCTCAGAAATGTTCAATCGTCCGTCATTAATGGCCGATTGTATCTGTCGTCGAAAAACATTGCAATCGTTAGTAGCATGAGAAAAAGAATTATGGTACTTGCAATAACCACGCCGCTTTAGCTCTTCAAACAGTGGTAAAGTGTGAGATATTTTAATAAATTTGGATTGGAGCAAAGCATCAAATATTTTATCGCACTTGGCAATGTTAAAAGTAAACTTCATATCTTCATCACGATTCTTATGAATCGGTTTCAAGTCATTGCAAGTAAATGGTTTGGCCTTAGACGGCCAAACAAATTCAGTAGCATACATGTCACCCTCATCGTCCGACTGATCACTATCATATTCAACCATGTTCATCTTTGGACGATAAACTTTATATATATGCACCTCTTTGATATCTTTGCTTCGGCTTTCCCGAGCCAAAGCCCTTTGTAAGACTTGGTTAATATTTAAGAATTCATAGCCTTCTAGCTTTTCTCTAATGGGAGTCCTTAAACCACTCAGTACTAGGTCTGCCAAGTCTCTCTCGGTTATCACCAAACTATAACACCGGTTTTTTGTTTCTCTGAATCTCTTGACATAACCAGAGACCGATTCATCATGCTTTTATTTAAGCGATGTTAGATGTGATAACTTGAGTTCATTGTCACCGCTATAAAAGTGATCATGAAATTTTTGCTCTAGCTGTGACCAAACCCGAATGGAACCATGTGGTAAAGAAGAAAACCATGAAAATGCGGTACCCGTTAATGATAAAGGAAACAAACGCACTTTCAATTCATTCAATGAGCCTGCCTCACCCAGTTGCGCCAAATATTGACTAACATGCTCCCATGCGGTTTTTGTGCCTTCTCCATTAAACTTAACAAAATCTAGGATTTTATATCCTGGAGGGCATTGGATGGCATCGAAGTACTCGGGGTATGGCTTTTGGTAAATCTGATTCCGAGGTAACTCAACTCCAAAGTTTTCTCGAAGCATCTTAGCCATTTCCTCTCTAAGATTAGCTAGACCATCATCCATAGTGTACGATGAAGCTTGTGGCAGTGGCATAGGAGGAGTAGGGTTACTAGCGGTAGGTAGGAATTATGGCATGTATGTCGACCCATAATTTGGTAGTGGTCGAGTGGTTGTAGCTGTAGGTAGGGTTTGGTTCGGCGTTGCCACCGAACCTGGCATGCTCATGATAGGACTAATTGGTGCAGCCACAATCTGATTTGTTTGTGTAGGATAATAAGTCATCGGCATGGGAGGCGCCGATGAAATAGGTAAAGTAAGATTAGGACTTTGCACATTAGCAGCTATACCACCATTACCACTAGACGATTGAGATATATTCTTCTGAGCAATAGTATTTTCTATGAAAGTTTGATAGACTAGATCATTACCATCAGCAATACGACTCTCAATCTCAGCCCACTACTCAAGAAAAGGTAGTACTCATAGAGGGTTTAACCTGCTCGGCTTGAAGAGGAGGGAACTTGATTTCTTCAATTGGAATGATGTTGCCTTGGCGATCCTTCTTGAACTTCGCAAGGAACTCCTGCAACTCCTTCTCTTCACACGCCTTCTTGTACTCCTCATAAACTTGGCGATGGTCGGCCGATATCTCATCAAGACTAGGCTTAATGATGTTATCAGCGTCTACCTCAGATGGCTTGGGAAGATCAGACATGGTGGATGATGACGATTGATCTTATTTCCCCAGCGGAGTTGTCAAAAAGTAAGTTGACACACGAACACGTCACGTGTACCCTCGACGTCAGGGGTGATGCACCGCAGCTCACGTCGAAGGAGGCCCGACCGACAGCGCGATACACAAGACAGTCGACGGGCGCTTTTGCGGACCCAAAACCCCACACCCCCGAGAGGGACCGCGTCAGGGAGTGCGGTGGCAATGGGACACCCTAGGTTGATTCACTCGCCCCTAGAACCTCAAGACTCGCAACTCTTAAACACGAAGAACAACGAAGAACGAGAGAGAAAAAGGTGGAGAGATAAAACATAGACTGAAAAAGTAGTATATTGATTTGTTCGATTGTGTGTTGTTCAATCGGCCGTCGCCCCTAACATATATAAGAGGCGGCTGGACTTCCCGTACAACTAAAGGATTCATCTAGGCTTTCCTTACAAGAAAATTACATTAACTCACATCCTAGAGTCCTAGTTCTACTCCAACTCGGATTAAGCCCGAATATGTCCCTTACTTCTGTCCTGCTTCTTGCACGGGCCGCTGAATTTGCATATGACCTCGGATTAAGAAGATTAAAATACCAAATTTGTGCACCTTGACGAGACGAACAGTTATCATGTCGATCATTTTTCCAAATAAGGCCATCTTGAATACTCCACGGGGTCATCTTTAATTTCGAGTCGGACTTGGTTATGTAGCTGACTGGATCGTCCGACTCTTGTAGTGTCTCTGCAGGCCGTATACTACGTCGACTGATGATGGCTCCAAAAGCAAAGTTGTCTGTTTCGACGTGACGAACAACTTTTATGTTGAACACTTTTTGATCCGAGGCCATCTAGATAATCATTTGAGCCCATCTTTAGCTTCTGGTCGGATTGACCTTGGGAATTTCCACCCCGGTAAGCTTTTCCCGGCAAGCTTTCCACCCTGGCAAGCTCTTTTCCCAGCAATCTTTTCACCCGACAAGCTCTTTGTCCGGCAAACTTTTCAAAACTGTTCGGTTTAAACTGGCTGCACCCTGCAGGTCTTTTCTGTGGCAGTAAACGACTTCGGATGGAAACGAGCTCAAAAGAAATCTTGACCGTTTCGACGAGACGAAAAACTTTCATGTTGAACATTTTTCGATTTGAAGCAATCTTCTGGTCCAAAACGGTCACGCAAAACACCTGTCCGCTCGCGCTACCCATCAGACATAGGTCTGGTGGGGCGCGCCACATCTCGCCTTGTGACAGGGCAGCACTTCGATAGCTCTAACTTTTGCATACGAACTCGGATTGGAACGATTTTTATATCAAAATCGATTGTTTCGACGAGGCGAAGACAATTCATGTTGGACAGTTTTCCATCTGAGGCCGTCTTGAGGGCGTAATCAGCCAAACAGTGATATGAACACAGGATTTTAGAACTTTGAATGCTGTTTCAGCTCCTAAGATGAGGTCGGATGGTGATGACCCAAACATCAAACCTTCTCATTTTGACGATACGGAACTTTCATATGTTGAGAACTTTTTCATTTGAGGCAAGCTTTATTGCGTTCCGTATCTTGCCAAAATCAGGTGTCAACACCATGAGTTTGGCAAGGAGGTACAATAGTGATCCGGGAGTAGATCACTGGACATCGGTCAAAATTATCACTGGACACCATGAGTTTGGCAAGGAAATGTTTCTCAATTATGGAGATGATATAGAGTTCATCGTAAAAAGTTACATCGATGCAAGCTTTGACACTAATCAAAATGACTCTAAGTATCAATCTGGATGCGTATTGAAAGTGTGAGCAATTAGCTAGAGTAGCTCCATACAGAGTATTGTAAACATAGAAATTTGCAAAATACATATGAATTTGAATGTGACAGAACCATTGACTAAAGTTCTCTCACAGGCAAAACATGATCACACCTTAGTACACTTTGGGTGTTAATCACATGGCGATGTGAACTAGATTATTGACTCTAGTAAACCCTTTGGGTGTTGGTCACATGGCGATGTGAACTATGGGTATAATCACATGGTGATGTGAACTATTGGTGTTAATCACATGACGATATTGACTCTAGTGCAAGTGGGAGACTGAAGGAAATATGCCCTAGAGGCAATAATAAAGTTGTTATTTTATATTTCCTTATATCATGATAAATGTTTATTATTCATACATCTCCGTCGTATCTATAATTTTTGATTGTTTCATGCCAATATTATTCAACTTTTACATACATTTGATAACAATTTATATGATTTATTTGGACTAACTTACTTATCCAGTGCCCAATGCCAGTTCCTATTTTTTGCATGTTTTTTATCGCAGAAAATCCATATCAAACGAAGTCCAAATGCAATAAAATTTCACGGAGAATTAGTTTGGAATATATGTGATTTTTGAGAGTTGGAATCACCGCAAACGGAGGCCCACACAGCCCACAAGACACCATGGCGCGCCAGAGGAGCCAGGCGCGTGGTGGTGGGTGTGCTCACCTCGTACGTCGGTTGGAGCTCTACTTTGGGCGCAAGGAAGCTTATATCCGGAAAAATTCGTGTTAAAATCTCAGCGCAATCGGAGTTACGGATCTCTGGGAATATAAGAAACGGTTTTCAGCCAGATCTAGGGGACGTGAAACAGAAGAGGACTGAGATACAAATCCAATCTAGGAAGGGCTCTCGCCCCTGCGCCGCCATGGAGGCCATGGACCAGAGGCGGAACCCTTCTCCTACCTAGGGAGGAGGCCAAGGAAGAAAAAGTAGGGGGCTCTCTCCCCCTTCGCTTCCGGTGGCGGCGGAGTGCCGCCGGGGCAATGATCGGGACGACATTCTACATCAACAATCTTGCTACCGTCAACACCAACTCTCTCCCCCTCTATGCAGCGGTGGAACACCTCTTCCCCTCGATGTAATCTCTACTTAAACATGGTGCTCCACTCCATATATTATTTCCCAATGATCTATGGTTATCCTATGGTGTTTGAGTAGATCCGTTTTGTCCTGTGGGTTAATCGTGATCTTGGTTAGTAAGATTGTATATTTTATTTATGGTGCTGTCCTATGGTGCCCTCCATTCTCGCGCAAATGTGAGGGCCCCCCATTGTAGGGTGTTGCAATATGTTCATGGTTCGCTTATGGTGGGTTGCGAGAGTGCTATGTGATAGCCTGGCTTATTAGGGACATAGACTATTCATATCAATAAGAAATTTCTTCTTTTTCGGGAGCCCATTCGGATAGAATTCCAAAGTTAAGCGTGCTCAGTTTGGAGTAGTTTCAGGATGGGTGACCGACTGGGAAGTTGCTCTCGGGTGCGCACGAGTGAGGACAAAGTGCGCAGAAAAGACTAGTATTGATATGTGGGGCCAGTCTAGATCCTGCCAGGAGTAATGACCACCGACCGGTGTGTCCGGGGCATTACAAGTTGGTATCAGAGCCGACCCTCACGGTTACATGGATGTTTGCGGACAGGTGCTCGGTCATGTTATTCATGACGTTTGTGACCCGTCGTGGCACACGGCATGGCACATGTATCGGACTGGATGCACAAATGTTTGTGCCAAGAGGGAACGTTCCTGTGGCCCGACGAGGATGTCGGTTCCTCTGAGTGAGGGTGTATGTGATAGCCTGGCTTATTAGGGATGATAGACTACTCATATCAATAAGGAATTCCTTCTTTTTCGGGAGCCCATTCGGATAGAACTCCAAAATTAAGCGTGCTCAGCTTGGAGTAGCTTCAGGATGGGTGACCGACCGGGAAGTTGCTCTTGGGTGCGCACGAGTGAGGACAAAGTGCGCAGAAAAGAAAAGACTAGTATTGATATGTGGGGCTAGTCTAGATCCCGCCAGGAGTAACGACCACCGGCGGGTGTGTCCGGGGCGTTACATGATAGAAGCTTAAACCCAAGTAAGTGGGGTATGACGCATGGGAGTAAATAGGACTTGATACTTAATGCTATGGTTGGGTTTCACAACCTTAATGATCTTTAGTAGTTGCAGATGCTTACTAGACTCATAAGTGCATATGATCCAAGTAGAGAAACTATATCAACTCATGCCTCTCCCTCATATAAAACTGCAAGAATGATTACCGGTACTTGTTATCGATTGCCTAGGGACTAATCATTCTCTTGTGCTACAAAAAGCTTGGTACTACACTACTTTTATTTGCTTGCAAAATACTTTATTCCAAGTTCCCACTAAGAGCTTCTACTTTTATTTCTATTTTAGATAAAGCAAACGTTAAGTGTGCGTAGAGTTGTATCGGTGGTCGATAAAACTTGAGGGAAAATTAGTTCTAATTTTAGCTCCTCGTTGGGTTCGACACTCTTACTTATCGAAAAAGGCTAGAAACGATCCCCTATACTTGTGGGTTATCAATTATTCATGCTAGAATTGTATTAACCGGAAACTTGATACATGTGTGGATACTAGACAAAACATCGTGTCCCTAGTAAGCCACTACTAGACTATCTCGTTACTCAAAGATGGTCAAGTTTCCTAACCATAGACATGTGTTGTCATTTGATTAACAAGATCACATCACTAGGAGAATGATGTGATGGACAAGACCCACCCGTTAGCTTAGCATAATGATCGTTCAGTTTTAATGCTACTGGTTTCTTCATGTCAAATACATATTCCTCCGACTATGAGATTATGCAACTCCCGAACACCGGAGGAATGCCTTGTGTGCTATCAAACGTCACAATGTAACTGGGTGATTATAAAGATGCTCTACAAGTATCTCCGAGGGTGTTTGTTGGGTTGGCATAGATCGAGATTAGGATTTGTCACTCCGAGTATCGGACATGGATCTCTGGGCCCTCTCGGTAATACACATCATAAGAAACCTTGCAAGCAAAGTGACTAATGAGATAGTTATGGGATGATGTATTACGGAACAAGTAAAGAGACTTTCCGGTAACAATATTGAACTAGGTATGAAGATACCGACGATCGAATCTCGGGCAAGTAACATACCGATGACAAAGGGAATAACGTATGTTGTCATTACAATATGATCGATAAAGATCTTTGTAGAATATGTAGGAACCAATATGAGCATCCAAGTTCCACTATTGATTATTGACCGAAGAGGTGTCTCGGTCATTTCTACATAGTTCTCGAACCCGTAGGGTCCGCACGCTTAACGTTCGATGACAATTTTGTATTATATGAGTTATCTGATTTGGTGACCAAATGTTGTTCGGAGTCCCGGATGAGATCACAGACATGACGAGGAGTCTCGAAATGCTCGAGAGGTAAAGATTCATATATAGGACAATGATATTCGGACACCAGAAGTGTTCTGAGTGTACCGGGTACATATCGGGTCACCGGAAAGGGGTTCCGGGCAGCCTCGACAAAGATATGGGCCTTATTGGGCCAAGAGTGGGACAGACCAGCCCCTAAGGGCTGGTGCGCCCCATGTAGGCCGAAATAAGGTGGAAAGGAAAGAGGGGAGGAGAGAAAGGAAGGGGAGGGATTCGGCCTCCCCCTTCCTTCTCTCCCCCTCCTCCTTCCATAAAATATGGTAAGGGGGGCGAATAGGATTAGGGCCCCAAGTAGGATTCCTCCTACTTGGGCGCCCCCTTGGCTGCCCCCTCTCCCTCCCACCTATATATATGAAGGGGGAGGTGCCTAGAGCACACAACAACATCTGTTAGCCGTGTGCGGCGCCCCCCTCCACAGTTTACACCTCCGGTTATATTCACGTAGTGCTTAGGCGAAGCCCTGTGCGGATCACTTCACCATCACCGTCACCATGCCATCGTGCTGACGGAACTCTACCTCAACACTTTGCCGGATCAAGAGTTTGAGGGACATCATCGAGGTGAATGTGTGCAGAACTCGGAGGTGTCATACGTTCGGTGCTTGATCGGTCGGAAGAGAAGAAGTTCGACTACATCAACCGCGTTGTCAAACGCTTCTGCTTTTGGTCTACGAGGGTACATGGACAAACTCTCTCCCTCTCATTGCTATACATCTCCTAGATAGATCTTGCGTGAGCGTAGAATTATTTTGAAATTGCATGCTACGTTTCCCAACAACTACACGGACTAGGTCAGTAACTTGAGGATTATCCTCGTTGCTGCACATAATTATTATGTCCTTGATGCACCGCTAGGTGAAAGGCCTACTGTAGGATCAGATGCTGATGTTTTCAATGTCTGGCAAGCTCGATCCGATGACTACTCGATAGTTCAGTGTGCCATGCTTTACGGCTTAGAATCGGGACTTCAAAGACGTTTTGAACGTCATGGAGCATATGAGATGTTCCAAGAGTTGAAGTTAATATTTCTAGAAAATGCCTGAATTGAGAGATATTAAGTCTCCAACAAGGTCTATCGCTACAGGATGGAGGAGAATAGTTCTGTCCGTGAACACATACTCAGAATGTCTGGATAACATAATCACTTGACTCAGCTTGGAGTTAATCTTCCAGATGATAGTATTATTGACAGAGTTCTCCAATCACTGTCACCAAGCTACAAAGGCTTTGTGATGAACTATAATATTCAAGGGACAGAGAAGACAATTCCCGAGCTCTTCGTAATGCTCAAAGCTGCGGACGTAGAAATCAAGAAGGAGCATCAAGTGTTGATGGTTAACAAGACCACTAGTTTCGAGAAAAAGAGCAATGGAAAGAAAGGGAACTTCAAGAAGAATGGCAAACAAGTTGCCACTCCCGTGAAGAAGCCCAAAACTAGACCCAAGCCTGAAACTGAGTGCTTCTACTACAAAGGAACTGGTCACTGGAAGCGGAACTGCCCCAAGTATTTGGCGGATAAGAAGGACGAGAAAGTGAAAAAAGGTATATTTGATATACATGTTATTGATGTGTACAATTCTAATTCTCGTAGTAGCACATGGGTATTTGATACTGGTTCGGTTGCTCATATTTGTAACTTGAAACAGGAGCTATGGATTAAACGAAGATTGTCTAAGGACGAGGTGACGATGCGCGTGGGAAATGGTTCCAAGGTCGTTGTGATCGTCGTCGGCATGCTACCTCTACATCTACCTTCGGGGTTAGTTTTAGACCTGAATAATTGTTATTAATTTGGTGCCTGCGTTGAGCATGAACATTATATGTGGATCTTGTTTAGTACAAGGCGGTTATTCATTTAAATCAGAGAATAATGGTTGTTCTATTTATATGAGTAATATCTTTTATGGTCATGCACCTTTGAAGAGTGGTCTATTTTCGTTGAATCTCGATTATGGTGATACACATATTCATCATATTGACGCCGAAAGATGCAAAGTTGATAATGATAGTGCAACATATTTGTGGCACTGCCGTTTAGATCATATTGGTGTAAAGCGCATGAAGAAACTCCATGCAGATGGACTTTTGGAATCACTTGATTATGAATCATTTGATACTTGCGAACCATGCCTCGTGGGCAAGATGGCTAAAACTCCGTTCTCCGAAACAATGGATCGAGCAAAGGACTTATTGGAAATAATACATACAGATGTATGCGGTCCGATGAGTGTTGAGGCTCGCGGCGGGTATCGTTATTTTCTGACCTCACAGATGATTTGAGCAGATATGGGTATATCTACTTGATGAAACACAACTCTGAAACATTTGAAAAGTTCAAAGAATTTCAGAGTGAAGTAGAGAATCATCGTAACAAGAAAATAGAATTTCTACAATCTGATCGCGGAGGCGAATATTTTAGTTACGAGTTTTGCCTTCATTTAAAACAACGTGGAATAGTTTCACAACTCACTCCACCTGGAACACCACAGCAAAATGGTGTGTCTGAACGTCGCAACCGTACTTTATTAGATATGGTGCGATCTATGATGTCTCTTACCGATTTACCACTATCGTTTTGGGGTTATGCATTAGACACATATGCATTCACGTTAAATAGGGCACCGTCTAAATCCGTTGAGATGACACCATATGAAATATGGCTTGGCAGGAAACCTAAGCTGACGTTTCTTAAAGTTTGGGGTTGCGACACTTATGTCAAAAGGCTTCAGCCTGATAAGCTCGAACCCAAATTGGAGAAGTGTGTCTTCATAGGATACCCTAAGGAAACAATTGGGTACACCTTCTACCACAGATCCGAAGGCAAGATTTTTTTGCCAAGAATGAAACATTTCTAGAGAAGGAGTTTCTCTCGAAAGAAGTGAGTGGGAGGAAAGTAGAACTTGATGAGGTAACTGTACCTTCTCTCGAATTGGAAAGTAACTCATCATAGAAAGCTATTCTCGTGATGCCTACACCAACTAGAGAGGAAGCTGATGATGACGATCATGAAACTTTAGATCAAGTTACTACCGAACCACGTAGGTCAACCAAAGCACGATCCGCACCAGAGTGGTACGGTAATCCTATTCTAGAAGTCATGTTACTAGATCATGACGAACCTATGAACTATGAAGAAGCTATGATGAGCCCAGATTCTGATAAATGGCTTGAGGACATGAAATCTGAGGATCCATGTATGAGAACAAAGTGTGGACTTTGGTGGACTTGCCTGATGATCGGCGAGCCATAGAGAATAAATGGATCTTCAAGAAGAAGACTGACGCTGATGGTAATGTTACTGTCTACAAAGCTCGACTTGTCGCTAAAGGTGTTCGACAAGTTCAAGGAGTTGACTATGATGAGACTTTCTCACCCGCAGAGATGCTTAAGTCTGTCCGAATCATGTTAGCAATTACTGCATTTTATGATTATGAAATCTGGCAAATGGACGTCAAAACTGCATTCCTTAATGGATTTCCTAAAGAAGAGTTGTATATGATGCAACCAGAAGGTTTTGTCGATCCTAATGGTGCTAACAAAGTGTGCAAGCTCCAGCGATCCATCTATGGACTGGTGCAAGCATCTCGGAGTTGGAATATACGCTGTGATGAAGTGATCAAAGCATATGGTTTTATACAGACTTTTGGAGAAGCCTGCATTTACAAGAAAGTGAGTGGGAGCTCCGTAGCATTTCTGATATTATACGTGGATGACATATTATTGATCGGAAATGATGTAGAATTTCTTATTAGCATAAAAGGATATTTGAATAAGAATTTTTCAATGAAAGACCTCGATGAAGCTGCTTATATATTGGGCATCACGATATATAGAGATAGATCAAGACGCTTGATAGGACTTTCACAAAGCACATACCTTGATGAAGTTTTGAAGAAGTTCAAAATGGATCAGTCAAAGAAAGGGTCCTTGACTGTATTACAAGGTGTGAAGTTGAGTAAGACTCAATGCCCGACCACTGCATAAGATAGAGAGAAAATGAAAGTCATTCTCTATGCCTAAGCCATAGGTTCTATCATGTATGCTATGTTGTGTACCAGACCTGATGTGTGCCTTGCCATAAGTATGGCAGGGAGGTACCCAAGTAATCCAGGAGTGGATCACTGGACAACGGTCAAGAATATCCTGAAGTACCTGAAAAGGACCAAGGATATGTTTCTCATTGATGGAGGTGACAAAGAGCTTGTCGTAAATGGTTACGTTGATGCTAGCTTTGACACTGATCCGGATGACTCTAAGTCACTGATAACCCACAAGTGTAGGGGATTAATTGTAGCCTCTTTTGATAAGTAAGAGTGTCGAACCCAACGAGGAGATAAAGGTAGAACAAATATTCCCTCAAGTTCTATCGACCACCGATACAACTCTACGCACGCTTGACGTTCGCTTTACCTAGAACAAGTATGAAACTAGAAGTACTTTCTAGGTGTAATGGGATAGGTTTGCAAGATAATAAAGAGCACATAAATATAAGCTAGGGACTGTTTAGATAAAGACACAACTAAGTTAGTTTGAATAGAGAGGTTTTTTCACAAGAAAGTTATTTGTCCCTAGGCAATCGATAACTAGACCGGTAATCATTATTGTAATTTTATTGAGGGAGAGGCATAAGCTAACATACTTTCTCTACTTGGATCATATGCACTTATGATTGGAACTCTAGAAAACATCTGTAACTACTAAAGATCATTAAGGTAAAACCCAGACCATAGCATTAAAGTATCAAGTCCTCTTTATTCCCATATGCCATAACCCACTTATCCGCGTTTGTGTTTCTGTCACTCACGCAACGCAGACAATAAGCAAACCATGAACATATTGCAACACCCTACAGCGGGGATCGCTCACGCTTGCATGAAATGGAGAGCACCATAGGACATCACCAATAATAAAACATGCAACTCAAACCATTCACGATCATCAATAAATCCATAGGACAAAATAGATCTACTCAGACATCATAAGATAGCCACATATCATTGGAAAATAATATATAGTGTTGAGCACCATATTTAAGTAGAGATTACAACGGGTAAAACAGAGGTTACACCGCTGCATAGAGGGGGAGAGAGTTGGTGATGACGGCGGCGAAGTTGTTGGTGTAGATCGCCGTCACAATGATGGCCCCGACGACATTCTGGCGCCACCGAGAGAGAGGAGGGGAGAGGCCCCCTCCTTCTTCTTATTCCTTGACCTCACCCCTAGATGGGAGAAGGGTTTCCCCTCTGGTCCATGGCCTCCATGGCGGCGGAGGGGCGGGAGCCCCTCCAAGATTGGATCTCTCTCTCTCTCTCTCTCTCTCTCTCTCTCTCTCTGTGTGTGT
>LR738712.1:704404762-704426342 GCA_902687465.1 Secale cereale
GTGTGTGTGTGTGTGTGTGTGTGTTTCTTTCACTTTCTGTGCTCCCAGATTCAGGCCTTTCATCGTTTCTTAAATTCTCGGAGATCCGTAACTCCGATTGGGCTGAAATTTTAACATGATTTTTATCCGGATATTAGCTTTCTTGCGGACGAAGAAGGGCACCAACCGCCTTACGGGGTGGCCACAAGGGCCCAGGGCACGCCCTACCCCCTGGGAGGTGCCCCTTGCCTTGTGGCCCCCTCGAGCATTGTCTCGCGTTGATTCTTTTTCCCAAAAATCACATATGTTCCAAAAAAATCCCCATAAGTTTTTATCGCATTTGGAATCCGCTTGATATGGATTTCCTGCGAAACAAAAAACATGCAATAAACAGGAACTGGCACTGCACACTGGATCAATATGTTAGTCCCAAAAATAGTATAAAAAGTTGCCAAAAGTATATAAAAGTTGTAGAAAATTGGCATGGAACAATAAAAAATTATAGATACTACGGAGACGTATCAGACACAAACTAGATATGTATTTTTATTGAATGGTGGAGCTGTTAATTGGTGCAGTTCCAAGCAGAGCGTCGTGGTGGAATCTGCTACTTCTCGAGCTTGCGTTGTATTCCCTCGAAGAGGAAAGGCTAATGCAGCACAGTAGCGTAAGTATTTCCCTCGGATTTTGAGAACCAAAGTATCAATCCAGTAGGAGACCACGCGCGAGTCCCTCGCACCTGCACAAACAAATAAGAACTTCGCAACCAACGCGATAAGGGGTTGTCAATCCCTTTACGGTCACTTACGAAAGTGAGATCTGATAGATAGGATAGTTTGATATTTTTGGTACTTTTTGGTATAAGAACATAAAGTAAATAAAGCAAAGTAAAGTAGATAGGAGATTAATATGTTGAGAATAGATCCGGGGGCCATAGGTTTTGCTAGTAGCTTCTCTCATGATAGCAGAATTCTACGGTGGGTGAACAAATTACTGTCGAGCAATTGATAGAAAAGCGAATAATTATGAGAATATCTAGGCATGATCATTATATATAGGCATCACGTCCGTGACAAGTAGACTAAAACGATTCTGCATCTACTACTATTACTCCACACATCGACCGCTATCCAGCATGCATCTAGAGTATTAAGTTCATAAGAACAGAGTAATGCTTTAAGCAAGATGACATGATGTAGAGGGATAAACTCAAGCAATATGATATAAACCCCATATTTTTATCCTCGATGGCAACAATACAATACGTGCCTTGCTGCCCCTGCTGTCACTGGGAAAGGACAACACAAGATTGAACCCAAAGCCAATCACTTCTCCCATTGCAAGAACTATAAATCTAGTAGGCCAAACCAAACTAATAATTCGAAGAGACTTGCAAGGATATTATAATCATACAAAAAACAATTCAGAAAAGAACCAAATATTTCTCATAGATAATCTTGATCATAAACCCACAATTCATCGGATCTCAACAACCACACCGCAAAAAGATTACATCGAATAGATCTCCTCGAAGACCAAGGAGAACTTGGTATTAAGATCCAAAAAGAGAGAATAAGCCATCTAGATATTAACTATGGACCCAAAGGTCCGTGGTAAACTACTCACAACTCATGGTGAGGCAATGGTGTTGATGTAGAAGCACTCCATGGAAGATCCCCCCTCCGGTGGAGCTCCGGAACAGGCCCCAAGATGGGATCTCATGGGAACAGAAGGTTGTGGTGGTGGAATTAGGGTTTTCTCTGTTGCTTCGATGTTTTCAGGGTACATGGATATATATAGGGGGAAGGAGGGCATCGGGGGAGCCAGAGGGGGCCCATGAGGGTAGGGGCGCCCTGTAGTAGGGGGCTCGCCCTGGACCCTTGTGGCCGCCTCCTTCGTTCCCTCGCGTGTACTCCAAGTCTTCTGTGTTGATATCGTTCCAAAAATAACTCTCGCGAAGGTTTCATTCCGTTTGGACTCCGTTTGATATTCCCTTTCTGTGAAACCCTGAAATAGGCAAAAAAACAGCAATCCGCACTAGGCCTTTGGTTTAGTAGGTTAGTCCCAAAAATAATATAAAAGTGTATAATAAAGCCCATAAAACATCCAAAACATAATATATAAAAGCATGGAACAATCAAAAATTATAGATACGTTGGAGACGTATCAAGCATCCCCAAGCTTAATTCCTGCTTGTCCTGGAGTAGGTAAATTATAAAAACAGAATTTTTGATGTGGAATGCTAACCAACATAATTTCAATGTAATTCTTTTTGTTGTGGCATGAATGTTTAGATCCGAAAAATTCTAGACAAAAGTCTATATTGACATAAGAAATAATAATACTTCAAGCATACTAACAAAGCAATCATGTCTTCTCAAAATCATATAGTCTAGCTATGCTCCCTCTTTATCACACAAAATATTCATATCATGCACAACCCCGATTTCAGCCAAGCAATTGTTTTCATACTCAATTTTTTCAAACCTTTCAACTTTCACGCAATACATGAGTGTGGGCCATGGATATAACACTATAGGTGTAATAGAGTGGTGTTGTGGAGAAAAAAAAGGAGGAAGATAGTCTCACATCGACTAGGCGTATCAACGGGCTATGGAGATGCCCATCAAAGATATCAATGTGAGTGAGTAGGGATTGCCATGCAACGGATGCACTAGAGCTATAAGTGTATGAAAGCTTAACAAAAGAAACTAAGTGGGTGTGCATCCAACTTGCTTTCTCATGAAGACCTAGGGCATTTGAGGAAGCACATCGTTGGAATATACAAGCCAAGTTCTATAATGAAAATTCCCACTAGTATATGAAAGTGACAAAACAAGAGACTCTCTATCATGAAGATCATGGTGCTACTTTGAAGCACAAGTGTGGAAAAGTATAGTAGCATTGCCCCTTCTCTCTTTTCTCTCATTTTTTGGAGGGGCTTTCTCTTTTTTTTTAGCCCCTCTCTATTTTTTTGGGCCATTTCCCTTTTTTTATTTGACCTTTCCTCACATGGGACAATGCTCTAATAATGATGATCATCACACTTTTATTGACTTACAACTCAAAGATTACAAGTCGAAGCTAGAACAAAATATGACTCTATATGAATGCCTCCGGCGGTGTACCGGGATGTGCAATGAATCAAGAGTGACATGTATGAATGAATTGTGATGATGGCTTTGCCACAAATACGATGTCAACTACATGATCATGCATGGCAATATGACAATGTGAAGCGTGTCATATGAACAGAACGGTGGAAAGTTGCATGGCAATATATCTCGGAATGGTTATGGAAATGCCATGATAGGTAGGTATGGTGGCTGTTTTGAGGAAGGTATATATGGTGGGTGTATGGTACCGTTGAAGGTTGCGCGGTACAAGAGAGGCTAGCAATGGTGGAAGGGTGAGAGTGCGTATAATCCATGGACTCAACATTAGTCATAAAGAACTCATATACTTATTGCAAAATTTACGAGTCATCAAAACAAAGCAATCAGCGCATGCTCCTAGGGGGGGGGGTTGGTAGGAGTTAACCATCGCGCGCCCCCGACCTCCACACAAAGGATGACACTCAACAAATACCTCATGCTCTAACTTCGTCACATAGCGGTTCACCATACGTGCATACTACGGGAATCACAAACTTTAACACAAGTATTTCTCAAATTCATAATTAATCCACTAGCATGACTCTAATATCACCATCCTCATATCTCAAAACAATCATCAAGTATCAAACTTCTCATCATATTCAATGCACTTTATATGAAAGTTTTTACTATATTCATCTTGGATGCCTATCATATTAGGACTAGTTTTATAACCAAAGCACATTACCATGCTGTTCTAAAAGACTCTCAAATAGATAAAAGTGAAGCATGAGAGATCAACAATTTCAACAAAATAAAATCACCACCGTGCTATAAAAAGATATAAGTGAAGCACTAGAGCAAAACTATCTAGCTCAAAAGATATAAGTGAAGCACATAGAGTATTCTAGAAAATTCTAAACCATATCTAACTCTCTCAAAAGGTGTGTCCAGAAAGGATGATTGTGGAAAACTAAAAAGCAAAGACTCAAATTATACATGACACTCCAAGCAAAACACATATCATGTGGTGCATAAAAATATAGTCATGAGTATAGTTACCGATAGATGAAGACGAAAGAGGGGATGCCTTCCCGGGGTATCCCCAAGCTTAGGCTTTTGGTTGTCCTTGAATTTTACCTTGGGGTGTGATACGTCCAAAACGTATCTATAATTTCTGCTTGCTCCATGCCTCTTTTGTGTGATATTGCTATGATATTTATGCACTTCCATACACTTTTGATCATATTTGGACTAACCTATTAACTCAGTGCACCACAGTGCCAGTTCCTGTTATCTGCTGTTTTTCTATTTCAGGTTTCCTCCATATTAAAAGTGCTCCAAAAATTCTGGGAAAAATACAGGAAAAATCAGCGTACAGGAAGCTTCGCGAATAACCAAAGCAGGGCCAGAGGGGAGCCAGGGGTGGCCCAGGCGGCCACCCAGCGCGGCCCCACCCCTGGCCGCGCCAGGGGGCGCCTGGGGCCCCGGCTCCGCCTCTGGTGACCCCCCTTCGCATATATATTCCTCCCGTCGCGAAAACCCTGATTTAAGAAACCTTTTCTCCAGAAGCAATCCCGATCTCCGCCGCCATCGCCACCAAGTTTCGGGGGACCAGAATTCCTGTGCCGGCATCCTGCCGGGACGGGGAAGTGCCCCCGGATTCATCTCCATCGACGTTGCTTCCTCCCTCCATGATACGGGAGTAGTTCCTCCTCGGGGCTGAGGTTTCTACCAGTAGCTATGCGGTCAATTCTCTCTCGCATGATGTGATCTTCGTTGTGATCATAGGGTATGTTAATCTAGGGTGATCCCATGATATTTCCCCTTCCTCTATGTATTGAATTGATGTACTCACTTGTCTTTATCTAGTATAATCCCCGAGACCAAGGTGACAGCGGTCTATTGGACATGGATTAGAAGAATATTTTCATGAGTGATTTCCTCTTTTGTGTGTTGATTGAAGATTGAGAGTCTCTTGGTGCTTGTCTTTGACTATCCTGGAGATATGTTGTGGTGATTGTGGTACTCTCTTTGGATGGCCGCGGTGACATTGGGAAATCCATAGATTGAGAACTACGAACTTTGAGGTGTGCTTTTGTAGCCCTACATAATTCTCGTCCTCTCTTGACCACAAAGGAATGACCTCCGAGTGCGTCTCCATTGCATGTTTTATAATATGATGTGATTAGACTATGTTAATGTTGTTGGGAGTTGCCACTAGTGAAAGTATGAAGCCTAGGCCTTGTTTCCACCATTGCAATACCAATTGTGCTCATGTTTACCACTTGTTTGCTTGCTGCATTTTTTATTACAGATTTATATTACTTTGCTTTGCCACTCCTATCATCCATATTTTACCATCTCTTCGCCGAACTAGTGCACCTATACAACTCCTAGTTGTATTAGGTGTGTTGGGGACACAAGAGACTTCTTGTATCTTAGTTGCAGGGTTGCTTGAGAGAGACCATCTTCAACCTCTACTTCCCTGAGTTCGATAAACCTTAGGTCATCCACTTGAGGGAAATTGCTGCTGTCCTACAAACCTCTGCGCTTGGAGGCCCAACATAGTCTACAAGAATAGAAGCGTGTGTAGACATCAAGCTATTTCTGGCGCCGTTGCCGGGGAAGTAAGTGTTTGAAGGTATATCTTTAGATCTTGCAATTAAATCTTTTCATTTCTTGTTTTTAGTTTCACTAGTTATGTTTATGGAAAACCACACTCTTAGTTCACTGCTTGGGGAAGGCCGCTTTACCACACCCGTGGTAGAGAAGTCTCCTCCACCTACTGAATGTATTCCGTTCCAAATACCACTTGGGATAATTGAAATAATTAGGAATGATTGTTATGATGGGACAGTCAATCCTAGTATTCATTTGTTGAAACTTACAGAACTTTGTGAGTTGTTTAAGATTTCAGGTTTGACAAGAGATGGAGTCATGAGGAAATTATTTGCCTTGTCACTGAAAGGAAAAGCATTGGAATGGTATAGGCTACTAGATGACTCTCACCTGCTGGATTGGGAATAGATCCAGTCTCTCTTTTACTCCAAGTTTTATCCTCTTCATGAAGTCCATGAGAATAGGAATTATGTTTATAATTTCTATCCTCATGACGGAGAGAGCATAGCTCAAGCTTGGGGGAGACTGAAAACGTTAATGCTAAAATGTCCTAACCATGGGCTCCCCAAAGATATGATTATTACTAATTTCTATAAGATGCTCTCTCGACAGGATAAAGATTTGCTCGATGCTTCCTCTACGGGTTCTTTCACAAACGAAAAGATTGATGCTAAATGGGAACTACTTGAAAGAATTAAACGCAACACTGAAGATTGGGAGATCGACAAAGGTAAAGAGTCAGGTATAATTTATGAGTATGATTGCATTAAGTCCTTTGTTGAAACTACAAGTTTTAATAAGTTTAGCGCTAAGTTTGGGCTTGATTCTCAACTCCTTGTTGATTTCCTCAAATCTTTTGCTTCACATCTTAATATGCCTAAGGAGGATTGGATCAAGCATCATGAACCTTTTAAAGAGATTTGCAAAGAAAATGAAATTGTTCATGATGATTGCAACATGCATGATCCAATTCCTAAAAATGAAGTTTTATATAAGCATGTTAATTTTTGTGGAGTGGATAGACCTTGTGAAAGGCCTATGATTGAAGAAGAGAAGTATTGTAAGCAACATAAGCATGAAAGAACAATCACTTGGGTCAAAGATTTAAATGAAATTGCTAGAGAATTGTGTGACCTTTATCCTTTTACTTGTGAACTTTGCTGTATAGAGGGTCACTTTAATTTTCAATGCATGCACTTTCAAAACATAATTGTTAACCAGTTGTGTGATAACATGATCACCCCTGATCTTTATGATGAGCTTATGTTATTTTTGATGTGTGAAGAGTTATCAGAAAAGACTTCTTGGCTAGATGTTAATGCCATAGGAATAAAAAACATTTTGCAAAATTGCCATCTCTATTGTGTTGTTAATTGCCATAAAAATGATTACATAAGTAAGATTAGAAAGGAGGGAACTTTACCAAAGTATAAAAATGTTTCTTATATTTCTGCTAATAAAAAGGAGAGTTTCTCCCAAGTTTCCCCTATTGTTTCTAATGATAAACCAGGATATGTGGAGAAGCTTCATCTCCAACCACTCCCTCCTAAGGTGAAGAAGAAGAAAAAGAAGAGGAGGAGGAAGAGGAGCAAGAAGGAAGAAGAATGGGTATCAACCTCGCCTGAGCATATTCCTCCCATCAACTTTTATCCTAACGGTTATAAGTTAAAAGAAGAAGGTGAAGTTTATTGCCTTAATTATCATCTTGATGATACGTCCGTAGGTACTATTGAAAATGATTTTGATTATGATATGCATGTTACTTATTGTGATTGGGAAAATGATGATAATGCTACTTATGATCTTGAAAATCTTTTTGGTACCAACTCTGAAAGTGATGATATGGAAAGCTCTAAGCTTGGGGATGATAGGATTGCAAATCCTTTACCCACTAGTGATGTGATAATTGATAATTCTTTTGCTAGTAAGAATAAAGACAACATGTTTACAAATATAGTTGCTAGCAATGATAATGCTCTTCTCTACTATGATGATGTTATAACTCCAATCTATAGTGATTATAAAGGTACCTATGACATAAGGAGAAATTATCCTTATGAAACTTGTCATAATCATGGAGGGAATTACTCCCTTGTTGAACACCATTTTCCTAATACACAATTAATCTATAGTGTTCAAGTTGTTTATGATAGTCCTACTCCCACTATTGCCAATGAGAAAGATTATGCTTATGTGGAGAGTAAGAGTACCTTTTTGCATGTGGATCATGGTAACAATGCTTTATGTGATGCTTATATTGTTGAGTTTATTTGTGATCCCACTGAAAATTATTATGAGAAGGGAACATATGCTTATAGATATTTCAATAATATCAAGTCCCCTCTCTTTATGTTGAAGGTTTTGAAGCTGCACTTGTTTTGTCTTCCTATGCTTATTGCTTTGTGCTTCAATGAATTATTATATTGCAATATTCCTATGCATAGGAAGCATGTTAGGCTTAAATGTGTTTGGTATTTGCTTCTTGATGCTCTCTTTTGTTCTTCAACTCTTATTCCTACGAGAGCATCATTAAAGTCTTAAGCCTATCTTTATGGCTATAAAGAAAGAGCTCTAGGGAGACAACCCTTGTTATCTTTGCTTTCAGTTTGTTCTTTCAGTTTTTAATGGTCTTGATGTTTGTTACTACTGTAGCAACATCATTGTATCTTTATTTTTCAGCTTTGTGCCAAGTTTAGCCTCCGATTGCAAGAAAGTTCAAAAGTTGTGACGTGCTGTCCAGAAAACAGATTCTGTCCTTGGACCAAAAAATCGAATAAAATGACCAGATCATCTTTTTGATCTGAATTTTTTTGACAGCGTGCTCTATACAATTGGCTTTCGAGCATCTGTTTTGAGTTTTTTGATTTGAGTTGCAGAAGTGCCCCGAAAAAATTATTTACTACCTGCTGGTCTGTTTTTCACAGATTCTGTCCTGTTTTGCCTTTTCTTCGTTTTGCAAACCTTGAGCTTGCTTTTTCTTTGCAAAAACCTTTTGGCGATCTTGAGAAACAGTAGCTCTTTAAGATTATCTTTATTTCCAGTAGGGAAAAAATATTTTACTGTGGGTACTAACCTCGCTAATCAGATTATGATGAGTTATGTTTGAAGGGAGTTTTCAAGTGTGCGAGGGAAGATGATAAAAGAAGATTCAGGAGGGTCAAACGCTCAAGCTTGGGGATGAACCCCGTGCACCCCCAAGAAATATTCAAGAAGACTCAAGCGTCTAAGCTTGGGGATGCCCCCATGCATCCCCTTCTCCATCAACAATTATCAGTTCGTCTTTCGTTCCACTATAATTATCACTTCATGTGTTATGTGCTATGCTTGGAGCGTCTTGCTCTTAGTTTCCTTTTTAGTTTTCTTTAGCTTTGCTTGCTGTTCATAACAAGTTAGAACCCAACTTTCTTTGTGTGGGAGAGAAACACGCTCCACTTCAACCTAGAACACAACATAGGATTTTCATGCTTATCTTTGTTCTGTGTGTTCTTTGTCTTTCCATAACTGCTGTCATGTTTAGCTCTTAGTTTTCATGCTTTTCTTTTTAAAGAGCTTTTGTTTAGTTGGTTGCTGAACTCTCTTGAGTTTTCATGTTTATCTTGTTAAGAGAGTTTGCCTGTTGCACTGAGTTGTGTGCCTTAACTTAAAGTAGGTAATTGAGGTTGCTATTTAATTTTAGTAGTAACTTGCAATAGTTTTGAGGTATTGCCATGAGTAATGTTTGAACTTTTGGTGTCAAGAGCTTTAGCCTATTAGTGATAGATGTCGTATTTTGGGCAATCCGTGTTTATTTTCGAAAACCTACAAAATAGTTGAGAACTTTAGCTACTAGATGGATCACTAATCTTTGGAGGGATCGAATATTACAGTACACTCACGTACCATGAGTCGAGGATGCGCAAGGATAACCAAACCCCCCTACACTCCTCCTCGGGGTACTTGTCTCTTTGTGAACCTCCTAATTAGATTGAGAGTTACCGATAATAAGTGCATGAGTTCTTCGGACTAATGTGAGTATTCGAAAGTTGACACTTCCACCTAGCCATAATTTTATAGCCTCTTCGGTACCGTGCATTGCCCTTTCTCACCTCGAAAGTTGGCGCATACTTCGCCGGTGCATCCAAATCCTTGGCACGATACGCTCTGTCATCATAAGCCTCATTATATCCTTCCTCAAAACAGCCACCATACCTACCTATTAAGGCATTTCCATAGCCTTTCCGAGATACATTGCCATGCAACAACCATCTTCTCATGACTTGATCTTCATGTCATACATGCTTTTTGCTTGATCGATGAGCCGCATGCTAGTTGGGCCTTGCCCTAATCATTGCTACATGACGCGCTAGTATCATTGCATATCCTGCTACACTAGCAGAGGCATACATTTGCATACATCATGATAGTTTCATTTTCTTTATGAAGTGTGAAAGATCTTCTATACTTCTTGTAATACATAGAGTGTTGCCCCTAAAGTGAGGAAAAGATCCCAAAGAGGACAAAATCAAAAGATCCCAAAGAGGACAAATGAGAGTTAAATAGAAAGAGCCATTGAGGCCACAAAAAAATTAAAAAAAAAGAGAAAAAAAGAGAAAAAGAAATAAAAAGAGAGAAGGGGGCACACTACTATTCCTTTTGAGAGATCCACACTCGTACTCCATCTTATACCTTGTACTCCATAGAGCTTATCATTCATGCATATAGCTATGTGGGGACCTTCACACTATAGAACTTGGCTTGTATATTCCAATGATGAGCCTCCTCAAAAGAGCTCTAGGTCTTCTTGAGCAAGCAAGTTGGATGCACCCCCACTAGTTCCATTGGAGAACTTACCTTAGCTCATATGTGCATCCGTTACATGGCAATCCCTACTCCTCACATCATATCTATCATTTGGCTTTCTCTCGCCTATGATTGTCCTCATTAATGTGAGCCTTTCACACCTTTTTTGTCTTCCCCCTTCACCATTTTTCTCTCTTTGCCATCCTAAGTGTCAACTTTCTTGCTTACGCTCATCCATTGCATGAGTGCTCAAAATATCGAAAGGGAGTGGATCATTTTGACTTGTACCTGGCTGACGGTCTGGGGATGAGTCAAGATAAGATTCCAAAGAAGACCAAGTGTGAAACTTTAGTAGATTAAGTTCTCAACAATACAAAAACTATGTTTTACTCTCTCATATATCCCTATCCCCTTTCTTGCACGCAAACACCATTTGGAGACATTCGAGCCACGGACAGCGAGAGCTCTTGCACCTTTATGTTCTTATGTTGCTTGTTACAATGCTAATATAGACTCTTGCTTGTTATGACTTGAATTGAATTACATGCCTTGATTGCTTTACTTAAAAGTTCTTATATGGTTGATAGCATGTCACCACAAAAATTATGCTTGTTATCATTTACCTACTCGAGGACGAGCAGGAATTAAGCTTGGGGATGTTGATACGTCCAAAACGTATCTATAATTTCTGCTTGCTCCATGCCTCTTTTGTGTGATATTGCTATGATATTTATGCACTTCCATACACTTTTGATCATATTTGGACTAACCTATTAACTTAGTGCACCACAGTGCCAGTTCATGTTATCTGCTGTTTTTCTATTTCAGGTTTCCCCCATATTAAAAGTGCTCCAAAATTTCCGGGAAAAATACAGGAAAAATCAGCGTACAGCAAGCTTCGCGAATAACCAAAGCAGGGCCAGAGGGGAGCCAGGGGTGGCCCAGGCGGCCACCCGGCGCGGCCCCACCCCTGGCCGCGCCAGGGGGGCGCCTGGGGCCCCGGCTCCGCCTCTGGTGACCCCCCTTCACATATATATTCCTCCCGTCGCGAAAGCCCTGATTCCAGAACCCTTTTCTCCAGAAGCAATTCCGATCTCCGCCGCCATCGCCACCAAGTTTTGGGGGACCAGAATTCCTGTGCCGGCATCCTGCCGGGACGGGGAAGTGCCCCCGGATTCATCTCCATCGACGTTGCTTCCTCCCTCCATGATGCAGGAGTAGTTCCTCCTCGGGGCTGAGGTTTCTACCAGTAGCTATGTGGTCAATTCTCTCTCCCATGATGTGATCTTCATTGTGATCATAGGCTATGTTAATCTAGGGTGATCCCATGATATTTCCCCTTCCTCTATGTATTGAATTGATGTACTCACTTGTCTTCATCTAGTATAATCCCCGAGACCAAGGTGACAGCGGTCTATTGGACATGGATTAGAAGAATATTTTCATGAGTGATTTCCTCTTTTGTGTGTTGATTGAAGATTGAGAGTCTCTTGGTGCTTGTCTTTGACTATCCTGGAGATATGTTGTGGTGATTGGGGTACTCTCTTTGGATGGCCGCGGTGACATTGGGAAATCCATAGATTGAGAACTACGAACTTTGAGGTGTGCTTTTGTAGCCCTACATAATTCTCGTCCTCTCTTGACCACAAAGGAATGACCTCCGAGTGCGTCTCCGTTGCATGTTTTATAATATCATGTGATTAGACTATGATAATGTTGTTGGGAGTTGCCACTAGTGAAAGTATGAAGCCTAGGCCTTGTTTCCACCATTGCAATACCAATTGTGCTCACGTTTACCACTTGTTTGCTTGCTGCACTTTTTATTACAGATTTATATTACTTTGCTTTGCCACTCCTATCATCCATATTTTACCATCTCTTCGCCGAACTAGTGCACATATACAACTCCTAGTTGTATTAGGTGTGTTGGGGACACAAGAGACTTCTTGTATCTTAGTTGCAGGGTTGCTTGAGAGAGACCATCTTCAACCTCTACTTCCTTGAGTTCGATAAACCTTAGGTCATCCACTTGAGGGAAATTGCTGCTGTCCTGCAAACCTCTGCGCTTGGAGGCCCAACATAGTCTACAAGAATACAAGCGTGTGTAGACATCAGGGTGCCTTGGGCATCCCCAAGCTTAGGCTCTTGCCACTCTTTGTTCCGTAGTCCATCAAAGCCATACTCAAAACTTGAAAACTTCACAACACAAAACTTAGCCAAAAATCTCGTGAGCTCCGTTAGTATAAGAAAACAAACCACCACTCAAAGGTACTGTAATGAACTCATTCTTTGTTTATATTGGTGTTAAACCTACGGTATTCCAATTTCTCTATGATTCATACTCCCCAATACTACTCATAGATTCATCAAAATAAGCAAACAACACACGAAAAACAGAATCTGTCAAAAACAGAACGGTCTGTAGTATTATGTAACTTTCGAATACCTCTGTAACTCCAAAAAAATTGAAATAAATTGGTAAACGTGAGGAATGTGTCTATTAATCATCTGCAAAAAGAATCAACTAAATATCACTCTCCAGTAAAATCTGATGACTATTCTCGTGAGCGCTAAAGTTTCTGCTTTTTTACAGCATGATCATATAAACTTCACACAAGTCTTCCCAAAGGTTCTACTTGGCACAAACACTAATTAAAACACAAAACCACATCTAAACAGGAGCTAGATGCAATATTTATTCCTAAATAGAAGCAAAAACAAAGAAAATAAAATTGGGTTGCCTCCCAACAAGCGCTATCGTTTAACGCCCCTAGCTAGGCACGATACAAGGATAGATCTAGGTATTGCCATCTTTGGAAGGAAATCCATAAGTGGATCTCATAATAGATTCATAAGGTAATTTGATTTTCTTTCTAGGAAAGTTTTCCATGCCTTTCCTTAATGGAAATTGGAATCTAATATTTCCTTCCTTCATATCAATAATTGCACCAATCGTTCTAAGGAAAGGTCTACCAAGAATAATAGGACATGAAGGATTGCAATCTATATCAAGAACAATGAAATCTACGGGCACATAATTCCTATTGGCAATAATAAGAACATCATTAATCCTTCCCATAGGTTTCTTAATAGTAGAATCCATAAGATGCAAATTTAAAGAACAATCATCAATCTCATGGAAACCTAACAAATCACACAAAGTTTTTGGGATAGTAGAAACACTTGCACCCAAATCACACAAGGCAAAGCATTCATGAGCTTTAATTTTAATTTTAATAGTAGGTTCCCACTCATCATAAAGCTTTCTAGGGATATAAACTTCTAATTCAAGTTTCTCTTCATAAGATTGCATCAAAGCATCAACTATGTGTTTGGTAAAAGCCTTATTTTGACTATAAGCATGCGGAGAATTTAGTACGGATTGCAACAAGGAAATACAATCAATCAAAGAGCAATTATCATAATTGAATCGCTTGAAGTCCAAAATAGTGGGTTCATCACTATGCAAAGTTTTAATCTCTTCAATCCCACTTTTAACAATTTTAGCATCAAGATCTAAAAATTCTGAATCATTGGGATACCTTTTAACTAAAGTAGACTCATCTCCAGTCCCACCTTTGTCAAGATGCATACTAGAAAACAAGGATCTAATAGGAGACACATCAATAACTTTCAGATCTTCATCTTTATTTTCATGATAACTAGAAAAACACGCCTCAATAAAGCACTCTTTTTTAGCATGCATCCTAGCGGTTCTTTCTTTGCATTCATCAATGGAAATTCTCATGGCTTTGAGAGACTCATTGAGATCATGCTTAGGTGGAATAGATCTAAGTTTTAAAGAATCAACATCAAGAGTAATTCTATCCACACTTCTAGTCAACTCATCAATCTTAAGCAATTTTTCTTCAAGCAAAGCATTGAAATTCTTTTGCAAAATCATAAACTCCTTAACACTAGTTTCAAATTTAGAGGGCATCTTACCAAAATTTCCATAAGAGTTATTGTAGGAATTACCATAATTATTAGAGGAATTACTAGGAAAAGGCCTAGGATTAAAGTTTCCTCTCTAAGCATTGTTACCAAAATAATTCCTACCAACAAAATTCTCATCCAAAGATTCATTATAATTTTTGTCGGAGATATTGACCATGGGTACCCTCGGCGCCTACCCTTGGTATTTTTAGACAAATGACAGCCGCCTGGTCTGCTGCGGCCGTCTACTCATCGAGCCGCCTCCTAGGGTAGCCTGCCCTAAGAGCCGGCTGCCAGCAGGCGGCAGGGACCCCGCAGGCGGCGACACCAACGCCACCAGTCAGCAGACGGCCCCACACTCCTTCCCCAGGAAGCACGCTGGGGGGACCCCTGCACGGCGGAGGCGTGGCTACAGGAGAACATGTCCTTAGAAGATCTATAAGGGCGTGGCTATAGTGATCGTGTACCTTATGAATATCTCCTAAACGGCGGGTCACTGTAGCCACGCAGCTCGTGACCAAGCATCGGTCAGAGAAGGCCACGATCCCACTACCCGCAAACGGCGAGGCCAGCAGGCGGCTGGCCCCATCAGTCAGTGGGTAGCTCATGAACAAGCCGCCCCTGGCAGACGGCCAGGAAAGACGGCCGCCTGGTAACAGACGGCAAACCTCACCCTAGAAGTCCGAGCCTCATCAAGATGACAGGACGGGGCGAGGAGGCAGCGTACGGCGGGAGGCAATGGTACTGTAGCCACTTCCTTCTCGTCAAGGCTGTCGTCAGCAGAGGCACCTCCACAGTGAAAGACAATCACGAGGGGCCCGCGGGCGGCGGGCCCCAGCATATAGGCGATAAAGCCGGCGCTAGAAGACACTGACGGCTGGGGGCCACACTGTCGAGATTACCATTGTACCCCTGGGAGGTAGGCCTATATAAACCCCCCAGGGTCCTCCATGAGGAGGGGTTGGAAGATCACAAGGTTAAACCCTAGATAGAGAGAGAGAGGAGGTGAGCTAGCCTTGTTCATCTTCTTCCTTCGAACCATAAAACTCAAGGAGCAATCTCGTAGCTACCTTAGTGCTATCAGTCATGACGCGGAGCCCCCGCAGAGCAGGACTAGGGGTGTTATCTCCTCGGAGAGCCCCGAACCTGGGTAAGATCCGTAGGCGTCCTAAGTTTCGCTTTATCCCGCTTCCCGAGCCCGGCGACGTTCTTTTGACCCCATGCATGATAAGCCATCCGTTGGCATATGTCGTCCCAAAACCTCGACATTTGGCGCCCATCGTGGGGCTAGGTGCACCGTCGTCCGGAGACATGTTCTGGACGGGAACCTTGTTCCTTCCTCGTGAGAGTAGCCAGCCCGGCACGCCCGCTGGCGTGGAGACCGGGATGCTTTGTGGCGCTGAGGCTGCATGCGCCGTGAGCGGGCTCACCGATCTGCTCGGCGCCGTCCGCATCCACGACGAACCCTCTCTGGCAGCCGAGCCAGTGGCGCCGGAGAGCTTCCTCGTCGAGCTCCTCGACAAGCTCCACATCGTCGACGAGCGCGCCTCTGACGTGGAGTCAGTGGGCTCTTCTGACCCACCAGTAGACATGATCGTCAACCTCGACGCAGGGCCGGCCGACTCCTTCCCCGAGCACGTGGAGATCATCAATGACCCCCTCCCCGTTCTTTCGATCAGCTGCACCATCAGCACCGTCATGGAGGTGCTCATCACCGACCACGGCGAACCTTCGTGCAGGACGGGCCCAGACCCGCTCAAGGCCGCTCTGCAGCACCTCGCCGCCCCTGTCGCGGCGGGGGCAGACGGCGCGGCGTTGGAGGCGCTCCGCGTCTCGCTCCTCGACAGCGCCAACAAATTGGCTGCCTCCCGACGCCTCACTGAAGCTTACCGCTGCGAAATGGACCGCGCCATTTGTGGCACGCCGGCTGCTGGCGAGCCTAGCCGAGCCGGCGCTGTCCGCGATCGCGGCGAGCTGCTAGCAGACATGCTAGGGGCCCCGCGGCTTGTGTACCTCACTCTGTCGGAGAACCTAAGGGCTGCCAGGGCGGCAGTCGATGAAATGGGCCACTTAGAGGGAGACGAGCTCCGTTGCATGACCCAACGTTCCCGCCAGCTCCTCGACGCTGCTGCTACGCAGCAGGAGGCCCGTCGCCGGGTATTAGAGGCGGGCGCGCACGCCGACAACCGCCCTTTTCGGCGGGAGCAAGGAGCCACGTCCTGCTTTCCAACAGTCGACGCCACCAACCGGCGAGACTCAGAGCCCGCTGCCAGCTGCAGCCGGCAGACTCGTGTCACCATCGAGCGCGACGAAGATGGCCGCCCAAGGGTCGTAGAATGATGAGGGGAGCATCCGCCTCCTCCCAGGCGGGAGAGGCGCGTGTCTCCTCCGCCAGTTGACCACCCCTCTCTGGCAGGCCGCTTGGGCCGCCGCGAGGGGGTTGGGGAGAACGACGCCCGCCACCGCCTGGACCGTCTGGCTCGTTACCAGGCGGTTGAAAAAGAAGATGACCTCGGTCCGGCCTGCTTCGGCCCTCGCATCCGCAACGAGCCTTTTCCCAAGGGCTTCTCGCACCCCAGAGACACCCCCAAGTACAACGGATCAGTGAAACCAGAGGACTGGCTGGTGGATTACTCCACAGCCGTCAGCATAGCCACCGGTAACAGACGTGTCGTGGTGAAGTACGTGCCCCTCATGCTCCAGGGCACGGCTCGGACGTGGCTGAACAGCCTTAAGCCCAATAGCATCAACGGCTGGCTGGACTTCACCGATGCCTTCACTTGCAACTTCACCAGCACCTACAAGCGTCCTCCCAAGCCGCGTCAGCTCTCCCTGTGTGTCCAAGGCCCAGACGAGTCGGCCCGCGATTACCTGACGCACTGGGTAGAGCTGCGAAACTCTTGTGAAGGAGTGCACGAGGTACAAGCCATCGAGTATTTCACGGCCAGGTGCAGAGAAGGCACCTTACTCAAACACCGGCTCCTGTACGACGAGCCGGCCACGTTGGATGAACTGCTGAGCATAGCAGACAAGTACGCCACCGCTGACTCCTCCATGAAGACCGAGCTGCAAGTGGATGCTTCTTGCAATATGACCCCTCCAACCTCCAAGACGTCGGCAGGAGAATCCAGCCGGCGCCAGCAGACCGGCGACCAGAAACGCAAGGCCCACGCGCCGGCTGCCAACAACCGGCTGGTGGCAGCGGTCGACGGGCAGCAGCCAGAAGCTCAAGCAGGACCCAAGCGCCAGAAGGGCGGCAAACCGGTGTGGCAACCGGCCTTCTCCTTTGATCAAGCCTTGGACGCCTCCTGCAAGTTCCACAGTGGCGCGAAGCCTTCCAACCACACCACACGAAAGTGTAATTGGCTCACAAGAATTGCGAGGGGAGAAGCTCTGCCACCGCCACATGCTGGACAGCCGGCCCCGCCTCCTAATCTGCCGGCTGCCCGACCTGGCGGCCGGGTCCAGGACGAATTCCCAGAAGAAAATGGAGCCTATGTTGTCTTCACCAGCCAGACAGACGATAGGCACAGCCGGCGCCAGCAACACAGAGAAGTCAACACTGTTGCCGACAAGAACCCAGAATTCATGCACTGGTCTGAAAGGCATGTCAGCTGGAGCCGAGAGGATCATCCGGCTATCATGCCATCTCCAGGGGCCTATGCCTTGGTCCTGGACGCCACTCTCTCCACTGACAGGCGGGCCTGTCGTTTCTCCCGGGCGCTGGTAGACAGCGGCAGCAACATCAACATCATGTACCGGGACACCATGGAGAAGTTGGGCATCAAAGAGAAGCAACTTCAACCTACCAGGACTGTGTTCCATGGCATTGTGCCAGGCCTTTCTTGCTCACCAATCGGCAAGGCCAGGGTCGATGTCCTGTTTGGTGACAAGATGCATTTCCGGAGGGAGCCGGTCTGGTTTGAAGTGGTGAATCTGGAAAGTCCCTATCACGTGATCTTGGGCCGGCCAGCTCTTGCAAAGTTCATGGCAGTCCCCCACTATGCCTACCTCAAGATGAAGATGCCTGGCCCCAAAGGAATAATCACCATAGCCGGGAACTACGAGAAGTCCATTGCATGCGCAATAGCCAGCAGTCGCCTGGCAGAGACCCTTGTCATGGCTGAGGAGAAGCATCGTCTGGAGCGGCTGGTGGCAATGGCTGGCGAGCAGCCGGCCATACCAGCCGATCCCAGGGAGGCGGAGCCGCAAGGCTCATTCCAGCCAGCCAAGGACACAAAGAAGATTGCCTTGGACCCGTCTCACCCGGAGCAATTTGCTGTCATAGGGTCAAGCTTAGACAGCAAATAGGAAAGCGAGCTCGTCGATTTCCTCCGTGAAAATCGGGACATCTTTGCATGGTCCCCCAAGGACATGCCGGGTGTCCCGACGGATTTCGCCGAGCACAAGTTGCATGTAAGAGAAGATGCAAAGCCTGTCAGACAGCCGTTGCGCCGCCTCTCAGAAGAGAAGAGAAGAGTCGTTGGGGAAGAAGTCGCCCGCCTGCTAGCAGCCAGCTTCATCATGGAAGTCTTTTATCCCGAGTGGCTAGCGAATCCAGTCCTGGTGCTGAAGAAGAACAACAAATGGCGCATGTGCATTGATTACACCAGCCTAAACAAAGCTTGCCCTAAATACCCGTTTGCTTTGCCACGAATAGATCAAGTGATGGACTCCACAGCCGGATGTGAGCTGCTGTCTTTCCTTGATGCTTATTCGAGGTACCATCAAATCAAGCTTGATCCAGCCGACCGTCTGAAGACAGCCTTCCTCACGCCGTTTGGGGCCTTCTGCTACCTGACCATGACGTTCGGCTTGAGAAATGCCGGCGCCACCTTTCAGCGTTGCATGCAGAAGTGTCTCCTCAAGCAGCTTGGCGGGAACGCCCATGTTTACATGGACGATATTATGGTGAAGACGGAGAAGAAAGGAACCCTTTTGGAGGATCTCCAGGAACGTTTGAGAACCTGCGCCGCTTTCGGATTAAGCTGAACCCGGAGAAATGCGTCTTCGGGGTACCGGTCGGCCAGCTCCTTAGCTTCCTGGTATCCGAACGCGGCATTGAGTGCAACCCCGCAAAGATCAAGGCCATTGAGAGGATGGAACGACCGACCCGTGTGTGGGACGTACAGAGGTTCACGGGGTGCCTGGCATCTCTCACCCGTTTCATCAGCCGGCTGGGAGAAAAGGCACTCCCCCTGTACCAACTGATGAAGAAGACCACGTGCTTCGAGTGGAACGACCATGCAGACGAAGCTTTCCAGCAGCTCAAGCGACTGCTGTCCACCCCGCCTGTCCTGGCGGCACCAATAGACAAGGAACCCATGTTCCTTTACATAGCCGCCACCAGCCGGGTGGTCAGCACTGTCATTGTGGTCGAGCGCCCAGAGGAAGGCAGAGCCTTGCCCGTCCAGAGGCCCATCTACTACTTGAGCGAAGTGCTGTCAGCGTCCAAGCAGAACTACCCCCATTACCAGAAGATGTGCTATGGCGTGTACTTCACCGCCAAGAAACTCAAGCAGTACTTCCAAGAGCATTCTATCACGGTCGTCTGCACGGCCCCGCTTGCTGAAATTATGGGGAACAGAGATGCCTCAGAAAGAGTGGCCAAGTGGGCCATTGAGCTGGCCCCCTTCACCATCTTCTACCAGCCGCGCACCACCATCAAGTCGCAAGCATTGGCCGACTTCCTCGTCGACTGGGCCGAAACCCAGTACCTGTCGCCTGTGCCAGACTCAACCCATTGGCGGATGCACTTTGACGGGTCAAAGATGCGCACCGGTCTGGGAGCCGGCGTCGTCCTCACCTCCCCCAAAGGCGACAAGCTCAAGTATGCCCTGCAGATCCACTTTGATGCCTCCAACAACGTGGCCGAATACGAGGCACTTATTCATGGGCTCCGGATGGCCAAGGAGATTGGCATTCGCCGAGTGTTGTGCTACGGTGACTCAGACTTGGTTGTCCAGCAGTCATCTGGGGACTGGGACGCCAAGGACGCGAACATGGAAAGCTATCGCTTCCTTGTCCAGAAGATCAGTGGACACTTTGATGGCTGCGAGTTCCTCCATGTACCACGAGCTGATAACATGCAAGCGGACACCTTGGCACGGATCGGCTCTACCCACCAAGCAATACCAGCCGGCGTATCTCTCCAATGCCTGCATAAACCGTCTATCAAGCCTTCACCAGAGTCGGAGTCAATCTTCATACCAGCCGACCCCGGGGCAGGCGGCCTCGCGGTTTCGGCTGCTGGCCCGGAGATTGCCCCAGCAGGCGGCCACGACACTCCAACTCCAACAGACAGACCACCTACAGCCGCGCTAGCTCCTGGCCCGGGGACTGCTCCAGCAGACGGCCAGGAGGCGCCGGCTCCAGCAGACGGCTCGGGGACTTCGGGTACACAGCAGGCGGCTCACCCAGCCCTCCACCTCCCAGCCCAACCACCCTGGTGTTGGGGAACATAGTATTTTAAAATTTTCCTACGATCACGCAAGATCTATCTACCAGATGCATAGCAACGAGAGGGAAGAGTGTGTCTACGTACCCTCGTAGACCGGAAGCGGAAGCGTCAAGTGACGCGGTTGATGTAGTCGAACTTCTTCGCGATCCAACCGATCAAGCATCGAACGTACGGCACCTCCGCGTTCAGCACACGTTCAGCTTGATGACGTCCCACGAGCTCTTGATCCAGTTGAGCTTCACGGGAGAGTTTCGTCAACACGACGGCGTGGTGACGGATATGATGTATCTACCAGCGCAGGGCTTCGCCTAAGCACTGCGACGGTATGACCGAGGTGTGTTTTTACGTGGAGGGGGGCACCGCACACGGCTAGAACAATTCAACTTGTGTGTCTTTGGGTGCCCCCCTGCCCTCGTATATAAAGGAGCAATGGGGGAGGCCGGCCGGCCCTCCTATGGTGCGGCTAGGGCTGCAATCCTACTAGGAATAGGATTGCAATCATATTCCTAGTAGGAATCTACCAAAGAAGGAAAAGGGGGAAGGAAAGAGAGGGAGGGGGAGAGGGAAAGAGGGGCCGCGCCCCCCTCCCTTAGTCCTATTCGGACTCCTCCTAGGGAGGGGGCGCGCCACCTCCTGGCTGCTGCCCTCTCTCTCCCCTATGGCCCACCAGGGCCCACCATTCCCCCGGGGGGTTCCGGTAACCCCCCCC
>LR738712.1:704426447-704446233 GCA_902687465.1 Secale cereale
CCCCCCCCCCCCCCCCCCCGGCACTCCGGTAAATTCTGAAACTTTCCAGAACACTTCCGGTGTCCGAATATAGTCGTCCAATACATCAATCTTTATGTCTCGGACATTCCGAGACTCCTCGTCATGTCCGTGATCTCATCCGGTACTTCGAACTTCCTTCGGTACATCAAAACTCATAAACTCATAATACCGATCGTCATCAAACGTTAAGCGTGCGGACCCTACGGGTTCGAGAACTATGTAGACATGACCGAGACTCATCTCCGGTCAATAACCAATAGCGGAACCTGGATGCTCATATTGGCTCCTACATATTCTACGAAGATCTTTATTGGTCAAACCGCATAACAACATACATTGTTCCTTTTGTCATCGGTATGTTACTTGCCCGAGATTCGATCGTCGGTATCTCTATACCTAGTTCAATCTCGTTACCGGCAAGTCTCTTTACTCGTTCCGTAATACATCATCTCGTGACTAACTCATTAGTCATTTGCTTGCAAGGCTTATTATGATGTGCATTACCGAGCGGGCCCAGAGATACCTCTTCGACACTCGGAGTGACAAATCCTAATCTTGATCTATGCCAACACCACGAATACTTTCGGAGACACCTGTAGAGCATCTTTATGATCACCCAGTTACGTTGTGACGTTTGATAGCACACAAGGTGTTCTTACGGTATTTGGGAGTTGCATAATCTCATAGTCATAGGAACATGTATAAGTCATGAAGAAAGCAATAGTAGTAAAACTAAACGATCATAGTGCTATGCTAACCGATGGGTCTAGTCCATCACATTATTCCCCTAATGATGTGATCCCGTTGATCAAATGAGAACTCATGTCTACGGCTAGGAAACATAGCCATCTTTAATCAATGAGCTAGCCTGGTAGAGGCATGCTAGGGACATACTATTTTGTCTATGTATTCACACATGTATCAAGTTTCCGGTTAATACAATTCTAGCATGAATAAAAGACATTTATCATGATATAAGGAAATACAAATAACATCTTTATTATTGCCTCTAGGGCATATTTCCTTCAGTCTCCCACTTGAACTAGAGTCAATAATCTAGATTACAAAGTGATGATCCTCACACCCATGGAGTCCTGGTGCTTATCATGATTTGCCCGTGGAAGAGGCTTAGTCAACGGGTCTGCAACATTCAGATCCGTATGTATTTTGCAAATCTCTATGTCTCCCTCCTTGACTAGATCGCGGATGGAATTGAAGCGTCTTTTGATGTGCTTTGTTCTCTTGTGAAACCTGGATTCCTTCGCCAAGGCTATTGCTCCAGTGTTGTCACAAAAGATTTTCATTGGACCCGATGCACTAGGTATTAAACCTAGATCGGATATGAACTCCTTCATCTAGACTCCTTCATTTGCTGCTTCCGAAGCAGCTATGTATTCCGCTTCACACGTAGATCCTGCCACGATGCTCTATTTGGAACTGCACCAACTGACAGCTCCACCGTTCAATAAAAATACATATCCGGTTTGTGACTTAGAGTCATCCGGATCAGTGTCAGAGCTAGAATCGACGTAACCGTTTACGACGAGTTCTTTGTCACCTCCATATACGAGAAACATATCCTTTGTCCTTTTCAGGTCTTCGGGATGTTCTTGACCGCTGTCCAGTCATCCACTCCTGGATTACTTTGGTACCTTCCTACTAGACTTATAGCAAGGCACATATCAGGTCTGGTACACAGCATTGCATACATGATAGATCCTATGGCTGAGGCATAGGGAATGACTTTCATTTTCTCTCTATCTTCTGCAGTGGTCGGGCATTGAGTCTTACTCAACTTCATACCTTGTAACACAGGCAAGAACCCTTTCTTTGACTGATCCATTTTGAACTTCTTCAAAACTTTATCAAGGTATGTGCTTTGTGAAAGTCCAATTAAGTGTCTTGATCTATCTCTATAGATCTTGATGCCTAATATATAAGCAGCTTCACCAAGGTCTTTCATTGAAAAACTCTTATTCAAGTATCCTTTTATGCTATCCGGAAATTCTATATCATTTCCAATCAATAATATGTCATCCACATATAATATTAGAAATGCTACAGAGCTCCCACTCACTTTCTTGTAAATACAGGCTTCTCCAAAAGTCTGTATAAAACCATATGCTTTGATCACCTCATCAAAGCGTATATTCCAACTCCGAGATGCTTGCACCAGTCCATAGATGGATCGCTGGAGCTTGCATACTTTGTTAGCACCTTTTGGATCGACAAAACCTTCTGGTTGCATCATATACAACTCTTCTTTGAGATATCCATTCAGGAATGCAGTTTTGACATCCATTTGCCAGATTTCATAATCATAAAATGCGGCAATTGCTAACATGATTCGGACAGACTTAAGCATCGCTACAGGTGAGAAAGTATCATTGTAGTCAACTCCTTGAACTTGTCGAAACCCTTTTGCAACAAGTCGAGCTTTGTAAACAGTAACATTACCGTCTGTGTCGGTCTTCCTCTTGAAGATCCATTTATTTTTGATGGCCTGCCGATCATCGGGCAAGTCAACCAAAGTCCACACTTTGTTCTCATACATGGATCCCATCTCAGATTTCATGGCCTCACGCCATTTTGCGGAATCTGGGCTCATCATCGCTTTCTCATAGTTCGTAGGTTCATCATGGTCTAGTAACATGACTTCCAGAACTGGGTTGCCGTACCACTTTGGTGCGGAACGTACTCTGGTTGATCTACGACGTTCAGCAGAAACTTGATCATAAGTTTCATGATCATCATCATTAACTTCCTCACTGATTGGTGTAGTAATCACTGGAACAATTTTCTATGATGTACTACTTTCCAATTCGGGAGAAGGTACAATTACCTCATCAAGTTCTACTTTCCTCCCACTCACTTCTTTCGAGAGAAACTCCTTCTCTAGAAAGGATCCATTCTTAGCAACGAATATCTTGCCTTCGGATCTGTGATAGAAGGTGTACCCAACAGTCTCTTTTGGGTATCCTATGAAGACACATTTCTCCGACTTGGGTTCGAGCTTATCAGGTTGAAGCTTTTTCACATAAGCATCGCAGCCCCAAACTTTAAGAAACGACAACTTTGGTTTCTTGCCAAACCACAGTTCATAAGGTGTCGTATCAACGGATTTAGATGGTGCCCTATTTAACATGAATGTGGCTGTCTCTAAAGCATAACCCCAAAACGATAGTGGTAAATCGGTAAGAGACATCATAGATCACACCATATCCAATAAAGTACGGTTACGACGTTCGGACACACCATTACGCTGTGGTGTTCCGGGTGGCGTGAGTTGTGAAACTATTCCACATTGTTTCAAATGAAGACCAAACTCGTAACTCAAATATTCTCCTCCACGATCAGATCGTAGAAACTTTATTTTCTTGTTACGATGATTCTCTACTTCACTCTGAAATTCTTTGAACTTTTCAAATGTTTCAGACTTGTGCTTCATTAAGTAGATATACCCATATCTACTCAAATCATCAGTGAAGGTCAGAAAATAACGATACCCGCCGTGAGCTTCAACACTCATTGGCCCACATACATCAGTATGTATGATTTCCAACAAATCTGTTGCTCGCTTCATAGTTCCGGAGAACGGAGTTTTAGTCATCTTGCCCATGAGGCATGGTTCGCAAGCACCAAGTGATTCATAATCAAGTGATTCATAATCAAGTGATTCCAAAAGTCCATCACTATGGAGTTTCTTCATGCGCTTTACACCAATATGACCTAAACGGTAGTGCCACATATAAGTTACACTATCATTATTAACCTTGCATCTTTTGGTTTCAATATTATGAATATGTGTGTCACTACAATTGAGATCCAATAAGAATAGACCACTCTTCAAGGGTGCATGACCATAAAAGATATTATTCATAAAAATAGAACAACCATTATTCTCTGATTTAAATGAATAACCGTCTCGCAACAAACAAGATCCATATATAATGTTCATGCTCAACGCTGGCACCAAATAACAATTATTTAGGTCTAAAACTAATCCCGAAGGTAGATGTAGAGGTAGCGTGCCGACGGCGATCACATCGACTTTGGAACCATTTCCCACGCGCATCGTCACCTCGTCCTTAGCCAATCTCCGTTTAATCTGTAGTCCCTGTTTCGAGTTACAAATATTAGCAACCGAACCGGTATCAAATACCCAGGTACTACTACGAGTATTAGTAAGGTACACATCAATAACATGTATATCACATATACCTTTGTTCACCTTGCCATCCCTCTTATCCGCCAAATACTTCTTATCCGCCAAATACTTGGGGCAGTTCCGCTTCCAGTGTCCAGTCCCCTTGCAGTAGAACCACTCAGTTTCAGGCTTGGCTCCAGACTTGGGTTTCTTCATGGGAGTAGCAACTGTCTTGCTATTCTTCTTGAAGTTCCCCTTCTTTCCCTTGCCCTTTTTCTTGAAACTGGTGGTCTTGTTAACCATCAACACTTGATGCTCCTTTTTGATTTCTACCTTCGTAGCCTTGAGCATAGCGAAGAGCTCGGGAATTGTCTTTTGCATCCCTTGCATATTATAGTTCATCACGAAGCCTTTATAGCTTGGTGGCAGTGATTGAAGAATTCTATCAATAACACTATCCTCGTCAACTTTGCAACCAAGTTGAGTCATATGATTGTAGTACCCAGACATTCTGAGCAAGTGTTCACTGATAGAACTATTCTCCTCCATCTTGCAGCTGTAGAACTTATTGGAAATCTCATATTTCTCAATCCGGGCATTTGCTTGAAATATTAACTTCAACTCCTGGAACATCTCATATGGTCCATGACGTTCAAAACGTCGTTGAAGTCTCGGTTCTAAGCCGTAAAGCATGGCACACTGAACTATCGTGTAGTCATCAGACCGCGACTGCCAGACGTTCAAAGCGTCTACATTAGCGGGAGGGGGCTTGTCACCTAGCGGTGCTTCAAGGACATAATTCTTCTGTGCAGCAATGAGGATAATCCTCAAGTTATGGACCCAGTCCTTGTAATTGCTACCATCATCTTTCAACTTAGCTTTCTCTAGGAATGCATTAAAATTCAAAGGAACGGTAGCACGGGCCGTTGATCTACAACAACATAGATATGCAAAAACTATCAGGACTAAGTTCATGGTAAATTAAAGTTCAATTTAATCATATTAATTAATGAACTCCCACTTAGATAGACATCCCTCCGGTCATCTAAATGATCACGTGATCCAAATCAACTAAACCATGTCCGATCATCACGTGAGATGGAGTAGTTTCAATGGTGAACATCTTATGTTGATCATGTCTACTATATGATTCACGCTCGACCTTTCAGTCTCCAGTGTTCCGAGGCCATATCTGCATATGCTAGGCTCGTCAAGTTTAACCCGAGTATTATGCGTGTGCAAAACTGGCTTACACCCGTTGTATTTGAACGTAGAGCTTATCACACCCGATCATCACGTGGTGTCTCGGCACGACGAACTTTCGCAACGGTGCATACTCAGGGAGAACACTTATACCTTGAAATTTAGTAAGGGATCATCTTATACTGCTACCGTCGTTCTAAGCAAAATAAGAAGCATAATAAGATAAACATCACATGCAATCAGAATATGTGACATGATATGGCCATCATCATCTTGTGCTTTTGATCTCCATCTCCAAAGCACCGTCATGATCACCTTCGTCACTGGCGCGACACCTTGATCTTCATCGTAGCATCGTTGTCGTCTCGCCAACTATTGCTTCTACGACTATCGCTACCGCTTAGTGATAAAGTAAAGCAATTACAAGGCGATTGCATTTCATACAATAAAGCGACAACCATATGGCTCCTGCCAGTTGCCGATAACATTACAAAACATGATCATCTCATACAAAACCGTATAACTCATCATGTCTTGACCATATCACATCACAACATGCCCTGCAAAAACAAGTTAGACGTCCTCTACTTTGTTGTTGCAAGTTTTACGTGGCTGCTACGGGCTTAGCAAGAACCGTTCTTACCTACGCATACAAAACCACAACGATGTTTCGTCAAGTATGTGCTGTTTTAACCTTCACAAGGACCGGGCGTAGCCATACTTGATTCAGCTAAAGTGAGAGAGACAGACACCCGCCAGTCACCTTTAAGCAACGAGTGCTCGTAACGGTGAAACCAGTCTCGCATAAGCATACGCGTAATGTCAGTCCGGGCTGCTTCATCTCACAATACCGCCGAAGCAAAATATGACATGCTGGTAAGCAGTATGACTAGTATCGCCCACAACTCATTGTGTTCTACTCGTGCATATCATCTACGCATAGACCTGGCTCATGATGCCACTGTTGGGGAACGTAGTATTTTAAAATTTTCCTACGATCACGCAAGATCTATCTACCAGATGCATAGCAACGAGAGGGAAAAGTGTGTCTACGTACCCTCGTAGACCGGAAGCGGAAGCGTCAAGTGACGCGGTTGATGTAGTCGAACTTCTTCGCGATCCAACCGATCAAGCACCGAACGTACGGCACCTCCGCGTTCAGCACACGTTCAGCTTGATGACGTCCCACGAGCTCTTGATCCAGTTGAGCTTCACGGGAGAGTTTCGTCAGCACGACGGCGTGGTGACGGATATGATGTATCTACCGGCGCAGGGCTTCGCCTAAGCACTGCGATGGTATGACCGAGGTGTGTTTCCGTGGAGGGGGACACCGCACACGGCTAGAACAATTCAACTTGTGTGTCTTTGGGTGCCCCCCTGCCCCCGTATATAAAGGAGCAAGGGGGGAGGCCGGCCGGCCCTCCTACGGTGCGGCTAGGGCTGCAATCCTACTAGGAATAGGATTGCAATCCTATTCCTAGTAGGAATCTACCAAAGAAGGAAAAGGGGGAAGGAAAAAGAGGGAGAGGGAGAGGGAAAGAGGGGCCGTGCCCCCCTCCCTTAGTCCTATTCGCACTCCTCCTAGGGAGGGGGCGCGCCACCTCCTCGCTGCTGCCCTCTCTCTCCCCTATGGCCCACCAGGGCCCACCATTCCCCCGGGGGGTTCCGGTAACCCCCCCCGGCACTCCGGTAAATTCCGAAACTTTCCAGAACACTTCCGATGTCCGAATATAGTCGTCAATATATCAATCTTTATGTCTCGGACATTCCGAGACTCCTTGTCATGTCCATGATCTCATCCGGGACTCCGAACTTCCTTCGGTACATCAAAACTCATATACTCATAATACCGATCGTCATCAAACGTTAAGCGTGCGGACCCTACGGGTTCGAGAACTATGTAGACATGACCGAGACTCATCTCCGGTCAATAACCAATAGCGGAACCTGGATGCTCATATTGGCTCCTACATATTCTACGAAGATCTTTATCGGTCAAACCGCATAACAACATACGCTGTTCCTTTTGTCATCGGTATGTTACTTGCCCGAGATTCGATCGTCGGTATCTCTATACCTAGTTCAATCTCATTACCGGCAAGTCTCTTTACTCGTTCCATAATACATCATCTCGTGACTAACTCATTAGTCATTTGCTTGCAAGGCTTATTATGATGTGCATTACCGAGAGGGCCCAGAGATACCTCTCCGACACTCGGAGTGACAAATCCTAATCTTGATCTATGCCAACACCACGAATACTTTCGGAGACACCTGTAGAGCATCTTTATGATCACCCAGTTACGTTGTGACGTTTGATAGCACACAAGGTGTTCTTACGGTATTTGGGAGTTGCATAATCTCATAGTCATAGGAACATGTATAAGTCATGAAGAAAGCAATAGCAGTAAAACTAAACGATCATAGTGCTATGCTAACGGATGGGTCTAGTCCATCACATTATTCCCCTAATGATGTGATCCCGTTGATCAAATGACAACTCATGTCTATGGCTAGGAAACATAGCCATCTTTAATCAATGAGCTACCCTAGTAGAGGCATGCTAGGGACATACTATTTTGTCTATGTATTCACACATGTATAAAGTTTCCGGTTAATACAATTCTAGCATGAATAAAAGACATTTATCATGATATAAGGAAATACAAATAACATCTTTATTATTGCCTCTAGGGCATATTTCCTTCACCTGGTCTCTCTGGCCGAAGCAACTGGAGTCTCAGCGCCGTCTTGGGCATAGCCAATCCTCACATTCCTGCTCAAAGGAGAGCTGCCAGTAGAAGAAACTTCGGCACGACAAGTTCAATGCCGAGCCTCAGCGTACACCATATTCAACAAAGAACTCGTCAGAAGAAGTGCGACGGGCGTCTTCCAGCGCTGTGTAGAAGCAACAAAAGGGCTGGCTATCCTGAAGGACATTCACCAAGGGGAATGCGGCCACCACGCGGCCTCAAGGTCTCTCGTAGCCAAAGCTTTCCGCCACGGTTTCTTTTGGCCGACTGCTTTGGACGATGCCAAAGATTTGGTGAGAAAGTGCAACGGCTGCCAACGCTTCAGCTCCAAGCAACACTTGCCGGCTTCTGCACTCAAGACTATTCCGATCACTTGGCCATTTGCCGTCTAGGGTCTGGATATGGTGGGACCTTTCAAGACTGCCAGAGGAGGCCTGACACACTTGCTCGTGGCAATAGATAAATTCACCAAGTGGATCGAAGCCAAGCCAATCAAGAAACTCAATGGCCCAACCGCTGTGACATTCATTGCAGACATCACAGTCTGGTATGGTATACCACACAGCATCATCACCGACAACGGCACAAATTTTGCCAAAGGCGCACTTGCCCGTTTCTGTGCAACTCAGGGCATCCGACTGGACCTAGCGTCTGTTGCCCACCCACAGTCTAACGGCCAAGTCGAGCGCCCCAATGGCATCATCCTGTCCGGCATCAAGCCCTGGCTGGTCGAACCTTTGGAGCGGTCGGCCGGCTGCTAGATCGAAGAACTGCCATCTGTCCTGTGGAGCCTCAGAACCACTCCGAACAAATCCACTGGCTTCACTCCTTTCTTCCTCGTCTATGGGGCCGAGGCCGTCATCCCAACGGACGTTGAGTTTGACTCGCCTCGCGTCACCATGTATATGGAAGCTGAAGCCAAAGAAGCACGCGAAGACGACGTGGACCTGCTCGAGGAGGCCCAGCTGGTAGCACTCAGCCGCTCCACCATCTACCAGCAGGGTCTCCGCCGCTATCACAGCTGGCGAGTCAAGCCACGCTCCTTCCGCGAGGGAGACCTTGTGCTCCGGATGATCCAGCGAACAGCCGGCCAGCACAAGCTCTCGGCTCCTTGGGAAGGACCGTTCATCGTCAGCAAGGTACTAGGAAACGATGCCTACTACCTCATCGACGCCCAGAAGCCAAGAGCGCGCAAGAGAGACGACTCAGGCAAGGAGTCGGAGCGCCCATGGAACGCAAACCATATTCGTCGCTTTTATAGCTGAAAGACAATATGTGTCGTGCTATCTAAAGTTATTTTGAGAATCAGTGGGAACCCCGAGGAGCTCTCGGGGACTGCCCAACCCTTTATCTATATGATAAGAATTATGCCTGTGAATAATTGTTGTTCACTCCTTTGTCCGGCACCGGAGCCTAGCAGACAGCCCGGGGACTGGTCGCCTAGCCCTATGTCTAGGAAATTCTCCTTAAAAAGTTAGACAAGTAATGTGATGGCATCCAAGCCCTCTCCTGCATCAAGTCACAGACTCGCAGAACGCGGCTGTCCGGCTGGCGGGAGCCAAAGGCAAGAAATGATGCCCGCATGAAAAATGGCTAAGGAAGAAAGACATCGGGCCAGCCGGCCCCTCACATGAACCGCCGGCTGCCAAGTAGCCGGCCAGCCGGTTCTAGGCTTGGCCAGACCGCCTTCCAGAAGGCGAGATACTTGCCCACCCCGAAAATAGCCAAGTCCCTGACCCAGCCACAGAACCACAGATTGGCTGTCTGGCTGGCAGGGCGGCAGTTCAAGGAGACGGCAAGAAGAAAATCGCCACAAGGAAACTAGGGCAAGGCTAATCCTAGGACTCGGCACAATTGCATAAAAATGATGCAGCATTAAAAAGAATATTTACATCCAAAAGGCCTCAAGAGCCGCCTTGCAGTAACAACTTACTGATACACCCAGCGGGTGGAACTGTTCGGATTAACCCTACAAGTCTTACAGGCAAGCAGAAGATACAAACGAAAAACTTAAGGTGCAGCAGGCTGGGCAGGTGGCACGATGGAGCCGGCTTCCGGGGAGGCCGCCTGGTGGGTCTCGGTCTGGCCGTCTCCTGCAGTAGGCGGGGCCATCACTCCTGGCCCGCTTGTTGAGGATTGGTCAGGCTGGCGACTGACTGATGGGTCCGCCTCCTGGGAACTGGTCTCCTCGTCGCTGCCTTCCTCCTCTTCATCACCTTTGCTGGAGGCGATCTCCTCGTCCGGCTCCTCCGATGCCGCCAAGTCCAGCCCGAAGTTGCCAGGCGGCACCACATGGCCCCTGTCATCCAACTCCGGGATGAAGATGGAGGTGTCGGCCTATTCGGCGAGGGCGGCGGCACGTTGGACGAGCTCCTTCTGCTCCACGGCCAGCTCAGGCTGGGCCTCCGCGCGGAAGGTCTCCAGCTGCGCAAGGCTCAAGCCAGGATACCAGCTCTTGGCGAACTCCAGGGCGGTCCGTGCGCCAGCCCTTGCTGCGGAGCCCTTCCAGGCCTCGAAGCGCTGGCCGGCCGCCTCCAGCCAGGCGGCTGTCCGGCTGGGGGTGCAGAGTGTTGGCACACCTGGCCAGAGGGCGGCCAGGACCTGGGCGCCAGCACGCTGCAGCCGGCGAAGAAGACGGCAGACTGGCAGAAGACGCACCCGAATGGCAAGAAGCTCCTCGGCCGGGGTCCTGGGCACGTTGGGTGCGATCGCCCGGCCCGCCTGGCGCCTCGCTGCACGCTCGGCCTCGATGGCCTGGGTGGCGGCCACAAAATAGCCCGGGAAGAACTCTGCCAAGACTAGAAGAAGGATTAGAAGAAAAGAAAGACGGCTGCTGCAAACGACGAAGACAAGACAAAAGGGTAGACGTCTCACAGTCGACCATGTCTCCAATGGCTACATAGCTGTCTTGGAGAGCCGCCTCCTTCTCGGCCCAATTCGAGCGCTCAGTCTCGAATTCGGCCCGTAGAAGTGACTCAGTGTCAGACATCTTGCCAAGCTCGGCTTTGTGAGCCGCCGCCTGGTCCGCCGGCTCCTTGGCGAGCGATCGCGGTCCTGAGCGGCGAGACCACGCTCCCGCTCCTTAGCGGCCAGCTCTGTCTGGGCCTCGCCCAGCTGGTTGCGGAGGTCGGCTGCGACCACTGGCAAGGGAGAAAGAAAAGAACGAAGGTCAGCAGCAGAAAATATAACCTTGGAGTTCCAAGCCGCCTGCTCAGCAGCTGGCTCGAAACTCGGGGACTACACCCAGCGAGTGCGCTGACGCGCCCCCGCAAGGAGAAGAGGAGGCACTCGCCTCGGCTGTCTGCCAAGGCAGCCTGCAGCTGCGCCAGGTCCTGGCGATGAGCGTTGTATGAGGCCACGCGGAGGTTGTGGTACTCCTCCAACAAGAAGCAAGATCAGATCAGGATGTATACTTTGGAGTTCCAAGCCGCCTGCTCAGCAGCCGGCTCGGAACTCGGGGACTACACCCAGTGGGTGCGCTGACGCGCCCCCACAGAAGAAATTGAAGGAATAAAAACAGAAGAAAACGAAGCACACATACCCGAACGAAGGACCGCGTGGCGACGAACTCCTACACCGTCGTCTGCACGACGTTGCCCAAGGAGTTCATGCGGTACAAGACGTCCCGCGACGCGACGATCCACGCGCCGCCTCCTCCGGACCTCCAGCTTGATGGCGCCGTGCTGGTCGCCTCGTTCTCCGGCGCGGACGAGCTGGCCCCGCCGACCTCCACCTGCTGGTGCATAGAGACCGCCCTCGCAAGGCGCCGGCGGGCTGGGCCTCGGGGGGCCGGTTGCGGGCCAGTCACCAGCACGCCCCCAACCGTCGGCACCTCCGTCCCCGCTGGTCGGCTGCCCTGCTCCCCAGCAGGCGGCGCGGGGGTGGTGGCGGCGTCTCCAAGATGACGCATTCGTCCCCCCCCCATCGCCTGGAGCCGGCTGCTCGTCAGCAGCCGGCACCTGGGTCGATGGCTCCAGAGACCCTGACTCCGGGCGGACGACGTGGCCCGCTGGCTGCTGGGGGCCCTTTTCCCGCTCTCGGACGCGGGCGGCGTCTGCCTGGGCCTTCTTGGTGGCTTCGGCCTCCGCCTGGGCGACGGCATCGGCCGCCGCTCGCTCACGCTCCGCGGCCTCGTGCTCCGCGCGCGCCTCGCAGGCATTCCTCTCTGTCGCCTCCCGGAGCGCGGCGGCTGGGTCCACGCGAGGGGGCGCAAGAGGGGCATCTGGGCCTCCCACTACAGAGCCCGTCGGCACCCGCGAGAGGGAAAGCGGTGCGCTGCGCGGATGTCCCCAGGAAACGGAGGGTCACCCAAGAAGGGATCAGCTGTGAAAAATGAATAACACGCAAAGAAGGAATGAAGAATACTTACCCGGACACAACCGGCCTGGCCTTGGGCTTCTTCGGCACGTTTGCCCTGGCGGCCGCCTCCCGACGCCTCGTGGCGGCGGTCGACAGCCGGAGCTTCTTGGGTGGGGCACCAGTCGGCCCTGATGAGGACCGCTGCTTCCCACCGCCGGCCGTGCCAGACGGCCCCGCCTGCTGGCTGGTGCGGAAGGGTGCCTCCTCCATCTCCTCGTCATCATCCGGCCAGCTCTCGAGACCGCCTTTTGGCAGGGCGCCCGATGGCTGGTCCCCGCCACCCGTCACCTCTTCCTCCTCCATGGCGGCGGCGGCCCCAAGATTGGGGTCGCTCGTATCGCTCTGGGAGCGATCCGGCTCTAGGGGGCGGCCCGGTTGGTCGGAGCCTGGTGCCGGCTGGCCTGGGAAAATCTGAACAAAGTATTAGGACCAGACGGCTACAGCAGCCGGATAAAGAAGAAAGAAAGCAGAAGGATGAAAAAGCTTACTGCGGGCGGCTGGTTGGCACGGCTGTACGGCGGCTTGCCAAAGGCCCAGCCGGAGTCGGTGACTTTGCAGCTGGAGATATGGTTCACCAGACGGGCCACCTCCCTGTAGGGCAGGGGCTTGGTGCATGTTCGGCTGGGGTCCCGGCGCCCGCTCATGTCGCAGATAAGGTGGGGGCGGCGCTGCAGCGGCAGCACCCGGCGCTCAGCAAATGTGAGCAGCAGATCTGCGAAGTCCAGACCCTCATCGTCTCTCAGCTCCCGGAGACGGCGCGGGGCGATGGAGGCGCCTTCAGTGAGGGTAGCAGGTCGGGTCCTCCAGGAGTCCCGAGGCTCGGCAGGCGGCCCCGGCAACCACTCCGGCAAGCAGACAAAATCTTGCTCGGGGTCGACGTTGGAGACGTAGAAGTACGTCTTCTGCCATTGCTTCACCGATCCCACGAGCTTCGGCACCGGGAAGAAGTTCCTCGCCCCAGTGCGCTTCACCGTGATGCACCCCCCGCACTGGGCGGCCACGCTCTGGACGGCGGTGCCGAGTTTCACATAGAAGAGCTCCGTCCAGAGCTCGATGATGGGGAGAATGCTGAGGTAGGCTTCGCAGAGAACGACGAAGGAAGAGAGAGTCATCACCGTGTTTGGCGTCAGGTGGTGAGGTTGGATGTGGAAGAAGTCGAGGAAGGAGCGGAAGAAGCCGCTCGCCGGCAGGCCGAATCCGCACGGAAAGTGCGAGCGAAAGATGACCCGCTCGCCTTGCCGCGGGGCCGGCCTGATTTCCGCCACCGGCGCCAGGCGCACGGCGACCCTGTCGGCCGGGGGCAGCTTCCGTGATCGCCGGAGGACGTCCACATGCTCCTGCAGAACCTCGCTGCCGTCCCACTGGTCGTGGTGTCGGGGAGGTGCCGGTCCGAACATGGCTTGGGCGGCGGTTCGCTGTGACGACGACAAGAAGGGCGAGGAAGAAGAAGGAGGATGGGGGAGAGTGGGCGCGAGAACGGCGCCAGCCCTCTCCCCCGACCTATATATAGGCCCGGGCGTCGAAGGCGAGGGGGCGGGCGTGGGGTTAACCGCTCCACGTCCCGCACGACCCCCGATTTTCTCGCGCCTAATCCGCGCGCATTAAATGCGCGTGGGAGGGTAATCGATTACCCCTGCCACTGTGGATCCGCGCGGGGCCCGAGGCCCTTAGTGGCGGGCCCCGGCCCACTGTTACGTCCTGTCATGCGCGTGGGCTGGCAGGCCGACGCGACAGGACGGTGACGCGTGGGAGCTGCCAATGGTTTGCGGGTCTGTGCGACTGCCCGCTGACCAGGCGGCGCCTTCTCGCCGAAGACTCTAAGACGACGGTTCGGTTGCTGGGGGTCGGCTCCAGTGGCGCAGGGCCGGCTGTCGGCAGACGGGTATCCGCGGAAGACAAGTGAAGGACGCTGGGCTTGCCTGAGAGGGGAAGCTGCTAGAACCCCTCGACACCTCCAGCACCCGCCTCGGAGTTCCACCAGCTTCGGGGACTATTGTCGGAGATATTGACCATGGGTACCCTCGGCGCCTACCCTTGGTATTTTAAGACAAATGACAGGCGCCTGGTCCGCTGCGGCCGTCTGCTCATCGAGCCGCCTCCTAGGGTAGCCTGCCCTAGGAGCCTGCTGCCAGCAGGCGGTAGGGACCCCGCAGGCGGCAACACCAATGCCACCAGTCAGCAGACGGCCCCGCACTCCTTCCCCAGGAAGCACGCTGGGGGGACCCCTGCGCGGCGGAGGCGTGGCTACAGGAGAACATGTCCTTAGAAGATCTATAAGGGCGTGGCTATAGTGACCGTGTACCTTATGAATATCTCCTAAACGGCGGGTCACTGTAGCCACGCAGCTCGTGACCAAGCATCGGTCAGAGGAGGCCAGGATCCCACTACCCGCAAACGGCGGGGCCAGCAGGCGGCTGGCCCCATCGGTCAGTGGGTAGCTCATGAACAAGCTGCCCCTGGCAGACGGCCAGGGGAGACGGCCACCTGGTAACAGACGGCAAACCTCACCCTAGAAGTCTGAGCCTCATCAAGATGACAGGACGGGGCGAGGCGGCAGCGTACGGCGGGAGGCAATGGTACTGTAGCCACTTCCTTCTCGTCAAGGCTGTCGTCAGCAGAGGCACCACCACAGTGAAAGACAATCACGAGGGGCCCGCGGGCGGCGGGCCTCAGCAGACAGGCGATAAAGCCGGCGCTAGAAGACACTGACGGCTGGGGGCCACACCGTCGAGATTACCATTGTACCCCTGGGAGGTAGGCCTATATAAACCCCCAGGGTCCTCCATGAGGAGGGGTTGGAAGATCACAAGGTTAAACCCTAGATAGAGAGAGAGGAGGTGAACTAGCCTTGTTCATCTTCTTCCTTCGAACCATACAGCTCAAGGAGCAATCCCGTAGCTACCTTAGTGCTATCAGTCATGACGCAGAGCCCCCGCAGAGCAGGACTAGGGGTGTTATCTCCTCGGAGAGCCCCGAACCTGGGTAAGATCCGTAGGCGTCCTAAGTTTCGCTTTATCCCGCTTCCCGAGCCCGGCGACGTTCTTTTGACCCCATGCATGATAAGCCATCCGTTGGCATATGTCGTCCCAAAACCCCGACAATTTTCAATCAACGTGGATAAAGGCATAACATTAGGATTAGAAGAAGCACTCTTAGTAGCAAATAATTTCATAAGTTCATCCATCTTTCCACTCAAAACACTAATCTCTTCAATAGCATGCACTTTTTTACTAATAGATCTTTCGGTGTGCCATTGAGAGTAGTTAACCATAATATTATCTAGGAGTTTGGTAGCTTCTCCTAAGGTAGTTTCCATGAAAGTGCCTCCTGCGGCCGAATCTAAAAGATTTCTAGAAGCAAAATTCAAGCCAGCATAAAAACTTTGTATAATCATCCATAACTTCAAACCATGTGTAGGACAATTACGTATCATTAATTTCATTCTCTCCCAAGCTTGTGCAACATGCTCATGATCTAGTTGCTTAAAATTCATAATATCGTTTCTAAGAGAGATAATCTTAGCACAAGGAAAATACTTAGAGATAAAAGCATCTTTGCACTTATTCCATGAATCAATACTATTTCTAGGCAAAGAGGAAAACCAAGTTTTAGCACGATCTCTAAGTGAAAACGGAAATAACTTCAATTTAACAATATCATTATCCGTATCCCTCTTCTTTTGCATATCACACATATCAACAAAGTTGTTTAGATGGGTAGCAGCATCTTCACTAGGAAGGCCGGAAAATTGATCTTTCATGACAAGATTCAACAGAGCAGCATTGATCTCACAAGATTCAGCATCGGTAATAGGATCAATCGGAGTGCTAATAAAATCATTATTGTTGGTATTGGAGAAGTCACACAATTTGGTATTGTTCTGAGCCATAGTGACAAGCAAGCAATCCAACACACAAGCAAACAAGAAGCAAGCGAATGGTAAACACACGGCAAAAAGAAAGGCAAATAAAACGGCAAGGGTGAAGTGGGGGGAGGAAAACGAGAGGCAAATAAATGTAATGCGAAGGATAAGGGTTTGTGATAGGTACTTGGTATTTGACTTTTGCGTAAGCCTCCCCGGCAATGGCGCCATAAATTCTTCTTGCTACTTCTCGAGCTTGCGTTGTATTCCCTCGAAGAGGAAAGGGTGATGCAGCACACTAGTGTAAGTATTTCCTTCAGTTTTTGAGAACCAAGGTATCAATCCAGTAGGAGACCATGCGCGAGTCACTCGCACCTGCACAAACAAATAAGAACTTCGTAGCCAACGCGATAAGGGGTTGTCAATCCCTTTACGGTCACTTACGAAAGTGATATCTGATAGATAGGATAGTTTGATATTTTTGGTATTTTTTGGTATAAGAACAGAAAGTAAATAAAGCAAAGTAAAGTAGATAGGAGATTAATATGTTGAGAATAGACCCCGGGGCCATAGGTTTCACTAGTGGCTTCTCTCATGATAGCAGAATTCTACGGTGGGTGAACAAATTACTGTCGAGCAATTGATAGAAAAGTGAATAATTATGAAAATATCTAGGCATGATCATTATATATAGGCATCACGTCCGTGACAAGTAGACCGAAACGATTCTACATCTACTACTTTTACTCCACACATCGACCGCTATCCAGCATGCATCTAGAGTATTAAGTTCATAAGAACAGAGTAATGCTTTAAGCAAGATGACATGATGTAGAGGGATAAACTCAAGCAATATGATATAAACCCCATCTTTTTATCCTTGATGGCAACAATACAATACGTGCCTTGCTGCCCCTGCTGTCACTGGGAAAGGACACCGCAAGATTGAACCCAAAGCCAAGCACTTCTCCCATTGCAAGAACTATAGGTCTAGTAGGCCAAACCAAACCAATAATTTGAAGAGACTTGCAAGGATATTATAATCATACATAAAAGAATTCAGAAAAGAACCAAATATTCCTCATAGATAATCTTGATCATAAACCCACAATTCATCGGATCTCGACAAACACACCGCTAAATCGAATAGATCTGCTCAAAGACCGAGGAGAACTTGGTATTAAGATCCAAAAAGAGAGAAGAAGCCATCTAGGTACTAACTGTGGACCCGAAGGTCTGTGGTAAACTACTCACAACTCATGGTGAGGCAATGGTGTTGATGTAGAAGCACTCCGTGGAAGATCCCCCCTCCGGCGGAGCTCCGAAACCGGCCCCAAGATGGGATCTCACGGGAACAGAAGGTTGCGGCGGTGGAATTAGGGTTTTCTTTGTTGCTTCGATGTTTTCAGGGTACATGGATATATATACGAGGAAGGAGGGCATTGGGGGAGCTAGAGGGGGCCCACGAGGGTGGGGGCGCACCCTGGACCCTCGTGGCTGCCTCCTTCGTTCCCTCGCGTGTACTCCAATTCTTCTGTGTTGATATCGTTCCAATAATAACTCTCGCGAAGGTTTCATTCCGTTTGATATTCCTTTTCTGCGAAACCCTGAAATAGGCAAAAAAACAACAATCTGCACAGGGCCTTTGGGTTAGTAGGTTAGTCCCAAAAATAATATAAAAGTGTATAATAATGCCCATTAAACATCCAGAACATAATATATAATAGCATGGAACAATCAAAAATTATAGATATGTTGTAGACGTATCAGGATCTACGTGTGAAGCGGAGTACATATCTGCTTCGGAAGCGGGAAATGAACGAGTTTGGATGAAGGATTTCATATCCGATCTAGGTGTATTACCTAGTGCATTGGGTCCAATGAAAATCTTTTGTGACAACACTGGAGCAATTGCCTTGGTGATGGAATCCAGGTTTCACAAGAGAACCAAACACATCAAGAGATGCTTCAACTCCATCCATGATCAAGTCAAGGAGGGATACATAGAGATTTGCAAAATACATACAAATCTGAATGTAGCAGACATGTTGACTAAGCCTCTTCCACGAGCAAAACATGATCAGTACCAAGACTCCATGGGCGTTAGAATCATTACTATGTAATCTAGATTATTTACTCTAGTGGAAGTGGGAGACTGAAGGAAATATGCCCTAGAGGCAATAATAAAGTTGTTATTTTATATTTCCTTATTCATGATAAATATTTATTGTTCATGCTAGAATTGTATTGACCGGAAACCTTGATACATGTGTGAATACATAGACAAACATTGTGCCCCAGTGAGCCTCTACTTGACTAGCTCGTTGATCAAAGATGGTTAAGGTTTCCTAACCATAGACATGAGTTGTCATGATAACGAGATCACATCATTAGGAGAATGATGTGATGGACAAGACCCATTCGTTAGCTTATCATAATGATCGTTCAATTTATTTCTATTGCTTTCTTCATGTCAAATACATATTCCTCATACTATGAGATTATGCAACTCCCGGATACCGGAGGAATGCCTTTTGTGCTATCAAACATCACAACGTAACTGGGTGATTATAAAGATGCTCTACAGGTATCTTCGAAGGTGTTTGTTGAGTTGGCATAGATCGAGATTAGGATTTGTCACTCCGGGTATCGGAGAGGTATCTCTGGGTCCTCTCTGTAATGCAGATCATAATAGGCCTTGCAAGAAAATGACTAATGAGTTAGTCTAGGGATGATGTATTACGGAACAAGTAAAGAGACTTGCCGGTAACGAAATTGAACTAGGTATGAAGATACCAACGATCAAATCTCGGGCAAGTAATATACTGATGAACAAAGGGAATAACGTATGTTGTCATAACAGTTCGACCAGTAAAGATATTTGTAGAATATGTGGGATCCAGTATGAACATCCACGTTCCGCTATTGGTTATTGGCCGGAGAAGTGTCTCAGTCATGTCTACATAGTTCTCGAACCCGTAGGGTCCCCACGCTTAACGTTCGATGACGATATTGTATTATATGAGTTATGTGATTTGGTGACTGAACATTGTTCGGAGTCCCAGATGAGATCATGGACATGAGGAGGAGTCTCGAAATGGTTGACAGATAAAGATTGATATATAGGATGATAGTATTCGGACACCGGAAGTGTTCCGAAGTGTATTGGGTAATTATCGGAGTACCGGGGGGGTTACCGGAACCCCCGAGGGAAGTATATGGGCCGTATGGGTCATAAGAGGGGTGCACACCAGCCCACAAGGGGTGCCCCCCCCCCAGGCATGTGCCGAATTGGAGAAGGGACAAGGGGGGTTCGTACCCCCTTCCTTTCTCTCTTCCTCCTTCCTTCTTCTCCTTCTATTATATGGTAAGGGGGCGAATTGGGTATGACCCCAAGTAGGATTCGGCCTACTTGTGGCGCCCCTTGGCTGCCTCTCCCAC
>LR738712.1:704456049-704535406 GCA_902687465.1 Secale cereale
GCCTACTGGAAGGAATCCAGGAAAGTCTCTGTCTTGGGTAGACACGAGCTTGCTACTGATATTTCGTTGAGACGAGTATAGTCAGTAAGGCATGTTGAGGTATGATAAGTGGTGATTCTGTCTGTTGGTGTGAGATATATTTACTATGCTAATCACGCAGGTGATACTTTAACCTCCTGAGTCGACCATAGATCGAGTCTTGTTCCGGTAACCCCCATTCTTGTTTCGTACTACCACTTGTCCCTGCCGCAGGTAGGGTACAGTCCAGTAAGTTGTCAACCCCTTTCTTGGCACACACCGTACAGAGAGGCCATGGTGGAAGATACCGGCTGCATCCGGTAGGCATGCCACCTGGTCCGGGGGCATGGGTGTTTCCGGTTGGAGCCGAGGGGGTAGCTCCCCTAGTTCGCGCGCATTATAAATTCTGTGATCCCATGCTACTCGAGGTTGTAGCCTCCCCACTTAGAGTCTTACTTAACAGGTGTCGTGGGTGATTCCAGACACCGGTAAGTTAAGCTGGTGTGTGCGGGTCAGGTGTGTTTTCAACTAAAAGACCGTAAATGGAATTAGTCCCGGTGGACTAAAGGAAACCGTTACTCGTGGGTAAAGAGTACACCCTCTGCAGAGGTTATATCTATTCGAATAGCCGTGTCCGCGGTTAAGGATTACAGTCTGGGATGGGTCAAGGGTCGGTCTTAGTGTCGGTCTTCGGAGGAAAAACTCCTAAGCCAGAATATGGATCATAACCTGTGACTTGTGAGGATTATGATTATTATTATTATGGACTAACCACTTGTATTGTTTGAATTATTGAGTATCCCTGGGATGGTTCTACCTCCTGGATATTCCTTATAAGCCCTTTATGTGGTGTCGCTCAGACGCCCGACTGTGGCATACTTGTGTTTTTTTTTATTTTCATATAAGCCCTTTATGTGGTGTCGCTCAGACGCCCGACTGTGGCATGCTTGTTTTTTATTATCCTTTCGAGGCGTCGCTTCAGACACCCGATCGGTGCATTTTATTTTTGTTCTTGATTACTTATCCATGGTTTATAAGAATAACATGCTTGCGTCATGAATTTTCTTTCGCGACTAACGAAGTGATCATAGAATATTTCAGAGCATGAATGTCATTTGTTATATTTTACCTGTGTTCATAATGTTTGCGAGTACATTCAAAGTACTCACTGGCTTGTCCCTGGCTATTGTCTTGGCCAGATTTCTCGCTGGGAGAGGAGCGCTGCGATGGCAGCCCCGGAACCTAGGCAACGGTGATAGCAGCCTCGCGAAGATAGGAATTATCCAGGTCAGCTGTTCCTGTGGGAAATGGAGTCCCATAGACACTGATGTATCGCAAACCGCTTCCGCCATCAACCACTAGAACCCTTTTGTTGTACTCATGGACCAGAATGGTCTTGTACTACATATTTTGTTTTTGCTTGGAATTTCTGTATCAAGTTTGTGTCTCATCAGCTAACAGTAATCCTGGGGCTGGTGAGCACAAGGGCCGTTTACTGGGAAATTAATATCCCGGAAAACCGGTCCTGACAGGGATCAAATGGGTCTGGTCAATAATTTGAAATAAAGGAAATTGAAAACATGTTTGTGCTTTTTGCAAAAATCATGATATTTAAAAATGTTTGTACGTTTAAAAAATCATGAATTTCAAAAAGATATATTCCAGAAGTAAGACACAAACTTTATTTTGTTCCTCTAGCACATTTGGATAGCATAGAAGGGCCATAGATTCTAGTAGCAAGTAGCAAAGATACACTAGTTAAGAGACCCGGTCGGTCATCTCCCTCTCCAAGACTATTGCTCTTCATACCACAAGTAACATGTCCTTCGATTCCCCCCAACGCCCTAACCTCAGATTAATGTTGAACAAAACATTTCTAGGTATATATCTGCCACCCTTCCTGAAACCAACCTCTACTTTACTGATGCATCCTATCTGCGTAATGTAATCATAGGCATAGCAAATTAGCAACGTGCTTGTGACACTTGTGCCTCGGCTCTTCGTATTCACATGAATCAAAACCAAATAGCTGATGGTTTGGCTAGATCAGCCCCTTTTAGAGAGCAATCAGTTCTACATGTAATCTGTTTGAAACTTTCAATGCTTATCATGTCGATACTTGTAGTATTCTATCTCGCAAAAAAGAAGAAGAAGAAGAAGAAGAAGAAGAAGAAGAAGAAGAAGAAGAAGAAGAAGAAGAAGAAGAAGAAGATACTTGTAGTATTCTGCACAGGCTATCGCCTATGCCCCCTACCTCCATGTAACTGGCTGCGAGGCTTAACAATCTAAATCTTAGGACCTGTTCGGATCCTCTCCGCTCTAGAACTGTGGCTCCTGGAGCGAAGGGAGTGGCAACACAATTTCAGGGAGTGGCTCAAACCGAGCTCCTCGTTTCCTCTACAGGGCAGAGCGGAATTTTTGAGATTGTAGAGGTTCCAAACAGGCTCTTAGTGTCATGATAAATAAAATGCACCTGATGGGCCATTTGTTTTCCCCAAAAAAACGGAAAGAACTTTCATAGCATAGCAAACAATATCATAGCTTCGGTGGTGATAAGTACCATGTTGATCTCATCATGTCTACTATTGATAGACTTTTTTGTAACACTGATATGGATGTCTTATACCCCCTAGCTTCATGTAAATCCCTCCCTAGATGTGGAAGTGGCCATACTCTACCTCTATGGGACTCTGGGGTTGATACCCAGCCTAGGAAAAGTAGCTTCAAGATGGAGAAATGGTGTCTCCTTAGAGCAGATTTCACTGACCTAGTTCATAAAATTTGGTCACAACCTAATAGAGCCACTTCTACCATAGAAAACCGGAAACTTAAAATTAGGAGTCTTAGAAGAGTTACCAAAGGGTGGAACTCAAATGAGGAGGCTAATCTGAGGAGATATTAGAGAATAGTCCTAGAAGAGTTTGACATGTTAGATATTAGGGTTGAAACCTCTGACTTACCTGAGGCAGATTTTGCTAGAATCAAATTCATTCAATCTGAGCTTCAAAAAATCTGGCTTCAGGAAGAAATAAAAGCCAAGCAGAGATCTAGAGATAGAGATATCACTGAGGGTGACAGAAACACTACCTACTTTCATGCAGTTGCTAACCAGATGAGGAGGAAAACTCGCATCCACTCCCTAGATGGTCCTAATGGACCTGTCTCGGACATTAAGGATATGCTTGATGTTGCTAGTGATTTTTATAAAGGTCTGTTCAAAAAGGAAAACAATAGTGGCTTTAAGATTAGGCCTGGCTTCTTCTCAGCTGGGGAGAAGGTCACCCCAGCAGAGAATGATGCTCTTGAAGCCCCTTTTAATGAGGAGGAAGTCAAGAAAGCAGTCTTTGAATCTTACCCAGATGGGGCCCCTGGCCCTGATGGGATTCCTTTCTTCTTCTACCAATAGTTTTGGGGTCTGATTAAATCTGACCTGATAGCTATGTTTAATGATTTCCATTCAGGGAAGCTAGACATTCATAGGCTCAATTTTGCTATGCTCACTTTAATTCCTAAGGAGCCAGATGCTACTTCTATGAAAAAAAATTAGACCCATCAGCTTGATTAACTATAGTTTTATATTTTTCCAAGGTCCTTACCAATAGACTGGCTAAGATCCTTCAGAGGCTAATAGCTAGTAACAAGTCTGCCTTCCTAAAAGGTATATATATCCTGGAGAGTGTGGTCACTGCACATGGGGTGGTGCATTCAGTTTATTTTGGGAACAAGCAAGGTTTAGTCTTGAAACTAGACTATGAAAAGGCCTTTGATAAAGTAGATCTTAGCTTCCTCCTAGACATGCTTGACAAACGAGGTTTTGGTGGTAAATGGATTAGTTGGATCCACCAAATTACTCATAATGGCTTAGTAGGTGTCAAGATGAATAATGTAGAGAGTGACTTCTTCATCTCTGGGAAAGGGCTTACACAAGGAGACCCCATTTCCCCACTCCTCTTCAACCTAGTTGTAGATATCCTCACTAAGATGTTATCCAAAGCAGTTGCTAGTGACCTCATTACAAGGTTATGCACTGAAGTGTGCCCAGGAGGGATTATATTACAATATGCAGATGACACTCCTATTTTGGACAATGACCTCTCTCATGCTGCCAACCTTAAAACTATTCTCACTTGCTTTGAACAAGTGTCTGTAATGAGGATCAACTATTCTAAGAGTGAAATCATCCCCATTAATATGGTAGAGACTGATTTTAAATTTTTTATTTCAGTCTTGGATTGTAAAGGAGGTGAATTCCCCATTAAATACCTTGGGATCCCTCTACACCATGATAAACTTAGGAAAGAGGATATCCAACCTCTAATATATAAGATCATGAAGAGGATAGCTGGATGGAGGGGCAAACTCCTCTCTTGTAGAGGCAGGCTCATCCTAGTCCAAGCTTGCCTAGCCAGCATCCCCATCTACCTGTTGTCCTTCTTCAAATTCCCTAAATGGTCCATTGAGATGATCAACTCTTAGATGGCCAATTGCTTGTGGAATGATTTTGAAGGCCATAGGAAACTCCATCTAACTAACTGGAAACTTGTGTGTATGAAAAAAGAATTTGGAGGTCTCGGGATTCCCAACCTCCATGACATTAACCTATGCTTGTTAGGGTCTTGGGTGAAAAGATATTATGATGGAGAAGGAAAGCCTTGGAAGATGACCATTGATCACAAATACATGGCTGGTAGAACCAATATCTTTGCTACTAACTTGTCCCCCAATGCTTCTAGATTCTGGAAAGGCGTTAAAACTACTATCCAGGCTCTGAAGTTTGGGTATAGATGGAAAATTGGGTCAGGCACCAAAATCAGATTTTGGGAAGACACCTGGTTTGGTACCTCCCCTCTAGCTGTGCAATTCTGGCCTATTTACTCAATTTGCAATGAGCAAACTAAAAGTGTTAGTGAGGTTTGGGATGGGATGGGTCTCAGCTTAAATGAACTTTTAGGAGTAATTTTGATGACATTCTTATGGAACAATGGTATCAGTTTGTTGAAGTTGCTGAGAGTGTAGTTCTCACTGATGATACTGATTCTTTAATTTGGCAACTTGATAACAAAGGGGTATGTTCAACTAGCTCCCTTTATCATGTAATTAACTTTAGAGGGGTCCAACCAGTTTATATCCCCTCTGTTTGGAAAATTAAGACCCCCCCCCCCAAAAAAAACATGTTTTTCTCTGGCTCTTCTCCAACAATAAGCTGATGACCAGAGATAACCTTAGGAAAAGGCAGATTGTTAAACCTCTGGACTGTGTTTACTGCACTGAGGCAGAAACAAGTACCCACCTATTCTTTTTATTGTGTAGTAGCTAGGAAGATTTGGCCGTTGGTCAATAACTTTTTTGGGGTAGATGTTGGTACTGACTTCGAGTCGGTTGCTAAATTTTGGGTAGCTAATAAAAAGCACTCTGCTCTTAACACTGTCAATGCTGCGGTGCTTTGGTGTCTTTGGAAATATAGGAACTCTATCATTTTCAATAACACCTTTTGGATCTCAATTAAACAGGTGTTGAAGCTGGCCCTAAGAACTATCAAAAACTGGATAGTGCTCTCCTCGGACAAGAATGCGGAGAGGTTGGAGGCCTACTCAAATCATCTTGCGGGCTTCATTCGTCGCCCCCTGTTGATCAGTGGCTGATGGGAGAGATGCCATTGGGAGCCCCTCTGGTGGATCCATGGAACAAACTGAAGATCAGTGAAGACAACATCGGCTTCTCCTCACCTTCCAAGAAGTGGGAGACCTGCGCGGCCACCTTCTCCAGCCCGACATCGACCCTGATGACAAACTGGTCACCTCAAGCTGTGGCAGCCCCTCCGTTGAAGACTCGCTAGGCCGTTCAGGCGCTGATATGCGCCTAGGTTCACTGACTGTTGCCGGTGGCCAATCATTAGTTTTGTAGCGTCTATTGTAACAGCATTTTGCTTCCTTTTCATTTTTTCGCTCTTCTGGACTGCTCCTCTCAGTGAGCTGATGTATGGCACGACTATGTGGTTTCATTCGAGTAATGGAACCGGGGAGGAGCCTCCCTGTTCTTCTAAAAATAAGTTCTTTCAGTGGAGCATAGAATAAAACCAAATTACGCAATCTTTAGAGACAGTGTTGCTGGCACCAAATTACGCAATCTTTCAATTAATCCCTACTGGATATGGAGCATAATTCGTTTGATGCCAACATTTTGCATTGCCAATATTTGGTAAAACCAAAAGTTGCCAACATTTGGCAACTTTTTGTGAGATAGACAAGAAAAATTGGTAGCCAATCAATCACTAGCCAACATTTGGCATTTGCCAACTGTTGGCATCGAACCAATTATGCTTATGAACTACTAGGTTGCCAGCATAGTATGTTCTAGAATTTAGAGACAATGTTGCTGACACCAAATTTCACAATCTTTCAGTTAACAGCTGAAGAGAATGATACAGAAATGATAGCCTTAAAGCAAGTGTACTACTTGTTGGATTAAATAGATGGTAGTGAACGGGTCACACCATGCCCAGAAAAAATGTTAATCCCTATGGTAATTGTCAATTGCTAGAGAATTTCTGATGCACAAACCAGAAAAACAGAGCACCAGAATCATTCCTATGATGGTATCATACACCAAACAAAGCACACAAGTACAGAAATGGGGACAAATAGATCACTTTCATTGCGATTTTTGAACGGGTAAGCAACAGCACACGACCATGACATCAACTAAATCCTAGTACTAACAACTCCAGACACAGATGGACTAGAATAACAGGACAGATCGAACCCAATCAGGATCAACCAGGATGGAACCGTGGCGGCCGGACGAACAGCTGTGTAGAATGATACAGAACACAATAGCCTTAAAGTGTGCCCTGTTACAGTAATTAGCACGGCATGTTGTAAACTTGTTACACTAAATGGATAGTACTGAAAGGATCAGACAAAAAAACTACTCCCTCCGTCCCATAATGTAAGAGGCATTTTGACACTAGTGTAGTGTTAAAAAACGTCTTACATTATGGGACGGAGGGAGTAGTATCTACAGTGATTGTCAACTGCAATTTTTTGATCCACAAGAACCATCATGCAGACATGAACAATCACAGCCTGAAAAACTACAGCACAAGAATCATTTCCAAGATTATATCATTAACCAAACATAACGTCGAAGCACATAACGTAATTAACGTCAAATCATTTCCAAGATCACATCCATTGCAAATTTCGGACTAGCTAGCAGACGACACCTAATTCAGAACCACATCACGTGTCACCACTTCACCTTCAGCTAATCCATGTATCAACCAACCCAACCATAATTCAGAACCACATCGCATGTCACCACTTCACCTTCAGCTAATCCATGTATCAACAAACCAAACCATAGTTCAAAATCACATTAAACAGAGGCTAAAGACGAAATGGGTTCACCAAATGCCTTTACAAACGTGCAAAGAAACTGAATCACGCAGCGACCAAAGAAAAATAACAGAGCGCCCGAGCAAAATAAAGAAGCCCATGGGACACGCCATATCTTCTAATTCCATCACTGCAACAACTTGGTACATGTGACAAGAACACCATCGCAGAATCACGGAGCAATTTACAAGCAAAATTAAATTCATTCGAGCATCAGGTCGATAACTGAACTTTCCATTGCCATTGATTCATTCGAGCATCAGGTCAATAACTGAACTTTCCATTGACATATCATTCGAGCATCACGATACATAGGACCAGACGACACATCATATCAACACCGACAAACAGAAGCACCGGACATACACCCGGATCACATGACAAGAACAGATACTACCCAGTATTACCGGCGACAACGACGAGCCTAGGCGCGCTCCCCGCGGATGCGGCGGGCGAGCTGGATGTCCTTGGGCATGATGGTGACGCGCTTGGCGTGGATGGCGCAGAGGTTGGTGTCCTCGAACATCCCCACCAGGTACGCCTCGGCGGCCTCCTGCAGGGCGGAGACGGCGGAGCTCTGGAAGCGCAGGTCGGTCTTGAAGTCCTGGGCGATCTCCCGGACGAGGCGCTGGAAGGGGAGCTTGCGGATGAGCAGCTCCGTGCTCTTCTGGTACTTGCGGATCTCGCGGAGGGCGACGGTGCCGGGGCGGAAACGGTGGGGCTTCTTCACGCCGCCGGTGGCCGGGGCAGACTTGCGGGCCGCCTTGGTGGCGAGTTGCTTCCGTGGCGCCTTGCCGCCGGTGGACTTGCGCGCCGTCTGCTTCGTGCGGGCCATCGTAGCTGGTGGGGTGGGCGAGCGGGGGTGGTGTGTTGGTAGATCGGGTGCGGCGGCGCTGTGATTTGTGAGGATTTGGGGCAGAGGTGGAGGGGTTAAGTAGGGGTGGGAGGATTTGGAGGATGGCGCGCGGCTGGAGCATTTCGGGAGGGAATTCCCGGTTTTTGGACGGATTCTTGGCGCCACGGGGGGAGGAGCGCGCGGGGTCGGGTGGGCCGTTGGATCAGCTGGACGTTGGAGATGTGTTTGTGCGGGTTTGCCACGGATCGTGATCCGTGGAATAGCATCTCTCACTCGGCTGTGCTATGAACGGTCCAAACTAGTGGCGAATCTAATAGAATCTAGGGAAATGGTTGCAATCGGTCAGCCGGTCGAAACTGGGCTGGTCGCCTCCTCGCACAACGCACGCCCACGCGGACCCACGTGACTGCTTGCCCACCGCTATCCACAGGAACTTTATCCCCACCCCCGACGCGAGATCTATCCAGTTCGTTCGTCCTTGGCACCGCTCTCTCTCTCTCTGAAATCCTAGCGCCGGCGGGTTGAGCGGCGCCGGAGCCGGTGCGAGAGGGGAGCTGCTTACGTGGATGAACTCCATCCCCTTCTCTCTCCAGCAGCCATGGATGGACTCCTTCCCTTTCTCTCCCTAGCAGCCATGGATGAAATCCATCACCTTCTCTCTCCAGCAGCCATGGATGAACTCCATCCCCTTCGTCACCCATCCTTAACCCTCTTTTCCCCCTGCAATTGCTGAACAAGCTGCAACTGGCCATGAAAAGGGTTGCATCCATACTCCTAGGTGCTGGAACCGGCTAGGGAAAAAGCTAAGACCACCTTAATCTGAGGTGCTGGAATCGCACTTTTTTTTTGCTGGAACCATATGTTATTTTTGCTTCAAGAACACTACTCTAGTTTTTTTGCTGAGATGTTTTGCTTCAATCATGTTAATTTTTGCTGGAAACGGCATGTTCTTTTGCTGGAACCGGCTAAATTTTTGCTACTATGGCGACGGCAACAGGGAAGCATTTGTGTGTTTTGCTGGAACCGGTGTTTTGTTTTGCTACCATCGATGGATTTTTTTGCTACGACCGGTGATGACTGGATTTCTTTGTTGAGATCTTTTTTTGTTGGAAACAATGATGCAGGCCTACAACGGTGAGCGAGGGGACGACCATGGTGGTGAGGAGGGAGGTGCGATGGCGGGTTGGGACGCGAAGAGCTACAGGATGGGTGGACGGGCGCGTGGCGAGGCGGACGACACGGCGATGTGGCAGAGATAAGCGGGGGGAAGAAGATTGGGATGAAAGGGGATGCGTTGACTTTGATCGAACGGTCACATGCGGGCTAATCTAACGGTGGATGGTCGATCGGTCGAAAAGTTAGGCCGGCGCACCGCCGCCTATCGGTCCCCTAGAATCTAATAGAAAATGAAGGATGGACTGGGCTGGGCTGAGCTGACTATGTCATGCCAATACATGTTGTGTTGGGCTGATAAATTGTTGGATTGAGACTTTAAATTAGTAGTAAAAACTAATTTTGCAAAGCTGGAGGGAGGGATTAAGCCTGTTGAAGACGCTTAGTAGATTCGTCATTGGTCCAAACTATTGGAAGAACGTGTTCAATTTTTTTCTTTTCTTTTTCAACGCGGTTCATTAAAAAGGGTACAATAGAGTTGTCAGATTAATATATGGAAAACATGACGAAAATAATAAAAATACACTGCATGACAGGGTACCCTGGCTGAACTGGTAAACTACAAGACCCACACACAAACCACCAACGAGAGAAACAATGTCGAAGATGCCTACGAGTTGTCATCGTCGTCACTTCTTCCTGAGCAAGCGACTCTAACTTCACCGAGGACGACCAACCAAGAGCTCCAGTGACGAACAATGCACTAGAAACATGTCATCCTATGCCAAACAATCGATCAACCGCATCGAGGACTAGGCGGTTCTGACGATAACAAATTTTGTAGGAGAAAGGAGAACGTCTTGCAAAACACGGGATATCATGACCATCACGCGTCATCATTGCCACCGCGTCACGTCGCAACTATACAACTTTGACTTTACGCGTAGAGACAAGTCGATCGGTCGACGATAGAGGACATGCCACTACCACACTCCTCTTTTTACCATCATCGTTGTCACACGAGTCGCAACACCAACCAACCACACCGCACGACCAGGCACATCCAGCACCAAGGAAGTGCATGCGGATCAAGAACTTCAAAACGACGCCCCAGAGGGGGGAAATGACGTTAAGACACCTCTACCGCACGCCCCCGCCCGGGATCATGACTTTCTCCAAAGAGATTGATCCAGGGGTTGACAATATGAACTCCTCAATGACGCCTCCGCGGAGGATAGAAACGCCCATGTGTGACATCATCATCGGGCAGTAGTCGTCGGCCAAGCTCCGGCGGTAGGTGGCGGGGAGGGGAAGCCCGGTGCCTCTGCTCTGGTTGGTAATTTAGGATATGGTTTTTTAATCTTCGCATGTGTGGCGCTCAGGTGGATGGTGAAAGTGCAACTAATCCCCGGGTGGTTTTGGTAATTAATAACAACATATATATCATTGAACTAATAGTTACTTGAGAATCTTTTCAGAGAAGTTCGATGACATGGGTATGGAAATGTCTGAAGAAGTGGACCCCTCAAAATGCTAAGGCAAGCATTGGCAAAAGCTCAAGACTCCATTTTTGGTTTAGTGATCAAAGATCACATTGAGTCCATAGGAAAAGCCAATGCTATTAAAAGGGGATGAGGTTGTGTTGATGATCTGGTTGCTCAAGTGCTTAGTGATTTAGCTCCTTCAACTATCAGCAACTTTCACTACTAAACACACTCATAAGTAATCTCGGACAAACCAATTCTTCCAACTCAGTCCCACCGAGATGAACCACCTCAGTTATATTCCAAACCCTAGAAATTTTGGTCCATCCGATTTTGAGTTCGGTCTCACCGAAACTGGACTGCCAACCTTCTGTAACCATTTGACATCATATCGGAATATCCGAGTTGTTAATTTCGGTCCCACCGAGAATGGCAAGCTCCTACCTTTGACTCATATCGGACACACCGAGATGGTATTTTCGGTCCCACCGAAAACCCCAACGTTCACTATATTTGAACTTTCGGTCTGACCGAGTTTTCACTTCGGTCTCACCGAGATTACTCAAATATGTGTGTAACGGTTGGATTTTGTGTGGAGGCTATATATACCCCTCCACCCCCTCTTCATTCGTGGAGAGAGCCATCAGAAAGAACTACCACTCCTACCTTACACTTTCTGAGAAGAGAACTACCTACCCTTGTGTTGAGATCAAGTTATTCCATTCCTACCATATGAAACTTGATTTCTAGCCTTCCCAAGTTGCTTTCCACTCAATCATTTCTTCCACCACAGCCATATCAGTGAGGAGAGTTGAGTGTTGGGGAGATTATCATTTGAAGCACAAGAGCAAGGAGTTCATCATCAACAACAACATCTATTACCTTTTGGAGGGTGGTGCCTCCTAGATTGGTTAGGTGTCGCCTGGGAGCCTCCGTCTTCGAGATGTGGAGTTGAACCAAGAAGTTTGTAAGGGCAAGGAGATCGCCTACTTCGTGAAGATCTACCCCGAGTAAGGCTAGTCCTCCGTGGGCGTAGGCCATGATGGAATAGACAAGGTTGCTTCTTCGTGGACCCTTCGTGGGTGGAGCCCTCCGTGGACTCGCGCAGCCGTTACCCTCCGTGGGTTGAAGTCTCCATAAACGTGGATGTACGATAGCACCACCTATCGGAACCACGAGAAAAATCTCCGTGTCTCCAAATTGCGTTTGATCTTCTCCACCTCTCTTTACTACATGTGCAATTTACTTTCCGCTGCTTATACTCTAGAATTGCATGTGTAGGGTGATACTTGAATTGATCATAATTGTGAAACTGCCTAAAACTGTTCATGATCAAAAGGCAGAATTTTTATATTGTCAAGTAGTCTAATCACCCCCCCTCTAGACATACTTTCGATCCTACAAGTGGTATCAGAGCTTTGGTCTCCATTGTTTTGGTTTCCATTGCATTGGACTCCATAAGCTTGGTTTCACAACCTAGGAGAGTATGGCGTCTAGTGAGGGTAATTATCGTAGAGGTCCTTACTTTGATGGTACGAATTTTGCTAGTTGGAAGCATAAAATGAAAATGCATATTCTTGGTCATAACCCAGCCGCATGGGGCATTATTTGTGTTGGTATGCAAGGTGAATTCTTCGAGGAAGGAAAAGTTCCGGATCGCGAAGCTACACCGGAAGAGTTGCGGATGTTGCAAAACAATGCTCAAGCTTGTGACATTCTCTTCAATGCTTTGTGTCCCGAGGAGTTCAACAAAATCAGCCATCTTGAGAATGCTAAAGAGATTTGGGATACTTTGGTTGAAATGCACGAAGGTACCGAGTCTGTGAAGGAATCAAAGCTAGATATTCTTCAAGGTCAACTTGACAAGTTCAAGATGAAGGATGGTGAAGGAGTCGCTGAAATGTACTCTAGGCTTGCTCTCATCACAAATGAGATTGCCGGCTTAGGAAGCGAAGAAATGACCGACCGATTCATCATCAAGAAGATTCTCATAGCTTTGGATGGAAAGTACGACACCGTGTGCAATTTGATCCAAATGATGCCAAACTACAAGACTCTCAAGCCAACTGAAGTCATTGGAAGAATTGTTGCTCATGAGATGACCCTTAAGGATAAGGAAGAGCTTCACAACAAGTCGAGTGGTGCTTACAAAGCTACAAGTGATGCTCCCACAACCTCAAGTGACAAGTTAGTTTCCAATGAAGAGATAAGCCTAATGGTCAAAAACTTCAACAAATTCTACAAGTATAGAGGCAAAGAGAGAAGCTCAAAGTCTAGATCATATGATGAAAAGAGATCTTCTAGTCGTGATCGAAACTGCTCAAATGAGTGTACGGCTCCCCACAAGAGAAGAGAAGAATCTCCAATAAGAAGATCAAGAGATGAGTCACCTCGGAAAGAGAGAAGGAGTAGAGATGATCGTTATGAACGAAGACCCTCTCGGAGAAGCAAGGATTCGGAGAGGAAAGACAAGTCAACAAGGAGCTACACAAGAAGAAGACATCAAGCTCATGTAGGTGAATGGGTCTCCGGCTCCGACTCCGACAATCAATCCGATGGAAGCTATCACTCTGACTCCGACTAAAGTCAAGATGAAGGTGTTGCCGGTCTTGCTCTCGTATCCTCCAACTCCAACTCCTACGACTTATTTGATTCACCAAATGAGGGAATTGGAAGATGCTTCATGGCTAAAGGCCCCAAGGTATCACACCCTGAATTCATTGACTTCAATAGTGATGAGGATGACTTGCTTGGTGAAGATGAGCTCTTGCATGATAAATCTAGTGAGCTTAGTAACGATGAAAATGCTAGTAGTCTTTATAGTCGAGAAGAGTCGAATGACAATGATATGAAGGAGATTGAGCGTCTAACTAAAGAACTAAACACTCTTAAGTTAGCTCATGAAACAACTCAAGAAGATCATAGAGAGCTCCTAAGATCTCATGAGAAGCTACGCTTCGAGAAGCTCACTCTAGAGCAAGAACATGAGTTTCTAAAAGCGATCAATGACGATCTTCGAAAGAAGAGTTCTTCATATCTTGCCAAACGACTTCTCTTGTCTAATTTCTTGCCACCTATTAAGACTAAGCATGACAAGCATAAGAAAAATTCTTCCTCTAGTAGTAACAATAACAATGTTAAATCCAATATTGTTGCTTCTAGTAGTTCTCTTGATTCCACTAACAATGTTTCAAGCCAAGTTACACTTGAGCAAGAAAATAGCTTATTGAAGGAAATCATAGAGAAAGGTGTCTACAAGAGTCTTGCCGGAAGCAAAAACTTTGAGGAGATTGTTCGCAAACAAGGAAGACACCGAAAGAATCAAGGGATTGGTTTTGAGCGAAAGTTCAACGCCGAAGGTGTTGAGTGGGAAGAAGGTCAATACCCTACTCCACAGTTTGTTTCACAAAAGGAGAAGTATGATCCTACTTCTTCCAATGTGGAACAAGCTCAAGATGACCTTCCACCACAAGACCACAAGCTAAAGGCCAAGGACAAGCTTCAAGAGGAGATTGATGCATTCATTGAAGCACCTCAAGCCATGGTCAAGTGGGTTCCCAAGGACACATCAAGTTCTACTTCGTCAAGCTCAACTACAACACCAAGGATTCCCATCAAGATGATGTGGATCCCAAAGAAGAAGAACTAGAAGGTTCTTGAGGGTGACTCCGCCAACATACTTCACTCATATTCATTTTGGCAAGAACTTGTGCAATCAACTTCCACATCATGCACTAGTTCATGGAGTCACAAACCCTCTTGTTGGTAAGTCAAGGGACAAGGTAATCATTGCTTTCATGGACATCATCTTTTGTGTACTTCAATCTATGTCTATGGATATCCTTGTTTGTTCCTTGTGGGACTAACCCATGTAGGTATTGAAAGTGACCTAATCCAAAGGATAGCTCCCAACTCTTGATGATCTACATCAACTTTGAGCATCCACATCTTCAACATCTACATGAAGTCTTCTACGACAACCCAAGGTTAGTTTGACCCTTTAAAAGGGGTTCTCACATCTAGGGGGAGCTTTGCTCTAAAAATTGAGCTAAAGCATCTTCAAATGATGTGAACACATCAATGCTTTATGTAAAAGTGGTAACCCCACTTGTGCTTAAACGATGAGTATGACCTATGATCAAATGTTCTCATTTGACTCCTAAGTCAAAATACTCATATATAGATGACCTAGTCATCGACAAATTGTGTGCTAGTAGCTAGAGTTTTGGTTGTGCATGTTAGACACATATTTCATTTGCTATCTTATTGTGTGAGCATGTTGAATGCATGATTTTATCCATTCAAGGACATCCATTTGTTGTTTTGATTGTTTTGATTTTTCTGGCCAAATGGATGGACAAGAATGCCTAAGCACCTTCCCTAGCTATCTATGCTTTCTTGTCTCAAATTCCATTCATGCTCATATCACAACTTTGAACAAGTCATTTTCGGACCCTCCGAGTGAGGAGCACTCGGAGCCACCGATCCGTCTAAGGCTGACTTCCAAAACCTTCTAAGTCAATTTCGGTCTGACCAACTTTTCCATCTCGGTCCAACCGAAACGCTTAGACTGATCTAGGTTTCATCTCGGTGAAACCGAGTTCAAAATCTCGGCGTGACCGATATGCGTAACTGCACAGCAGTTATACATTTCGGTGTCACCGAGTTTTTCAACTCGGTCCCACCGACAGCATGGGGATATATATACTGAGGGCAGCGCGCGATTTAATTCTTCAAACCGTTTCGCCCCCAAGTCCCCTGCTGCCGTCGCCCTGGTCTTCAGATCGTCGCCGTCGTCGCCTGTGCGCCCTCGCCGCAGGTCTCCGCCGCCGTCAACGGTATTCTTCTCCGCGCCGTTGCCGCCGTAGAGGGACTCCACCAAGTTAGGGTGAGTCCCGATCCCTCACGTGCTCCCCATCTGATTCTTGCACGATTGGTTTGCCATGTATCTAACCACGATTGGAAAACTCCTTAACATCAGATCAAATCGTTTTAGTTTCGAGCGAAATTCTTAGGTTTAGGTTTCCACGGAACACATCTCGGTGAAACCGATTTTGAAAACTCGGAATGACCGATTTGGCCTCTGGCCATTGCACTGCACTTTCGGTCAAACCGAGTTGTGCGAATCGGTGTGACCAAAACTTAGTTTCAGTGAAACCCTAGTTTATCGGCAGGACCGAAACCCATTTCGGTCTGACCGAAAGTGGTGTGTAGGTTTCTGTTATACACTTCGGATTCACCGAAACTAAATATCGGTTTGACCGAAATGCATTCTGTGAAAACTCAAAACTAAGATTTGAACTCATTTTTTTTGCAAAAACCTCTGCAGTTGTGATAACTCTTCTACTCTGCCTATACCTTATCTTTTCACAGGTTGTCAGCCATGTCAGATGCCAGTGACAGCCAGAACAGGTCTGAGTCACCGTTTGCAGAGATCCCTGAGGCAGATACTAGTCCTGAGGCTAGTAGTCCTAGTGATGATGGTGAGAGGAGCACCCCTAGTGGTTTGCCTCCTGCAGCCACCAGGATCAGAAAGAAGAGAAATTCTGATGATGAGGACTCTGACTTCGTTGCTGAGGAAGTAACCTCCAAGCCCAAGAGAAAAGTTGTTGCCAAAGAGCATGAAGGGCAGCAGTCGAAGAAAGGCACCAGCAAGGTCAAGCAGTCAGCTGTTGCCAAGAAGCTGAACTTGGAAGAGCCAGCTCCAAGTAAGGTGAAGAAAACTTCCAAGAGGAAGAGGGTAGTATATGCTGAACCTCATGTTGATGCAGCTGCTGATGAAGAAGAAGAAGATGCACCCCAGCCTCCTCCTCAGAAGGCTAAGTTCATGGGTGATGCTATTAGGGCTCAAGCCACTTCTAAGCCCAAGAAGCCTGCTCAAGCCAAGGCAGCTCCAGCCAAGCCCAAGAGGACAACCAGGAACATTCCAGCCTCTGAGAAGAACAAAGGTGAGATGCCACCGTCTGAGTCTGATGAAGAACATGTGTTGATGAAGCTCCGTCCTAAGTTGCCACTCCACAACGATGCTCATCCTCAAGCCGAGGATATGAAGGCAAGGAAGGATAGAGGTCTCAGGCTATGGAGACAGTCTGATCCATATGCTGTGAGGAGAAGGACTGCTGTGGACCCAAGATTCCACACCAGAGAGCAGCATGACTTCTATGAGACCGTGTTGATGGATAAGAAGCCTATTGTTGCAGACACCAGGTATGTTGACTGGAAGTACATTGACAGTGAAGAGCACCGAGACTTCTTTCCCCATGTGCATGAGAGCTTCACTGCATGTAGAGTTGATGAGTTCGTGGGTCAGAAGCTGACAGATTGGAATGACGAGATGATCATGCAGTTCTACGCCACAGCCCACTTCTATCCTGATGGCAAGATCACCTGGATGACTGAAGGTCAAAGGTTTTCTTCGTCTGTTGAAGAATGGGCAGAACTTCTGAATGCTCCAGTGCAGAGAGAGGACGACATTGATGTCTATGGGATTCCTAAGAAGAACCATGATTCCATGAAGAACATGTACAAGGAGATCCCCGCAGCTGATTTGGAAGGGTGGAAGCTTGACTCAGTGTACTATCTCCAGGCAGGTCTGACCACCACAAACACTATTTTGAGGCATACCTTGATGCCCAAGTCTGGAGACCACCGCATGATTCGAGGCTATTCTATCAACATGCTGCACATTCTTGATGAGAAGGCACCTTTTAAGGTGATGGACTTAATGGTAGAGACCATTAAGAGGACTGCAGCTGACCAGAAGAGGTCGTGTGGATTTGCCCCACAAATTCAGATGCTCATCAATGCCAAGTTTGGCACGGGCAAATTCATGTTGGATAGGAAGCACTTGCCACTGCAGCCAGAGCATGAAGACAACATTGTTGTGATGGATGAGGAGGATCCAACCTCAGTTGAAGGTCAAGCCAAAATTGAGGCTGCTAAGAAAGCCAAAGCTGACAAAGAGGCAGCAGCAGCAGCAGCTAAACCAAAGAGCTTCGGAGAGCAGATTCTTGAAGCTACCCAGAGGATTGAACAACGCCTGGCCAGCATTGAACAATCTCAGGAAAGCCTAAAAAAAAATGTTGAAGACAAGATCCACGCTCTGGACGTGAAGCTGACAGAGATTCAGGTGACCGTCAACAAGCTTGAGGCGGACATGGAGGAAGCAAGGCAGGAGAGAGCAGAGCTCATGCAGGATGATCTAGTCCAGGACTCTCATCGCCAGACTGCTCAGGTTCCCAGAGGATCCCGATCAGCAGCTATCCCAGTGACTGACTCCAGGGCTACCACTTCAGCACCTCCTACAGCTCCAGCAGTTACTCCAGCTCCAGCATCCACTCCTCCAGCGCAGACATCAGCTGAAGTCTTCGCCGATGCTGTCATTTCTACTCCGACATCTACCCAGACGGGAGCCGCCAGCAGAGCCCACAGTGACGCTTAGCTCTATACCTTTTCGAACTTTTTGGTAACTTGTTGCCAAAGGGGGAGAAATTGTATAGATCATAGGGCTTCGAGAGAGAGAGTGCTCTTTCGTTCTTTTGCCGGTTTTCTTTGAGATACATTTGGGTCTTTTGGTTCTTGATACTTTCAGTGTGCTTGCTACTACGTTTGATGCTACCTTAATGAGTGCTTGGTCATACTATGCTTTAATGTGTGCTTAATGCTTATCATATGCTATTCCTTCTTGTATGATTATTTACTCATGTCTCGGTGATTGAGTGCATGTTATTCATTCTTATCATTTTGTGCGCTCCACCAAGATGTATGTGACATGGAAGAGTGACCCATAATCCTAATCGATTGTGCATTTGCATTCAAACGCAAATTTTAAATAATGCACAAATTTAGGGGGAGCTCTTGTCTATCACATACTTCTCAAAGCGACGATATTATTCATTGATTATATCTTTTGTCGAAGCTTTGATCTATATGTTGTCATCAATTACCAAAAAGGGGGAGATTGAAAGTGCAACTAATCCCCGGGTGGTTTTGGTAATTAATAACAACATATATATCATTGAACTAATAGTTACTTGAGAATCTTTTCAGAGAAGTTCGATGACATGGGTATGGAAATGTCTGAAGAAGTGGACCCCTCAAAATGCTAAGGCAAGCATTGGCAAAAGCTCAATACTCCATTTTTGGTTTAGTGATCAAAGATCACATTGAGTCCATAGGAAAAGCCAATACTATTAAAAGGGGATGAGGTTGTGTTGATGATCTGGTTGCTCAAGTGCTTAGTGATTTAGCTCCTTCAACTATCAGCAACTTTCACTACTAAACACACTCATAAGTAATCTCGGACAAACCGATTCTTCCAACTCAGTCCCACCGAGATGAACCACCTCAGCTATATTCCAAACCCTAGAAATTTCGGTCCATCCGATTTTGAGTTCGGTCTCACCGAAACTGGACTGCCAACCTTCTGTAACCATTTGACATCATATCGGAATATCCGAGTTGTTAATTGCGGTCCCACCGAGAATGGCAAGCTCCTACCTTTGACTCATATCGGACACACCGAGATGGTATTTTCGGTCCCACCGAAAACCCCAACGTTCACTATATTTGAACTTTCGGTCTGACCGAGTTTTCACTTCGGTCTCACCGAGATTACTCAAATATGTGTGTAACGGTTGGATTTTGTGTGGAGGCTATATATACCCCTCCACCCCCTCTTCATTCGTGGAGAGAGCCATCAGAAAGAACTACCACTCCTACCTTACACTTTCTGAGAAAAGAACTACCTACCCTTGTGTTGAGATCAAGTTATTCCATTCCTACCATATGAAACTTGATTTCTAGCCTTCCCAAGTTGCTTTCCACTCAATCCTTTCTTCCACCACAGCCATATCAGTGAGGAGAGTTGAGTGTTGGGGAGATTATCATTTGAAGCACAAGAGCAAGGAGTTCATCATCATCAACAACATCTATTACCTTTTGGAGGGTGGTGCCTCCTAGATTGGTTAGGTGTCGCTTGGGAGCCTCCGTCTTCGAGATGTGGAGTTGAACCAAGAAGTTTGTAAGGGCAAGGAGATCGCCTACTTCGTGAAGATCTACCCCGAGTAAGGCTAGTCCTCCGTGGGCGTAGGCCATGATGGAATAGACAAGGTTGCTTCTTCGTGGACCCTTCGTGGGTGGAGCCCTCCGTGGACTCGCGCAGCCGTTACCCTCCGTGGGTTGAAGTCTCCATCAACGTGGATGTACGATAGCACCACCTATCGGAACCACGAGAAAAATCTCCGTGTCTCCAAATTGCGTTTGATCTTCTCCACCTCTCTTTACTACATGTGCAATTTACTTTCCGCTGCTTATACTCTAGAATTGCATGTGTAGGGTGATACTTGAATTGATCATAATTGTGAAACTGCCTAAAACTGTTCATGATCAAAAGGCAGAATTTTTATATTGTCAAGTAGTCTAATCACCCCCCCCTCTAGACATACTTTCGATCCTACAGATGGCGGTTCTTCTTCATTGAGTTTGTCTTTTGGGCTTTGATTCTCCTCGAGTTCGTCCATTTGGATGTAGACGGAGCTCCGGCGTAAATTCATGTTGTGTCCTTGAGACGGTGATGTTAGGGTTTCTCGTCATGTGGTGAGATTTCGTATCACGTGGTTCAGATCTATGCAATGGTTCACACGGGCACGACTGCGGCTCCTGGGCGCTAGTCCATAGGTGCACATGCATGAAGACTTCTCGGCTGTCATCGATAAGGTCAAGCCGGCTCCGGTAGGGGAGCGACGACGGCGGCGCGTCAGCGATTCATCCTGGAGGAAGTATTTGTTGTTCGGTGTTCATGGGAATTTGATGTGATTTTTCTTATGTTTGAGATGCTTTTACTTTCAATGAACTTTTATAGTAAATTTGATCTTTTTTTGCAAAAAAAAATATCAAGACGTGAACGCGTTTTTATTTTAAATGATTTTTTAAAACATGAACTCCTTTTTATCTTTGAAGATACAAGAGCACATTTTTAAATACATGATTGTTTTAAGTACACGGCATTTTCTATAAGACACAATTTTTTACTACTTTATTAATAGTTTTTATTATATATTTTTAATGAAAAAGTAAAAAAACATACATATATTTAATGAGTCGCACCAATTGTGGTTGATTTGATCCTAAAAAAAATTGTGGTTGATTTAGCAGCAATGTGTCACGCTACTGCTAACATTAAGTGGATTTTCCTATGTGAGCCTCGTTGCCTCAGTACCAAAACGCACAAGGTAGCCAGCGAGCCGTAACTGTTTCGTTTGATTTTTTGCTGGTTTTGGGAATCTTCTAGATGGTTATTTTCGGTTTATTTTTTTCGTTTTATTTTAATTTTTATTTAAAGAACGTCATGTTTTTTGAAAAAAATAAAAATAAAATTATTCACATTTCTAAATACGTTCTTTTTTATGAAAGTCACAATTTAGGAAAACATCGTAAATTTAAAAAATGTTCGGGATCAAATAGGTCTGTTCAATAATTTGAAATAAAGAAAATTGAAAACGTGTTTGTGCTTTTTGCAAAAATCATGATATTTAAAAACGTTTGTAAGTTAAAAAAATAATGAATTTCAAAAACATATATTCCAAAAATAAGACATGAGCTTTATTTTGTTCCTCTGGCACATTTGGAAAGCATAGAAGGGCCACAGATTCTAGTAGCAAGTAGCAAAGATACACCAGTTAAGAGACCTGGCCTGTTATCTCCCTCTCCAAGACTTCTGCTCTTCATTTTTTTTTAGAAAAGGAGCTTGAGCTCCGGCCTCTGCATCAAAATGATGCATACGGCCATCTTATTAGACGAAAGACAATCCATCAAAGGTCTTACAAAATCTGTGAATACAAAAAGGTAGGACCGCCACAGCCGGCAGGCAAAAGATAGATAAGCTACTAAACACCTATCCTATTACATGACCGCCATCCAAACCGGTTGTAGATATCCCGAGCTACCATCTCCCATCGGATAGACGCAGTAACCAAATGCTCCCTGGCCTCCGTCTGAGTGAGTAGCGACCACATACGGATAAGAGTAGTGGTTCTGAAGATAACCTGCAAAAAATGAATGTTTGTTGTTCTGTTAAAGACCAAATCATTTCTGCAATTCCAAATTGCCCATAGTAAAGCACATACTCCCACTCGGATATGTTTTGCTGTTACCGTATCAATCCCTTGTAACCATATCCCAAATATCATGTTAATCGAAACGGGGGGATTGATATTGAAGGCTATTTGGACCGACCTCCATAAGATCTTGGCCATAGGGCAATCAAGGATTATGTGTCTAATAGATTCATCGTGATCACAGAAACTACATCTTTTAGACTCTGACCAATTCCTTCTGGCCAAATTATCTTTTGTTAGAATGACTCGTTTATGAACAAACCACATAAACACTATGATTTTTAGAGGTACCTTAACTTTCCAAACGTGCTTCGAGCTAGGAATCACACTAGTGTTGATAATATCCAGATACATGGATTTCACTGAGAAGACCCCATTTTTAGCTAGTCTCCATCTCAGCTGGTCTGGATATTGAGAAAGTTGGACATCCATCAGCCGCCTCACTAGATGTAACCAAGCTTCCCACCGATTTCCCACCAAAGTCCTTCGGAACTGGATATTAAGCGGAGTGGTATTTAATATCGTAGCAACATAAGCATCTCTCCGTTGAACAATATTATAAAGTGATGGATATTGAAGTGCCATAGGTGTCTCCCCTAGCCATGTATCTTCCCAAAATCTAATGGAAGTGCCATCTCCAATAATGAATTTTACTCTGTTGAAAATGTTGATTTTACTCTCATCAGTCCCTTCCAAAAAGGCGAGTCAGTCGGTCTTACCGTCACCTGGGACAAAGTTTTGATTGAAGGTACTTATTGCGAAGAATCTGTGCCCAGGTTGCATCTGTCTCACCAGATAACTTGAACAACCACTTACTGAGTAAGCATCGATTCTTCACCTTTAAGTTTTCAATACCTAGACCCCCTTGGTCTTTCGGTCTGCAAATAATATCCCACTTAGCTAGCCTATATCTCCTTTTGGATTCATCGCTCTGCCAAAAGAACCGAGGTCGGTAAAAGTCGAGCCTTTTCCGAACTCCAACCGGAACTTCGAAAAAGGACAATAGAAACATAGGCATACTGGTTAGGACCGAATTAATAATAATTAATCGTCCTCCGTATGACATAAGCTTACCCTTCCAGCAGCTTAGCTTTTTTTCAAACCGATCTTCAATTATTTTCCATTCTTTGTTTGTAAGCTTTCGGTGATGAATTGGAATACCCAGATACGTGAATGGCAAAGACCCCAAGTCGCAGCCAAATAGTTCTTTGTAAGCTTGTTGTTCTTCTTTAGCTCTCCCAAAGCAGAACACTTCACCTTTATGAAAATTAATTTTTAAGCCCGACAATTGTTCAAACAAGCATAACACTAGTTTCATGTTCATAGCTTTCTCCAAATCATGCTCCATGAATAAGATGGTATCATATGCGTACTGCAAGATGGAAACACCCCCGTCCACTAAATGGGGAACCAGGCCTCCTATCTGTCCCGCCTCCTTCGCCCTTCCTATGAGGATTGTCAACATGTCAATGACAATATTGAATAAGATTGGCGACATCGGATCTCCTTGTCGCAAACCTTTGTGAGTTTGAAAATAATGCCCTATATCATCATTGACTCTTATACCAACACTCCCCTTTTGTGTTAACGAATCAATCTGCTCTCTCCAAGATTGATCGAAACCTTTCATTCACAGCGCCTGCTGCAGGAAAGGCCACTTCACCTTGTCATACGCCTTTTCGAAATCCACCTTAAAAACCACCCCGTCAAGTTTTTTTGTATGAAGTTCATGCAATGTTTCATGTAGTACCACTACGCCATCCAGAATATTTCTGTCAGGCATGAACGCAGATTGTGATGGATGCACCACTGAATGTGCAATTTGTGTAAGCCTTTTCGTCCCAACTTTTGTGAAAATCTTGAAGCTAACATTCAGTAGACAGATGGGCCTGAATTGCTCAATTCTAACAGCCTCAGTTTTCTTGGGAAGCAACGTAATCGTAGCAAAATTCAGGTGGAACACTTGCAATTGCCCCAAGAAGAAGTCCTGGAACATCGGAAGCAAGTCACCCTTAATGATATGCCATCATTTTTTATAAAACTCCGCTGGGAAACCATCCGGACCTGGAGCTTTACCGTTTTTCATTTGGGAGATTGCATCAAAAACCTCTTTTTCCGAGAAAGGGGCAGTCAATATCTCGTTCTCCTCATTTACAAGCTGAGGCACATCATGAATCCGCGATTCATCCATAGAAACAAAATTATCGTCAGGAGGCCCGGACAGTTGTTTATAGTAATTCGTGATGTAAATCTTAAGATTCTCCTGACCCACTATCGTACCTTCATCATGTTCTAGTTGGAAGATTTTCTTCTTTCGATGTTTGCCATTCGCAATCATGTGAAAGAGCTGGGTGTTATCATCTCCCTCGACGATCTTACGCACTTTAGCCCGCAAAGCCCACTTTAATTCCTCCTCACGAAGCAACTCTTTAAGTTTTAACTCTGCTGCTCTCTTAGTCTCCAGCTCACTGGCATCTAAGATAGCATGCTCCGCTTTGATGTCTAGATTTTTGGTCAGTAAAAGAAGCCTTTCCTTTTCTGCCTTATAGATCCCTTCATTATGCTTAGCCCACCCCCTGAGGAACCGTCTGAGGTGCCTAACTTTATTTTGCCAGCGATCGATGTTGGATCGTCCTCCTACATCTTTCGCCCATTCTCTAGCTCTTCATACCACAAGTAACATGTCCTTCGATGCCCCCCAAGGCCCTAACGTTAGATTAATGTTGAACCAAACATTTCTAGGTGATGCAATCACAGGCATAGCAAATTAGCAATGCACTTGTGCCACTTGTGCATCGGCTCTTCATATTCACAGGAATCAAAACCAAATAGCTGATGGTTTGGCTAGAGCAGCCCCCTTTTAGAGAGCAATCAGTTCTACATGTAACCTGTTTGAAACTTTGAATGCTTCTCATATCGATACTTGTAGTATTCTGCAGAGGCTATCGCCCATGCCTCTATCTCCATGTAACTGGCTGTAAGGCCTACCAATCTGAATCTTGGTGTTATGATTAATATGCACCTGATGGGCCGTTTGCCTTACCAAAAAAAATTGAAAGAACTTCCATATAGCATAGCAAACAATATCATAGCTTCTGCAGTGATGAGTAGATCATACTCAAGCATAAAATCTTTAAAAACTTGTTAGTTGTGGTATGAACTACTCCCTCCGTCCCAAAATAAGTGACTCAACTTTGTACTAGTTTTAGTACAAAGTTAATACAAAGTCGAGTCACTTATTTTGGGGTGGAGGGAGTACTAGGTTGCCAGCACAAAATGATACCAAATTACGCAATCTTTAGAGACAGTGTTCCCGATACCAAATTACACAATCTTTCAGTTAATCCCTACCGAGTATGAACTACTATGTTGCCAGCATAGTATGTTCTAGAATTTAGAGACAGTGTTGCTGACACCAAATTACGCAATCTTTCAGTTAACAGCTGAAGAGAATGATACAGAAATGATAGCCCTAAAGCAAGTGTACTACTTGTTGGATTAAAGATGGTAGTGAACGGGTCACACCAACATGAACAGAAAAAATGTTAATCCCCATGGTAATTGTCAATTGCAAGAGAATTTCTGATGGACAAACCTGAAAAACTCAGCAGCAGAATCATTCCTATGAACGGGTCACACCAAAGAAAGCATACAAGCGCAGAAATGGGGACAAATAGATCACTTCCATTGCGATTTTTGAACGGGTAAGCAACAGCACACGACCATGACATCAACTAAATCCTAGTACTAACAACTCCAGACACAGATGGACTAGAATAACAGGACAGATCGAACCCAATCAGGATCAACCAGGATGGAACCGTGGCGGCCGGACGAACAGCCGTGTAGAATGATACAGAAAACAATAGCCTTAAAGTGTGCCCTGTTACATACTCCCTCCGTCCGGAAATACTTGTCATCAAAATGAATAAAAAGGGATGTATCTAGATGTATTTTAGTTCTAGATACATCCTTTTTTGTTCATTTTGATGACAAGTATTTTCGGACGGAGGGAGTACTTGTTTCTCTTGTAATTAGCACTGCATGTTGTAAACTTGTTACACTAAATGGATAGTACTGAAAGGATCAGACAAAAAAAAACTAGTATCTACTGTGATTGTCAACTGCAAGTTTCTGATCCACAAGAACCGTCATGCAGACATGAACAATCACAGCCTGAAAAACTACAGCACAAGAATCATTTCCAAGATTATATCATTAACCAAACATAACGTCGAAGCACATAACGTAATTAACGTCGAATCATTTCCAAGATGATCACATCCATTGCAAATTTCGAACTAGCTAGCAGACGACACCTAATTCAGAACCACATCAGGTGTCACCACTTCACCTTCAGCTAATCCATGTATCAACCAACCCAACCATAATTCAGAACCACATCGCATGTCATCACTTCACCTTCAGCTAATCCATGTATCAACAAACCAAACCATAGTTCAGAATCACATTAAACAGAGGCTAAAGCCAAATGGGTTCACCAAATGCATGTACAAACGTGCAAAGAAACTGAATCACGCAGCGACCAAAGAAAAATAACAGAGCGCCCCGGCAAAATAAAGCCCATGGGACACAGCATATCTTCTAATTCCATCACTGCAACAACTTGGTACATGTGACAAGACCACCATTGCAGAATCACGGAGCAATTTACAAGCAAAATTAAATTCATTGAAGCATCAAGACGATAACTGAACTTTCCATTGCCATTGACATATCATTCGAGCATCACGATACATGAGACCAGACGACACATCATATCAACACCGACAAACAGAAGCACCGGACACACACCCGGACCACTGGACAAGAACAGCTACTACCCAGAATTGCCGGCGACCACGACGAACCTAGGCGCGCTCCCCGCGGATGCGGCGGGCGAGCTGGATGTCCTTGGGCATGATGGTGACGCGCTTGGCGTGGATGGCGCAGAGGTTGGTGTCCTCGAAGAGCCCGACGAGGTACGCCTCGGCGGCCTCCTGCAGGGCGGAGACGGCGGAGGACTGGAAGCGGAGGTCGGTCTTGAAGTCCTGCGCGATCTCGCGGACGAGGCGCTGGAAGGGGAGCTTGCGGATGAGCAGCTCCGTGCTCTTCTGGTACTTGCGGATCTCGCGGAGGGCGACGGTGCCGGGGCGGAAACGGTGGGGCTTCTTCACGCCGCCGGTGGCCGGGGCGGACTTGCGCGCCGCCTTGGTCGCCAGCTGCTTCCGCGGCGCCTTGCCGCCGGTGGACTTGCGGGCCGTCTGCTTGGTGCGGGCCATCGGAGCTGGGGTGGCTGGGGATCTGGCTGCTGCTGCGCTCCGGTGTTTGGAGATTGAGAATTTCACTTGGCGGTGGTGGATTTAGTGGAGGAATGGAGGTGGGTTTTAAAGGGGATCGAGGATGGGTGTTTGGTGCTTCGCGCGCGATAATTTGGGGGCTCGGGTTCCCGCCAGGCGGGGCGGGGGAAGCGGAGGGTGGGATGGGCGCCGTTGGATCGCGACCGAAGGGAGGGTCGAGATTTGCGTTCGCGGCTGTCACGCGGATCGTGATCCGCGTGCTCAATGAGCGGTGTTGTAGAGTGGTGAACGAGTTCTTTTTCGGCAGGCTGGTGAACGAGTTTTCGTTTGGCATTTCCATTGTTCTCGTACTAAGGCCAACTCCATGATGGATCGTCCGATTTTTCTCTTTTGGGTCCAGTGCGGCCGACGCATTTCAACCATTTAAATTTTAAAGCATTGGCATTACCACTAAGAGTCTAACTGTAGATCAAATTAAACTATGAAACATTAGATCGAACCCTAGATCTAGTCCTGGCCGTCGATGTCGTCCATGATAAGGTCGACGGAGGGCAGGGGCTGCCACAGGAACAGCTGCGGGACAAGTGGCATCGGCGCGTACGATGGTGCAGCGGGCGGCACCTGCTGGGGTTGCGGCTGTTGCGGTGACCACGTCCCCGCGCCCACCCATACGGCCGAGGCCGACACCCACTCTAGTGTGCATGGCACCGCGGTCATCCATGACCAAGACTACCCCGCCAAAGCCAGGTTAAATGGCAAGGTTGGTTGCTCCTCTTCCTCCACCATCCCGTCCTCCGGCTCGGGGACGACGTCACTGCCTGCGGGGGTTAAGGCCAACTACTTGCCAGTCACTCCCATTCGGCGGGTTCGTTGAGCTTGGAGTCCTCGAGGGCCTTGTTGAAGGCCTCGTCCTCCTCGTAGATCTCTAGGCATGGTGGCGACGACGGTGAGGGCGCATGCGCACACGGTTTGATAGGAGCACAAGCCCAAGTGACGAAGTAGGGCCGGTGCGCATGCGTCATGCTCGTCCCGGAACCAAGTGTCACAGTCGCGACAGAGGTCCTCATGTAGTTGATCTCGGTAGCAGTGTATTTCCAGCAGGCCCGCGTGGTCGGCTACCGGAACGGGAGACACGTGCACCCTCTCCGGGTTGAGGCGCCAGCCGCATGGCAGGTGGATGCGAGGCCACATCACCGGGGTGGCCTCATCCTTATGCCGATGGCACTGCTCGACGTAGATGTGTTGTCGTGGGCGGCGTCAGGGAGAAGTTTGCCGCGCTGCGGCGCGGTCCCGGGGACCCAGTGATGAGCCAACCTCGTGGTCATGCTTCCCCAGGATCCACTTCCACGACATTTTGGCCGGCGGTGGTCATGGTTTGTGGGTCGTCTGGAGCAGAGGAGATGAAGAAGACCAGGGAGTGGATTGGCCGGCCCCTCCACCCACAGGACTTGGTGGAGAGGGACTAGGTGGCTGATACATCCATTTTGTATCATGCTTTTATGTTGATATTTATTGCATTATGGGCTGTTATTACACGTTATGTCACAATACTTATGCCTTTTCTCTCTTATTTTACAAGGTTTACATGAAGAGGGAGAATGCCGGCAGCTGGAATTCTGGGCTGGAAAAGGAGCAAACATTGGAGACCTATTATGCACAACTCAAAAAGCTCTGGAACTCCACGAAACACCGTTTCAGAAAATATAAAAAAATATCTAGCGAAAGAGATCTGCCAGGGGGGCCACCACCTGTCCACGAGGGTGGGGGGCGCCCCCCTGTGCGCGTCCCCTGCCTCGTGGGCCATCCGGTGATCCCCTAATGCCCATCTTCTCCTATATGAGGTGTTTTGACCTGGAAAAAATCATAAGGAGGCTTTCGGGACCAGACGCCGCCGTCTCGAGGCAGAACCTTGGCGGAACCAACCTAGGGCTCCGGCGGAGCTGTTCTGCCGGGGATACTTCCCTCCGGGAGGGGGAAATCGTCACCGCCGTCATCGCCAACAACTCTCCCATCTTGGGGAGGGTTATATTCATCAACATCTTCACCAGCACCATCTCCTCTCAAACCCTAGGTCATCTCTTGTATCCAATCTTTGTATCAAAACCTCATATTGGTACCTATGGGTTGCTAGTAGTGTTGATTACTCCTTGTAGTTGATGCTAGTTGGTTTACTTGGTGGAAGATCATATGTTCAGATCTATTATGCATATTAATACCCCTCTGATCATGAACAATAATATTTCTTGTGAATAGTTACTTTTGTTCCTGAGGACATGGGAGAAGTCTTGCTATAAGTAGTCATGTGAATTTGGTATTCGTTCGATATTTTGATGAGATGTATGTTGTCTCTTCTCTAGTGGTGTCATGTGAACATCGACTACATGACACTTCACCATTGTTTGGGCCTAGAGGAAGGCATTGGGAAGTAATATAGATGATGGGTTGCTAGAGTGACAGAAGCTTAAACCCTAGTTTATGCGTTGCTTCATAAGGGGCTGTTTTGGATCCATATGTTTCATGCTATGGTTAGGTTTACCTTAATACTTCTCATGGAGTTGCGGATTCTTTCAATAGAGGTTAATCATAAGTGGGATGCTTGTCCAAGTAAGGGCAACATCCAAGCACCGGTCCACTCACATACCAAATTATCAAAGTAACGAACGTGAATCATATGAACGTGATGAAAACTAGCTTGACGATAATTCTCATGTGTCCACGGGAGCGCTTTCCTTCATATAAGAGTTTGTCCAGGCTTGTCCTTTGCTACAAAAAGGATTGGGCCATCTTGTTGCACCTTATTTACTTTTACTTTTTGTCACTTGCTACCAATTACCTTATCACAAAACTATCTGTTACCGATAATTTCAGTGCTTGTAGAAAATACCTTACTGAAAACTGCATATCATTTCCTTCTGCTCCTCGTTGCATTCGACACTCTTACTTATCGAAAAGGACTGGGATAGATCCCCTACACTTGTGGGTCATCAAGACTCTTTTCTGGCGCTGTTGCCGGGGAGTGAAGCGCCTTTGGTAAGGAAAAATTTATATAATGTGCTGAAATTTACTGTTACTTGTTACTATGGCTCATAATCCTTTGAGGGGCTTGTTTAGGGTATCTTCACCCCGACCAGTAGAGCAACGAGTTGCTCCTCAACCTACTGAACCTACTGAAAATGTTTGCTTTGAAATTCCTTCGGGTATGATAGAGAAACTGCTAGATAATCCCTTTACAGGAGATGGAACACTGCATCCCGATTTGCATCTAATCTATGTGGATGAGATTTGTGGATTATTTAAGCTTGCAGGTATGCCCGAGGATGTTATCAAGAAGAAGGTCTTCCCTTTATCTTTGAAGGGAGATGCATTGACATGGTTTAGGCAATGCGATGATATTGGATCATGGAACTACAATCGATTGAAGTTGGAATTTCATCAGAAGTTCTATCCTATGCATTAGGTTCGTCGTGATTGTAATTATATATACAATTTTTGGCCTCGCGAAGGAGAAAGTGTCGCTCAAACTTGGGGGAGGCTTAAGTCAATGTTATATTCATGCCCAATCACGAGCTCTCAAGAAAAATGATCATTCAAAATTTTAATGCTCGGCTTTCTCTCCATAATCGCTCCATGCTTGATAATTCTTGTACTGGTTCTTTTATGATGAAGACTATTGAATTCAAATGGGATTTATTAGAAATAATTAAATGCAACTCTGAAGATTGGGATCTCGACGAAAGTAAGGAGTCAGGTATGACCCCTAAGTTTGATTGTGTTAAATCTTTTATGGATACGGATGTTTTCCGTGAATTTAGCACTAAATATGGACTTGACTCTGAGATAGTAGGTTCTTTCTGTGAATCATTTGCTACTCATGTTGACCTCCCTAAGGAGAAGTGGTTTAAATACCATCCTCCCATTGAAGTAAAAGTAGTTGAACCTGTTAAAGTTGAAGAAAAGACTATCACTTATAATACTGATCCTATTGTTCCTACTGCTTATATTGAGAAACCGCCTTTCCCTGTTAGAATACAGGATCATGCTAAAGCTTCAACTATGGTTCGTAAGAGTAATACTAGAACACCTTCACCCTCTGAGCAAATTAAAGTTGAACCTAGTGTTGCTATGGTTAAGGATCTCTTGGTTGAAAATTTAGATGGACATGTTATTTACCTCCAAGAGGAAGCTGCGAGAATAGCCAAACCCGATACTAGGAATAAACATAGACCTATTGTAGGCATGCCTGTTATTTCTTTTAAAATAGGAGATCATTGCTATCATGGTTTATGTAACATAGGTGCTTGTGCGAGTGTAATACCTCATTCCTTATATAAAGAAATTACGCACGATATTGCACCCACGGAGTTAGAAGGGATTGATGATACTATTAAGCTTGCCAATAGAGACACTATTTCACCAATGGGGATTGTTAGAGATGTTGATGTCTTGTGTGGGAAATTTAAATACCCTGCTGATTTTCTTGTTCTTGGTTCCCCACAAGACAATTTTTGTCCCATTATATTTGGTAGACCCTTCTTGAATACTGTTAATGCTAAGATAGACTGCGTAAAAGATATTGTTACTGTTGGTTTAGGGGATATGTCTCATGATTTTAACTTTTCTAAATTTTGTAGACAACCCCATGATAAAGAATTACTTGGTAAGGATGAAATTATTGGTCTTGCTTCTATTGCCGTGCCTCCTAACGATCCTTCAGAATAATATCTGCTAGACCATGAAAATGATATGTACATGAATGAGAGAAGGGAAATAGATGAAATATTCATTAAGCAGGGACCCTTATTGAAAAACAACTTGCCTGTTGAAATTGTAGGGGATCCTCCTCCACCCAAGGGTGATCCCGTGTTTGAACTTAAACCATTACCTGATAATCTTAAGTATGTTTATCTCGATGAAAAGAAGTTATATCCTGTTATTATTAGTGCTAACCTTTCAGAGCAGGAAGAAGAAAAATTATTGAAAACTCTGAAGAGGCACCGTGCTGCTATTGGATATACTCTGGATGATCTTAAGGGCATTAGTCCTAGTTTATGCCAACACAAGATAAAGTTGGAAGAGGACGCGAAACCGGTTATCGATCATCAACGACGGTTAAATCCTAAGATGAAAGAAGTGGTAAGGAAGGAAATACTAAAGCTTCTAGAGGCAGGTATAATCTATCCATTTGCTGATAGCCAGTGGGTAAGTCATGTCCATTGTGTCCCTAAAAAGGGAGATATGAATGTAGTTCCTAATGATAAAGATGAATTGATCCCACAAAGAAGTATTACAGGTTATTGGATGGTAATTGATTTCCGCAAATTAAATAAAGCTACTAAGAAAGATCATTACCCTTTGCCCTTTATTGATCAAATGCTATAAAGGTTATCCAAACATACTCATTTTTGCTTTCTAGATGGTTATTCTGGTTTCTCTCAAATACTTGTGTCAAAAGGGGATCAAGAAAATACCACTTTTACTTGTCCTTTCGGTACCTTTGCTTATAGGTGTATGCCTTTTGGTTTATGTAATTCACCTGCTACCTTTCAAAGATGCATGATGGTTGTATTCTCTGATCTTTGTGAAAAGATTGTTGAGGTTTTCGTGGTTGATTTTTTCGTTTATGGAACTTCTTTTGATGATTGCTTGAGCAACCTTGATTGAGTTTTGCAGAGATGTGAAGAAACTAATCTTATCTTGAATTGGGAAAAGTGCCACTTTATGGTCAATGAAGGCATTGTCTTGGGACATAAAATTTCTGAAAGAGGTATTGAAGTTGACAAGGCTAAGGTTGATGCTATTGAAAAGATGCCATGTCCCAAGGACATCAAAGGTATAAGAAGTTTCCTTGGTCATGCCGGGATTTATAGGAGGTTCATTAAGGACTTCTCCAAAATCTCCAGGCCTCTGACTAATCTCTTACAAAAAGATGTTCCTTTTGTCTTTGATGATGATTGTTTAGAAGCATTTGAAATACTTAAGAAAGCATTGATATCTGCACCTATTGTCCAGCCTCCTGACTGGAATTTACCCTCTGAGATTATGTGCGATGCTAGTGATTATGCTGTAGGTGTTGTTCTAGGACAAAAAGTTGATAAGAAATTGAATGTTATCCAATATGCTAGTAAAACTCTAGATAGTGCCCAGGGAAACTATGCTACTACTGAGAAAGAGTTTTTAGCAATCGTATTTGCTTGTGATAAGTTTAGACCTTATATTGTTGATTCTAAAGTAACTATTCACACTGATCATGCTGCTATCAAATACCTTATGGAAAAGAAAGATGCTAAACCTAGACTTATTAGATGGGTTATTGTAATGCCCAGTATGCGACTATGTCTCCCACGTGTCGAGGCACAACTTAAAGACATAAGCGCATACTAAATTGATCTCAAGTAAGGTATCTTTGCACATCTCATGTAAAATTCAGGGATGAAATTGTAAAGTGATAGTTGGCTTACACTTGCCACGTCACGCAATGAATACAATAGCATACATCATCCAAAAACATCAGGGTCCGACTACGGACGAAATCCAAATGAGAAAGATACCAAAACACAAGCCCGAATCCTCCTAGTAAGAACCACTACTGATCGTCGGGATACGAACCATAGTAACGTCCACGCTCTTCATCGAACTCCCAGTGAAGTTCTGAACCATCTCCTGTATTGTTTTTAGTTGTACCTGCATCTGGTGTGTGTTGAATCTGTGAGCCACAGAGGACCCAGCAATCCCGTTCCCGGGTATCAAAACTACCAAAGCCTTAGGTGTGGAAAGGCTATAAACAAGAGTTGCAGCATGCACTAAGCACTAGCTTGAGAGTTTAGAGCGAGAAGAGAACAAGTGTCAACGATCGCCAAGTAGATCAAGAAGTGATCCTAACTACTCACGATCAAACATAACCCCATAGTGCTCACTTCCCGAAGCCCTTCGGAAAGAGACCGTCACGATTACTCATACAGGTAGTGTATTCATGAATAAGGTGTCAAGTTATCTACAACCGGATAATAACAAATTCCCATCTACCACGTAACCACGGGCACGGCTTTCGAAAGATCAAACCCTGCAGGGGTGTCCCAACTTATCCCATCACAAGCTCACGATCCGCGGAGTCGCAACTCCAAAGTGGGAAGACCCGAGTATTCTCGGAATCCCGTGCTCAAGATATTTTGACAAAGGTAAAACTAATCCAGCAAGACCTCCCGGTGTGCCGACACCCTGATAGTAGCCGCGCGTATCTCGTCTCAGGCCACAACCGGATGAGTCATCCTACAGGTATATACCAGACCTTGTGTTTCCCCAAGGTGGCCCCGCAGTCTGCTCAGTTTGGACCAACACTCATGAGGAGCACTGGCCCGGGGTTGTTAATTAAGAACTCGGGTTTGCAACACCCTATGCAAGTTTTAGTTATTAGGCAAATGTAAAACCAATGTTGGGCCTTGCTGGAAAAGCTTTAAACAGAGCGAATTATCAAGGGGGGCCCATAAACCCCAACCGTGTTAGGAACGCAAAATCAAGGAACATAACACCGGTTTATCGGTTCCTAAGGTGGCATGAGTGGAACAAAACACCAAGCAGAAAGGCTTAGCCTCCCACCCATTACCAATATATAGGTGAATTAATTTAACAAGTATTTATATATTGTGTTATCCCAACAACAACTTCATCGTGGAGCAATCTTCAAAAAACTTCACCTGCAACTAACAATGCTATAAGAGGGGCTGAGCGATGCGTACTTAGCCAAACAACGGTTTGCTAGGAAGGCGGTTAGAGTATTTCATGGCAACTATAGGAGGCCGATAATCAGGAATAGGCATCGAGGCAATATCTATAGAGCAAGACATCTAGCATAGGCAAAGATAGAAGGGATATCTGGGAATGATCATCTTGCATGTTGAGTCCACGGAGGGATCGTAACCTTGCTCCTCAAACTCAGCCTCGAAAGGAACCTCGAACTCCGAATCGTCACCGGGCTCTAACCAACACAACAATGCAAACACCGGTACAATGATCAATCATCATGCAATGCTCAACCACATGATGCATATGGACAAAGATATGGTGAAACTCCTAGGAACAAGAAGAGTGCACAAGCAACATGCCAAGAAACAAGATCACACACATGTGGAACACAAGCAAAAGGAAACAAAACTAACATGACCACAAGTGGTTATGTAGATTATTTAAACAAGCACCCAACAAGTTTTAAAAGTTGTTTAACATGGGAAGGGGTGCATCTAGGACTAACAGCAACATGCCAGCATTTTAAATGGGCCGGAAAGAACAAACAACAATCTCCGGAAACTCCCATATTCATATAAATACATTTGGGACATAACTGAGATAGACATATTTTAAAGTTGTTAAGCATGCAAAACAACAGCACCACATTAATCTACACCTTTTTCCACCCCAAATGCATATAAAGTTTGTCAACTTCGGAGTTAGGGTTATTTAGTTATCATTTTTACAAGTTTAAGCATTCTTAAACACAAATTAAGTCAAACAACAATTTAAATGTTTTTAAACATGGCAACAAACAACATATTAATATTCTTCATGAAAAACTAAGCAATTTTCATATATAAAACATTTTCATCAGATGCATATTTTAAAAGATATTAAATATGCAAAGAAAATGCAGAAAAGAAAAGCAAAAACAAAAACCGAAAAGAAAACAAAGAAAAAGGGGCAAGCTGACCCAATTGGATCTAGCCCTAGCCACTGACCCGTGGGTCCAGAGGCGCTGAGGTGGCAGCGGTGGGTGTGAGAGTGGGTGTGCGCGAGCTGTGTGAATGACAGGTGGGCCCGCCGTGTCAGCGACACAGATAAACGCAAAAAGGGGGAATAAGCCACTGCCCCCAGCATGATTCGAACCCATGACCTCCTGGTAGCGAGGGGAAGACTCAGGCCACTGGGGTGAGTGCGTGCGGCTGACAGAAGAGGGAGTCTGACCCCTCTTGAGGTAATCTGCAACAAGTGCAGGTCCTCATCTGCCTGCAACAGAGAAGGCTCGTCGACGCTGGCGAGCAGCAACAACGACGGCGAGGCACTACAGGTGCGGGCGGGCATGCGGAACCTGCAAGGGGTGCGGGAGTACGCGCGGATCTTTGCTTCGAGGCGAGGGAGCACGGTACGCAGCAAAGGCAGAGGTCGGGCTCATGCGCGAGCACGACTCGGTGCGGGCGTGCAGCGTGCGGCGGCAGGGCGAAGCAGGGTCGCAGATCTGCTACCGAGTGCGTGCAGGTGCGCGCGACGCGATCGCGGGGCGCGTGAACTGCGAGCGTTTTCTGACAAGTTCAGAGAACCATCGGAGCACGGGGAGCGCGGGGATGACATGGATCTAGCGACGGTGCTAGCGCACTAAAGACGACGGGAAGGAGCAGGGAAGGGGGCTGGATATACCTAGTTTACCTAGGACGTGCAGACGGGGCCAGGCTCGCAGCAGAATGACGGCGACGACGGCGAGGAAGCCCGGCGAGCTTCTGACCGAGAAGAAGACGAGGAGGAGGACGTCGTGGAAGGAGATCTTGGGCTCGGCCTTCATTCTGATCAGATCTGGGCAACGCGGCGGGTCCAGAGGACGTCGAGGAGGAAGACCAGGGCGAGCTATGCCAGCGGCGAGCTGCGGCTCGGGTCGGCCATGGCGTCGGCGGCAACGTGCGAGGAAGAGGCGGGGAGATGTGTGGCACGGAGGGAGGAAGGGAGAGAGGGGGAAACCCTAGGAGGCATTGCTCGGGTTTAAAAGGGGCGGTCGACGCGCTGGCCTCGACGTCCGTGAGATCACGGCACGACGGCGCGTTGGCGGGCTGCGCGCGTGGAGGAGTTGGCTGGGCCGTGGCGTGGATAGGCCCAGGTGGCTGCGGCTGCTAGGCTGCTGCTGGCTGCGCTGCTCTTGCTAATGCCTTTTCCTTTTTCTTTTTCCTCGGACAGAAAAATAAAAGGAAGAGCACACGCTAAAAGAAAAGGAATTTAAAAAAAAATATCCCCTAGCTCCTTGATTTATGCCCTATTTAATAAAAATGACTTGGGCATTTTTAGAGGTAGAAAAATAAAATAAGTTTGAATATGGTTCAAACTTCTATCATTTTTGAATGTGACCAAATCATTTTAAAATGGGGCAAGGCTCTGCAAGGTGACTCATGTTAAAGTGACAAAGTTATGGGGAGGAGATGAACATTTATAGGAAGAGGCTAAGTCACTTGCAAAAAAAGAATAAAGAAAGGAAAGAAAAGAAGGAAGGAGAAGAGTGATGCAAAAGAAAGAGAGGTTTAGGGTATAGCACCACCAACACACAAGAACAAGGTACTCACATGACCAACACAAGACAACTAAGGATGCAACACAACAAGTGAAATAAGGTCATGATGATCATGATGCAATGGTGATGATGAGTAATGCATGAATGCAAAGAAAAAAAATAAGATGACAATGCAATGACAATAAAAATGCATAAATGAAAAAGAACCCCCAAGGAAAAGACAAGGATCAAATGATAAATGCTTTATTGCCATATATGGAAGGTATCACATATGGGGTGTTACAAACTCTCCTCCACTACAAAAAGATCTCGTCCCGAGATCTAGGACTAAAAGAAGGAGGGATACTCGAAACGGAGATGATCTTCTCGTTCCCATGTAGCTTCTCGGTCGGTATGGTGTGACCACTTCACTTTCAAGAATTTGATGGACTTGTTGCGGGTCTTGCGCTCAGTTTCTTCAAGAATAGCAACGGGGTGCTCACGATAAGACAAGTCTTGTTGAAGATTAATCTCTTTGAACGGAATGGTGCGTTCATGCATCTTGAAGCACTTGCGGAGTTGAGACATGTGAAACACATCATGCACATTTGCAAAGTTGGAGGGAAGCTCGAGTTGGTAGGCTAGATCGCCTCTCTTGCCAAGAATCTTGAAAGGGCCCACGTATCTTGGAGCAAGCTTGCCCTTAATACCGAACCTCTGAGTGCCCTTCATGGGAGAAACACGGAGATGGATATGGTCTCCAATGTTGAAAGCCAAGTCACGATGCTTGCCGTCATAGTAGCTCTTTTGACGCGATTGCGCGACTTTGAGATTCTCACGTATGACTTTGCACATCTCTTCGGCTTCTGAGATCAAATCATTTCCAAGGAGTTGACGTTCACCAGTCTCGGACCAGTTGAGAGGGGTACGACACTTTCTGCCAAGAGGATTTCAAAAGGAGCTTTGCCTGCACTTGCTTGGAAGCTGTTGTTGTAAGAGAATTCAGCAAACGGAAGGCAATCTTCCCATTTCATACCAAAGGAGATGACACAAGCTCTTAGCATATCTTCAAGGATTTGGTTCACTCTTTCGACTTGACCACTAGTGTGAGGGTGAAACGCAGTGCTGAAGCGAATCTTTGTGCCCATGGCTGATTGAAAAGAATCCCAGAACTTGGAAGTGAACAAGCTTCCACGGTCTGAGGAGATCACTTGAGGAATGCCATGCAAAGAAACAATTCTGGAGGTGTACAGCTCTGCCAGCTGAGCTGCGTTGATGGATTCTTTGACTAGAAGAAAATGAGCTACTTTAGTTAGCTTGTCAATCACCACAAAGATAGCATCATTTCCTTTCTTGGACTTGGGAAAACCGGTGACGAAATCCATCTCAATGTGATCGAATTTCCACTCGGGAATAGTTAGAGGTTGAAGGAGTCCGGCTGGACGTTGATTCTCTGCCCTTACTCTTCTGCAAACATCACATTCATTCACGAATTGGGCAATCTCCCTTTTCATGCGAGTTCGCCAATATGATTGCTTGAGGTCATGATACATCTTGGAGCTTCTTGGATGTATCGAGAGGAGTGAGTCATGTTCTTCATTCATTATGAGCTTCCTGAGATCACCTTTGGGAACGACGACTCTGTCCTCAAAGAACAAGGTGTCTTTCTCATCAATGCGATAGCACTTGTACTTGGGAGTACCCTTAGCAATACCATGTTTCACTTTCTGCACCATAGCATCACTGAGTTGGGCCTCACGGATTTGATCTTCCAAGGTAGGAGCAACTTGAAGGTTTGCAAGAAAGCCTTGCGGAATGACTTGGAGGTTGAGATTCCTGAATGATTCACAAAGTTCAGGCTGGAACGGTTTGAGAAGGAGGCTGTTGCAATACGCCTTTTTGCTCAAGGCATCTGCAATGACATTGGCCTTGCTAGGAGTATACTCAATGCTTGGATCGTATTCTTGAATCATTTTAATCCAACGAGTCTGGCAAAGGTTAAGGTTTGGCTGAGTGAAGATGTACTTCAAGCTCTTGTGATCAGTGAAGATGTCCACTTTTCTGCCCAACAGAAGGTGTCTCCACGTAATCAAGGCATGAACAACCGCTGCTAGCTCAAGATCATGTGTGGGGTAATTCTTCTCATTCGGTTTCAGCTGACGAGAAGTGTATGCCACAATCTTCTTGTCTTGCATGAGAACACCACCAAGACCTTGCAATGAAGCATCACAAAAGACTTCATAAGGCTTGGACTCATCCGGAGGAGTAAGAATCGGAGCAGAAATGAGCTTCTCTTTGAGTGTCTTGAATGCCACATCACAATCAGGAGTCCACGAGTACTTGACATTCTTCTGCAACAGGTTGGAAAGAGGCTTGGCAATCTTGGAGAAGTTCTCAACGAACCTTCTGCAATAGCTAGTGAGACCAAGGAAACTTCGGGGTTGCTTGACATTCTGGGAAGGTTCCCAGTTGACAATAGCTTCAACCTTCTCAGGGTTAACAGAAATGCCCTTGCCTGAGATAATATGGCCAAGATAGAGGACTTTATCCAGCCCAAATTCACATTTGGAGAACTTCGCATAGAACCGGTGCTCACGGAGCCTGTCAAGGACCAAACGGATGTGCTTGGCATGGTCTTCTTCATTCTTGGAGAATACCAAGATATCATCGAGGTAGACGAGCATGAATTCATTGGTGTAGGGGTTGAATATGAAGTGCATCATCCGAGAGAAAGTGGGTGGAGCATTTGCAAGGCCGGAAGACATGACCGTGTATTCATAGGAGCCAAAACTCGTTCTGAATGCGGTCTTAGGAATATCCTCTTCACAGATACAAATCTGATGGTAACCCATCCGAAGATCGAGCTTCGAGAACACCTTTGCTCCTTTGAGCTGCTCGAACAATTCATTGATATTGGGGAGCGGGTACTTATTCTTTATTGTCTTCTTATTCAATGGACGATAATCAACGCAAAGGTGTTCCATGCCATCCTTCTTCTTGACAAATAGAACACCACAGCCCCAAGGAGAAGTACTTGGTCTGATTAGGCCCATACGTTCTTCCTCATCGAGTTGTTTCTTCAGCTCCTTCAACTCATCAGGAGAAAGCTTGTATGTACGCTGACATGCTGGCTTGGTACTGAGTTCAAGTTCAATGAAGAATTCAACTTGACGGTGGGGAGGCATGCCTGGAAGCTCTTCAGGGAATACATCCTCATATTCACGAACCACCGGAATATGAGAAATGGCATTAATCTCGCCCTTGTCATTGAGAGAATAGCCTGATTGTGTTATCTCGAGCTGCGAAGATAATCACGTCTTCGTCAGGATGAGTTAGCTTGACCTCCTTGTTTGCACAATCAATATTTGCGTCATGCTTGGAGAGCCAATCCATCCCAAGAATACGATCAATGTATGAGTTGCCGAGAACAACCGGGGAAACCAGAAAACTGTAATCACCCATATGAATAGATATATCCGGAGCCACCAAATTAGAAGTCATGTGTTTGCCCGGAGAAATAATTTGCAACTTCTTATCCAGAAATGCCGAAGTGAAATTATGCTTGGTAAATAATGGTCTTGAAATGAAACTGAGTGATGCACCATAATCAAACAATTTTTTTGCAGGAATAGAGTTAACTGAGAGGTTACCCAATATCACATCGGAAGAATTTTCTGCTTGAGCTGCATTCAGCAGATTCACTCTTGCTGACTTGGGGTTGTGCTTGACAATCGCAGTACTGACAGGTGGGGGAGGCAGAAGGCGCCTTGGGTTGGGACACTTGTTAGCATGACCCTTTTGAGAACACTTGTTGCAAGTAACTTTTGAAAGAGTCCGATGACAAGGACCACTTGATCTAGAAGCTTGGAACTGAGGCTTGGACTGATTGCTTGGGTTGGGTGGGTGGGAGAATCCACGACCACCTGAGTGCTTGTTGTTGCTTGGAGGACGGAGCACTGGAGGAGGCGGTAGCTAGAACTTCTGCTGCTTGGCAACCACTTGAGAGGAAGAGGAGGAGTGAACAACATCTCTAATCCTCTTTTTGGAAGCTTCACACTTGAGCGGAGCTGCCTCTTGCTTGAGAGCCATATTGTAGAATTGGTCAAATTCATCTGGCTTGAACAAGGTGAGAGCAAGTTGGATTTCATCTTTCAGACCACCTCGGAACTGATATATCTTGCTCTTGGCATCGGGGATGTCTTGCTTCGCATAACGGGCAAGATTCTGGAACATGACATTGTATTGATAGACGGACATGGTGCCTTGCTTCAGGTTGCGGAATTGCTCACGCATGCCTTCAATGACACTGGTTGGAATGTGATGAGAGCGAAAATCTTTGCAGAAGTCAGTCCACAGGATCTCACGATAACCTCTGGAATCTTTGTACTGCTGCCACCAATCAGGAGCTTGATCTTTGAGTTGGAAAGTGGCAAACTTGACATAATCCCCAGGCCTCACGTTACTGCATTCAAAGTGATTTTTGATGTCTGTGATCCAATCTTCAGCATCTAGCGGGTCCACACAATAACTGAACGACTTTGGTCGGTTTGTCAGGAATTGGTTCAGTGTCGCAAAGTGAGGTTGATTGAACAGATTGCCTTGGCCTTGGTTCCCATGATTGCCTTGATTTGCTTGATTGGCTTGGAAATTCGGCATCATCTGCATGAGCATCTGAGTGTTCTGGTTGGTTGCTTGCATAATTGCTCTCCATGCCTCAGACAGAGGAGGAGGGGAAGGAGGACATTCAGGAGGACGCTCTTCTACGCCCTCTTGGTTAGGGTTGGGAACCTTCTTAGGAGCCATCCTGAATATGATGACAACTGTTAGCATTGATGCAAAACAGGTAAGCTGAATCAACGGCTAGATATTTGCAACATAAGTCTTCACAATGAACATTCGAACAAAATGAACGAATGAAATCCACAGTTTAATGGTACAACAATCTTGTCGAGGAGCCACTTGGGAGAACAAAAAATAAAATAAAACAACAAGGTGCAGATGGAACAAATACATGATAGAAGTTTCGTCCCACATGTAAAATTCAGGGATGAAATTGTAAAATGATAGTTGGCTTACACTCGCCACGTCACACAATGAATACAATAGCATACATCATCCAAAAACATCAGGGTCCGACTACGGACGAAATCCAAATGAGAAAGATACCAAAACACAAGCCCGGATCCTCCTAGTAAGAACCACTACTGATCGTCGGGATACGGAACATAGTAACGTCCACGCTCTTCATCGAACTCCCAATGAAGTTCTGAACCATCTCCTGCATTGTTCTCAGCGGTACCTGCATCTGGTGTGTGTTGAATCTGTGAGCCACAGAAGACTCAGCAATCCCGTTCCCAGGTATCAAAACTACCAAAGCCTTAGGTGTGGAAAGGCTATAAACAAGAGTTGCAGCAAGCACTAAGCACTAGCTTACGAGTTTAGAGCGAGAAGAGAACAAGTGCCAACGATCGCCAAGTAGATCAAGAAGTGATCCTAACTACTCACGATCAAACATAGCCCCACCGTGTTCACTTCCTGAAGCCCTTCGGAAAGAGACCGTCACGGTTACTCACACAGGTAGTGTATTCATGAATAAGGTGTCAAGTTATCTACAACCGAATATTAACAAATTCCCATCTGCCACATAACCATGGGCACGGCTTTCGAAAGATCAAACCTTGTAGGGGTGTCCCAACTTAGCGCATCACAAGCTCACGATCCGCGGAATCGCAACTCCAAAGTGGGAAGACCCGAGCATTCTCAGAATCCCGTGCTCAAGATATTTCGACAAAGGTAAAACTATTCCAGCAAGACCTCCCGGCGTGCCGACACCCTGATAGTAGCCGCGCGTATCTCGTCTAAGGCCACGACCGGATGAGTCATCCTACAGGTATATACCAGACCTCGGGTTTCCCCAAGGTGGCCCCGCAGTCTGCTCAGTATGGACCAACACTCATGAGGAGCACTGGCCCGGGGTTGTTAATTAAGAACTCGGTTTTGCAACGCCCAATGCAAGTTTTAGTTATTAGGAAAATGTAAAACCAATGTTGGGCCTTGCTGGAAAAGCTTTAAACAGAGCGAATTATCAAGGGGGGCCCATAAATCCCAACCGTGGTAGGAACGCAAAATCAAGGAACATAACACCGGTTTATCGGTTCCTAAGGTGGCATGAGTGGAACAAAACACCAAGCAGAAAGGCTTAGCCTTCCACCCATTACCAATATATAGGTGAATTAATTTAACATGTATTTATATATTGTGTTATCCCAACAACAACTTCATCGTGGTGCAATCTTCAAAAAACTTCACCTGCAACCAACAACGCTATAAGAGGGGCTGAGCGATGCGTACTTAGCCAAACAACGGTTTGCTAGGAAGGCGGTTAGAGTATTTCATGGCAACAATAGAGGCTGACAAACAGGAATAGGCATCGAGGCAATATCTAAAGAGCGAGACATCTAGCATAGGCAAAGATAGATGTGATGTCTGGGAATGGTCATCTTGCCTGTTGAGTCCACGGAGGGATCGTAACCTTGCTCCTCAAACTCAGCCTCGAAAGGAACCTCGAACTCGGAATCGTCACCGGGCTCTAACCAACACAACAATGCAAACACCGGTACAACGATCAATCATCATGTAATGCTCAACCACATGATGCATGAATATGATGCATATGGACAAAGATATGGTGCAACTCCTAGGAACAAGAAGAGTGCACAAGCAACATGGCAAGAAACAAGATCACACACATGTGGAACACAAGCAAAAGGAAACAAAACTAACATGACCACAAGTGGTTATGTAGATTATTTAAACAAGCACCCAACAAGTTTTAGAAGTTGTTTAACATGGGAAGGGGTGCATCTAGGACTAACAGCAACATGCCATCTGTCGGGGGAAACTGTCCGCCACGAACACCTATGGGACCGGAGCCCCTTGTCTGTGCGGTAAGAGGGCGGAGGGAGCACGAAGAGCAGATCGTGGCGAGCACGCGGGCAGTTTACCCAGGTTCGGGCCGCGGCGGACGCGTAAAACCCTACTCCTGCTTAGTTGTGTATTGAGTTGGAGAGCTCGGGAGCTTGAAGAACCAGCTACACCGAGCGTATGAGCAATCTAGGTTCCGAACCCCCTCCACGTTGTGCATGGGCCTCCTTTTATAGTGCAAGGGGTCACCGACAGGTGTCAACGTAGGAGAAAGGGGTAAAAATGTCAATGCGGTGGTAGTTGTAACAGTGCGGGAATAGTGGAGCTACAGTGCGTGAACAGTGGTCGCTACCTACTTTGACAGTGGGGGACAAGGGCATTTAATGCCCGTCGCCGTCGACCCCAAAAGCTCCCGCCCTTGCGTCTCCGTTCGCCACGGCGATGGCTTCACCACCGTGGAGTGCCACCGTGTCCCCCAGGCTGCACAGCCATCCGCCACGCGTCCCTGGAAAGGCCCCAGGGCGACGCGTGGGCCGATGAGCTGGAGCGCGGGCACACAGCGCAACTTTCCCGGCAAGCACCTTGCCGGGGTCTTGACCTTGCCGGGCCCGGGAGCTTGCCGGGCTCTGAAGCTTGTCGCTCCCCGGGCCCTCGCCGGGACGCACATAGCGCCGAGGCGTGTCTTCTATGATGTAATCTTCTAGTCTTCCTGGCAAGCTCCTCTTGCCAGGGCCTTGCGTGAGCGAGGTAACCTTGAGCCTGGAACGGCCTTCCCGGCAAGCTCCGCTTGCCGGGGTCTCGATCTTCTGTCTTGTATACTTTGTTTTTGAATGGTTTGACATGGAGCAGGAAGGTCTCCGGCGAGCACGTGGTAAACCCTGCCGCGGGAAGCTGCAACTGCCCGTGCACAAGTTGGGGTACTGAGGCACCCCTACCTTAGTACACCGACAGGAGCCCCCGGGCCTGGGCCACACACGGTGCCGAGCGCTGTTGGGCCGGGCCCAAAACAGTGCACGGGCACACGCGGCCCACAGCGCGCCGAATCCACTTCCGCATCCGCCGCGTCCCCCCGCAACGGCACGCGTCGATTGCGGCGTCGTGGGATGGGACATGCCCACGTTCTCTTAATGGAAAGAGCGAAACGCCCCCCACTTCCCCATAAAAGCAGAGGAAGCAGGAGCGGTTCCCCTCCTTACGCTTTCATTGCATCCTCTTCCTCCTCCAGAGATCCCCTTTGCGCTCCGCCTCCACACCTCCGCCGCCGCCGTCTGCATTTCCGGCGCCGTCGGGCTCCTCGTCCCCCTCCCTCCGCCGCCCCCGCCATGGCCCCGAAGACCGAGAAGGCGAAGGCGGAGAAAGCCAAGAAGGAGAAGTCGGAGCAAGCGGCGAGGCTTGCCTTGTACCGGAAGCGGAACCTCATCTTGTTGCCGAGGCTCAGCGCGCGGGAGCTCTGGAACAAGTATTACTTGTTCTGGTCCAAGGGCACCAAGGCGCACCCCCGCACTCGAGCTTATCCGGCCGCCGCCAAGGACAACTACCCCGGCGGGTATTACTTCTTCACAGCCTTCTTCCACTGCGGTCTTTGCCCTCCTTTTTCTGATTTCTTCTGTGACATAATGCACACCTACGGCCTCCATCTTCTTGACTTCACCCCCAACGCCATCCTCACAATGGCGGTTTTCGCACACATGTGCGAAAACTATATAGGAATACACCCAAACGTAGCGCTGTTTAGGCACTTCTTCACCCCTAGAGCAGAGGCCGGCGCCCCCCTCTCCGGAGGAATTTCTTGGGTTTTTCGTCTGAACAAGAAGGAGTCCTACTTGCCGGGGGAGCTCCGCGGCAAGTGGGAGGAATGGCGTGCTGAGTGGTGCTGGATTGTCGAGGACCAGCCGCAATCCTTCACCGCGCCGTGCACAACGCCCATCGTGCGCGGCAGGGACTGGAGCGAGCTGGATTCGGACAACGGCAAGCTCAACGTCGCCCTCATTAGGATTCTCCGTCTCCGGACAGCTAGGTTGTCCGTCGCAGAAGTAGGCACAGACTTCCTCCGCCGCCGCATTGCCCCTCTCCAAGACAGGAAAAGGCCGGCCTGGGAGTACGGCAACTCGGCGGATATCATGAGGCTGCGACCCGGGCTCAACTTTAACTTCACGTCGCTGGAGCTGAAGGGGATGGTCCGGGAGCTGTTTAAGCACGACCCGGCCCACCCGGAATGGTTCAGGGGGCCCCGGGGAGTGGTGCCCCTCTGCAACAGCACAGCATGTGATCCTCTTCGCGCCATGATGCCCGCGTGTGATTCGCACGGCGTGGACCGCACATGGATTCCGCCCACGCCATCAGACATTCTCAGCTTCTTCGACAACCTTGTGGAGGTGGCGAAGAACAAGAACGAGACCCGAGAGCTGACACGGGACACCACCGACCAGGAGATAGCGTACATCGCTTCTCGGGTTGAAGAGGCCGCTGCAGCCGCAGCGGCGGGAGAGTTCGGCTACACGCCCGACGAGGCAGATGCTGCGGAGGTGTCCTGCCAAGCGGAGGAGGCGGAGATCCGCAGGCTACTGCAGCTGCCTCCCGACGCGCTCGCCGGAGTCCCATCCTTGAGGCACTCCGGAATCCAGGGGATCTTGACCGAGGCCGCGGCGAGCGGCAACGCCGCTGGAGGGAACAGGGGCGCCGCAGGGAGCGGAGGTGCCGGAGGGAAGGAGGCCGTGGCGCAGGGCGCCGGGCCTAGCAAGCCCGCCGGGGAGGAGGAGGAGGAGATGTCGGGGGAAACTGTCCGCCACGAACACCTATGGGACCGGAGCCCCTTGTCTGTGCGGTAAGAGGGCGGAGGGAGCACGAAGAGCAGATCGTGGCGAGCACGCGGGCAGTTTACCCAGGTTCGGGCCGCGGCGGACGCGTAAAACCCTACTCCTGCTTAGTTGTGTATTGAGTTGGAGAGCTCGGGAGCTTGAAGAACCAGCTACACCGAGCGTATGAGCAATCTAGGTTCCGAACCCCCTCCACGTTGTGCATGGGCCTCCTTTTATAGTGCAAGGGGTCACCGATAGGTGTCAACGTAGGAGAAAGGGGTAAAAATGTCAATGCGGTGGTAGTTGTAACAGTGCGGGAATAGTGGAGCTACAGTGCGTGAACAGTGGTCGCTACCTACTTTGACAGTGGGGGACAAGGGCATTTAATGCCCGTCGCCGTCGACCCCAAAAGCTCCCGCCCTTGCGTCTCCGTTCGCCACGGCGATGGCTTCACCACCGTGGAGTGCCACCGTGTCCCCCAGGCTGCACAGCCATCCGCCACGCGTCCCTGGAAAGGCCCCAGGGCGACGCGTGGGCCGATGAGCTGGAGCGCGGGCACACAGCGCAACTTTCCCGGCAAGCACCTTGCCGGGGTCTTGACCTTGCCGGGCCCGGGAGCTTGCCGGGCTCTGAAGCTTGTCGCTCCCCGGGCCCTCGCCGGGACGCACATAGCGCCGAGGCGTGTCTTCTATGATGTAATCTTCTAGTCTTCCTGGCAAGCTCCTCTTGCCAGGGCCTTGCGTGAGCGAGGTAACCTTGAGCCTGGAACGGCCTTCCCGGCAAGCTCCGCTTGCCGGGGTCTCGATCTTCTGTCTTGTATACTTTGTTTTTGAATGGTTTGACATGGAGCAGGAAGGTCTCCGGCGAGCACGTGGTAAACCCTGCCGCGGGAAGCTGCAACTGCCCGTGCACAAGTTGGGGTACTGAGGCACCCCTACCTTAGTACACCGACAGGAGCCCCCGGGCCTGAGCCACACACGGTGCCGAGCGCTGTTGGGCCGGGCCCAAAACAGTGCACGGGCACACGCGGCCCACAGCGCGCCGAATCCACTTCCGCATCCGCCGCGTCCCCCCGCAACGGCACGCGTCGATTGCGGCGTCGTGGGATGGGACATGCCCACGTTCCCTTAATGGAAAGAGCGAAACGCCCCCCACTTCCCCATAAAAGCAGAGGAAGCAGGAGCGGTTCCCCTCCTTACGCTTTCATTGCATCCTCTTCCTCCTCCAGAGATCCCCTTTGCGCTCCGCCTCCACACCTCCGCCGCCGCCGTCTGCATTTCCGGCGCCGTCGGGCTCCTCGTCCCCCTCCCTCCGCCGCCCCCGCCATGGCCCCGAAGACCGAGAAGGCGAAGGCGGAGAAAGCCAAGAAGGAGAAGTCGGAGCAAGCGGCGAGGCTTGCCTTGTACCGGAAGCGGAACCTCATCTTGTTGCCGAGGCTCAGCGCGCGGGAGCTCTGGAACAAGTATTACTTGTTCTGGTCCAAGGGCACCAAGGCGCACCCCCGCACTCGAGCTTATCCGGCCGCCGCCAAGGACAACTACCCCGGCGGGTATTACTTCTTCACAGCCTTCTTCCACTACGGTCTTTGCCCTCCTTTTTCTGATTTCTTCTGTGACATAATGCACACCTACGGCCTCCATCTTCTTGACTTCACCCCCAACGCCATCCTCACAATGGCGGTTTTCGCACACATGTGCGAAAACTATATAGGAATACACCCAAACGTAGCGCTGTTTAGGCACTTCTTCACCCCTAGAGCAGAGGCCGGCGCCCCCCTCTCCGGAGGAATTTCTTGGGTTTTTCGTCTGAACAAGAAGGAGTCCTACTTGCCGGGGGAGCTCCGCGGCAAGTGGGAGGAATGGCGTGCTGAGTGGTGCTGGATTGTCGAGGACCAGCCGCAATCCTTCACCGCGCCGTGCACAACGCCCATCGTGCGCGGCAGGGACTGGAGCGAGCTGGATTCGGACAACGGCAAGCTCAACGTCGCCCTCATTAGGATTCTCCGTCTCCGGACAGCTAGGTTGTCCGTCGCAGAAGTAGGCACAGACTTCCTCCGCCGCCGCATTGCCCCTCTCCAAGACAGGAAAAGGCCGGCCTGGGAGTACGGCAACTCGGCGGATATCATGAGGCTGCGACCCGGGCTCAACTTTAACTTCACGTCGCTGGAGCTGAAGGGGATGGTCCGGGAGCTGTTTAAGCACGACCCGGCCCACCCGGAATGGTTCAGGGGGCCCCGGGGAGTGGTGCCCCTCTGCAACAGCACAGCCTGTGATCCTCTTCGCGCCATGATGCCCGCGTGTGATTCGCACGGCGTGGACCGCACATGGATTCCGCCCACGCCATCAGACATTCTCAGCTTCTTCGACAACCTTGTGGAGGTGGCGAAGAACAAGAACGAGACCCGAGAGCTGACACGGGACACCACCGACCAGGAGATAGCGTACATCGCTTCTCGGGTTGAAGAGGCCGCTGCAGCCGCAGCGGCGGGAGAGTTCGGCTACACGCCCGACGAGGCAGATGCTGCGGAGGTGTCCTGCCAAGCGGAGGAGGCGGAGATCCGCAGGCTACTGCAGCTGCCTCCCGACGCGCTCGCCGGAGTCCCATCCTTGAGGCACTCCGGAATCCAGGGGATCTTGACCGAGGCCGCGGCGAGCGGCAACGCCGCTGGAGGGAACAAGGGCGCCGCAGGGAGCGGAGGTGCCGGAGGGAAGGAGGCCGTGGCGCAGGGCGCCGGGCCCAGCAAGCCCGCCGGGGAGGAGGAGGAGGAGATGTCGGGGGAAACTGTCCGCCACGAACACCTATGGGACCGGAGCCCCTTGTCTGTGCGGTAAGAGGGCGGAGGGAGCACGAAGAGCAGATCGTGGCGAGCACGCGGGCAGTTTACCCAGGTTCGGGCCGCGGCGGACGCGTAAAACCCTACTCCTGCTTAGTTGTGTATTGAGTTGGAGAGCTCGGGAGCTTGAAGAACCAGCTACACCGAGCGTATGAGCAATCTAGGTTCCGAACCCCCTCCACGTTGTGCATGGGCCTCCTTTTATAGTGCAAGGGGTCACCGATAGGTGTCAACGTAGGAGAAAGGGGTAAAAATGTCAATGCGGTGGTAGTTGTAACAGTGCGGGAATAGTGGAGCTACAGTGCGTGAACAGTGGTCGCTACCTACTTTGACAGTGGGGGACAAGGGCATTTAATGCCCGTCGCCGTCGACCCCAAAAGCTCCCGCCCTTGCGTCTCCGTTCGCCACGACGATGGCTTCACCACCGTGGAGTGCCACCGTGTCCCCCAGGCTGCACAGCCATCCGCCACGCGTCCCTGGAAAGGCCCCAGGGCGACGCGTGGGCCGATGAGCTGGAGCGCGGGCACACAGCGCAACTTTCCCGGCAAGCACCTTGCCGGGGTCTTGACCTTGCCGGGCCCGGGAGCTTGCCGGGCTCTGAAGCTTGTCGCTCCCCGGGCCCTCGCCGGGACGCACATAGCGCCGAGGCGTGTCTTCTATGATGTAATCTTCTAGTCTTCCTGGCAAGCTCCTCTTGCCAGGGCCTTGCGTGAGCGAGGTAACCTTGAGCCTGGAACGGCCTTCCCGGCAAGCTCCGCTTGCCGGGGTCTCGATCTTCTGTCTTGTATACTTTGTTTTTGAATGGTTTGACATGGAGCAGGAAGGTCTCCGGCGAGCACGTGGTAAACCCTGCCGCGGGAAGCTGCAACTGCCCGTGCACAAGTTGGGGTACTGAGGCACCCCTACCTTAGTACACCGACACCATCATTTTAAATGGGCCGGAAAGAACAAACAACAATCTTCGGAAACTCCCATATTCATATAAATACATTTGGGACAGAACTGAGATAGGCATATTTTAAAGTTGTTAAACATGCAAAACAACAACACCACATTAATCTACACCTTTTTCCACCCCAAATGCATATAAAGTTTGTCAACTTTGAAGTTAGGGTTATTTAGCTATGATTTTTACAAGTTTAAGCATATTTAAACACAAATTAATTCAAGCAGAAATTGAAATGTTTTTAAACATGCAACAAACACCATGTTAATATTCTACATGAAAAACTAAGCATTTTTCATATATAAAACATTTCATCAGATGCATATTTTAAAAGATATTAAATATGCAAAGAAAATGCAGAAAAGAAAAGGAAAAACAAAAACAGAAAAGAAAACAAAGAAAAAGGGGCAAGCTGACCAGTTGGATCTATCCCTAGCCACTGAACCGTGGGTCCAGAGGTGCTGAGGTGGGAGCGGCGGGTGTGAGAGTGGGTGTGCGCGAGCTGTGTGAATGTCAGGTGGGGCCGCCCTATCAGCGACACAAATAAATGCAAAAGGGGGGGATAACCCACTGCCGCCGGCGTGATTCAAACCCAGGACCTCCTGGTAGCGAGGGGAAGACTCAGGCCACTGGGCTGAGTGCGTGCGACTGACAGAAGAGGGAGTCTGGCCCCTCTTGAGGTAATCTGCAACAAGTGCAGGTCCTCATCTGCCTGCAACAGAGAAGGCTCGTCGACACTGGCGAGCAGCAACGGCGACGGCGAGGCACTACAGGTGCTGGCGGGCGTGCGGAACCTGCAAGGGGTGCGGGAGTGCGCGCGGATCTTGGCTTCGAGGCGAGGGAGCATGGGACGCAGCAGAGGCAGAGGCCGAGCTCGTGCGCGAGCACGGCTCGGTGCGGGCGTGCAACATGCGGCGGAAGGGTGAAGCAGGGTCGTAGATCTGCTGCCGAGTTCGTGCAGGTGTGTGCGACACGAACGCGGAGTTGCTGGGGATGCAGGGCGCGTGAACTGCGAGCGTTCTCTGACAAGTTCAGAGAACCACCGGAGCATGGGGAGCGCGGGGATGGCATGGATCTAGCGACGGTGCTGGCGCACTAAAGACGACGAGAAGGAGCAGGGAAGGGGGCTCGATATACCTAGTTTACCTAGGACGTGCAGACGGGGCCGGGCTCGCAGCAGAACGACGGCGACGACGACGAGGAAGCCCGGCGAGCTTCTGACCGAGAAGAAGACGATGACGAGGACGTCGTGGAAGGATATCTTGGGCTCGACCTTCACTTTGATCAGACCTGGGGCAACGTGGTGGGTCCGGAGGACGTCGAGGAGGAAGACCAGGGCGAGATATGCCGGCGGCGAGCTGCGGCTCGGATCGGCCATGGCGTCGGCGACAACGTGCGAGGAAGAGGCGAGGAGATGCACGACGCGGAGGGAGTAAGGGAGAGAGGGGGAAACCCTAGGAGGCGCTGCTCGGGTTTAAAAGGGGTGGTCGACGCGCTGGCCTCGACGTCCGTGAGATCACGGCATGACGGCGCGTTGGCGGGCTGCGCGCGTGGAGGAGCTGGCTGGGCCACGGCGTGGATAGGCCCAGGTGGCTGCGGCTGCTGAGCTGCGGCTGGCTGTGCTGCTCCTGCTGATGCCTTTTCCTTTTTCTTTTTCCGCACACAGAAAATTAAAAGGAAAAGCACAGGCTAAAAGAAAAGGAATTTGGGAAAAAAAATAAAATATCCCCTAGCTCCTTGATTTATGCCCTATTTAATAAAAATGACTTGGGCATTTTTAGAGGTAGAAAAATAAAATAAGTTTGAATATGGTTCAAACTTCTATCATTTTTGAACCTGACCAAATCATTTTAAAATGGGGCAAGGCTCTGCAAGGTGACTCATGTCAAAGTGACAAAGTTGTGGGGAGGAGATGAACATTTATAGGAAGAGGCTAAGTCACTTGCAAAAATGATTAAAGAAAGGAAAGAAAAGAAGGAAGGAGAAGAGTGATGCAAAAGAAAGAGGGGTTTAGGGTATAGCACCACCAACACACAAGAACAAGGTACTCACATGACCAACACAAGACAACTAAGGATGCAACACAACAAGTGAAAGAAGGTCATGATGATCATGATGCAATGGTGATGATGAGTAATGCATGAATGCAAAGAAAAAAATAAGATGACAATGCAATGACAATAAGAATGCATAAATGAAAAAGAAGCCCCGAGGAAAGGACAAGTATCAAATGATAAATGATTTATTGCCATATATGGAAGGTATCACATATGGGGTGTTACAGTTCTCTTGTTGCAAGAATTTGATTTGCACATTATTGACAGAAAGGGAGTTGAGAACCCCGTTGCACACAACTTGTCTAGGCTAGAGAATATTCTTGATGACCCACTACCTATTGATGATAGCTTTCCTCATGAATAATTAGCTATCATAAATGCTTCTCGTACTGCTCCATGATATGTTGATTATGCTAATTACATTGTTGCTAAGTTTATACCACCTAGTTTCACATACCAGCAAAAGAAATAGTTCTTCTATGATTTGAGACATTACTTCTGGGATGACCCACACCTTTATAAAGAAGGAGTAGATGCTATTATTAGACATTGTGTACCTGAGCATGAACAGGAACAGATCCTACACAAGTGCCACTCCGAAGCTTATGGAGGACACCATGCTGGAGATAGAACTGCACATAAGGTATTGCAATCTAGTTTTTATTGTCCTACTCTCTTCAAGGACGCTCGTAAGTTTGTCTTATCTTGTGATGAATGTCAAAGAATTGGTAATATTAGTAGACGTCAAGAAATGCCTATGAATTATTCACTTGTTATTGAACCATTTGATGTCTGGGGCTTTGATTATATGGGACCGTTTCCTTCCTTTAATGGGTATACACATATTTTAGTTGTTGTTGATTATGTTACTGAGTGGGTAGAAGATATTCCAACTAGTAGTGTTGATCACAACACCTCTATTAAGATGCTTAAAGAAGTTATTTTTCTGAGGTTTGGAGTCCCTAGATGCTTAATGACTGATGGTGGTTCACACTTTATTCATGGTGCTTTTCGTAAAATGCTTGCTAAATATGATGTTAACCATAGAATTGCATCCCCTTATCACCCACAGTCTAGTGGTCAAGTAGAACTAAGTAACAAAGAGCTGAAATTAATTTTTCAAAAGACAGTTAATAGGTCTAGAAAGAATTGGTCCAAGAAACTTGATGATGCATTATGGGCCTATAGAACTGCATACAAAAATCCTATGGGTATGTCTCCATATAAGATGGTTTATGGAAAAGCTTGTCACTTACCTCTTGAGCTAGAACATAAGGCATATTGGGCTATTAAAGAACTCAATTATGATTTCAAACTTGCCGGTGAGAAGAGGTTATTTGACATTAGCTTGCTTGATGAATGGAGAACCCAAGCTTATGAGAATGCCAAGCTGTTTAAAGAAAATGTTAAAAGATGGCATGACAAAAGGATACAAAAGCGTAAGTTTAACTTAGGTGATTATGTCTTGCTATAAAACTCTCGTTTAAGATTTTTTGTAGGAAAACTTCGCTCTAAATGGGAAGGTCCTTACATTTATCGGGGAGGTCTATCGTTCCGGTGCCATAAAAATCAAAAACTTTGAAGGCACGAATCTGAAGGTGGTGAACGGTCAAAGAATCAAACATTATATCTCAGGTAACCCTATAAATGTTGAAACCAATGTTATTGAAATCGTAACCCCGGAGGAATACATAAGTGACATTTTCTAGAACGATTCAGACCCCGAAAAGGAAGAGGTATGTGGTACGATAAGTAAACCGACTCCAAAACAGTTCTAATGGCATTTTTTCATCGTTTTGGAATATTTAGAAAAATAGAAAAATAAGAGGCAATACGGAAAGAACACGAGGCGTCCACGAGGGTGGAGGGCGCGCCCTACCCCTCTGGGCGCGCCCCGTGCCTCGTGGGCACCTCGTGTGCCTCTCGGACTCCGATTTCTTGCACGTCACTTCTTTTGGTCAGTAAAAATTCATTATATATTCTCCCAAAGGTTTTGACCACCGTATCACGCCAAAATCCTCTGTTTTTGTTTCGAGCTGTTTTTGTCGCAGATAAGAGCAATATGTCGTTCCAGGATTCGGAGGGAGAAAGCTATATGGCTGATCTCCTTGCTGACCCTAAGGTCTATGGGGACTGGGAGCATTATGGTTGGACCATGGAGGAAGAAGAAGACCATGATCCCAAGGGAAAGGATTGGACCAGCTCAGATGAAGACGAAGTTCCACTACCTCAACCTGGGGACATGCATGTGGAGTTCAAAAAGTCAAGCCTCTCCGATAGAGCAAAGAAACCTAAGATCGAGTTTATCCCTTTTCGCCTCTTGCATGAAAACAAGCAGGAACTATGCAAGAAGATATTAAACCTTGAGCAGGAGATCAATGACCTAAGGGAGCAAAATTCTATCCTTAAGCGCAAGTTAAGGAACAAGCCAACTCCATCACCACCTCCGAAGAAGGAGACATAATCATATGGGTATGGGCACTCCCTTTGGCAACTGCCAAGCTTGGGGGAGTTGCCCCGGTATTGTATCACCATCACACTCCTATCTTTACCGATTTTATTAGTTCGATCCTTTTGGTAATATCTTGATCTAGTAGAATAAAGTTAGTATGATCTAGTTGTGAGCTTTTGCTTTATGATCTTTACCTTTGTAATCGAGTCTGTGAGCTATATAATAAAGATTAGTGTTGAGTCAAGGGCTTGATTTCCTCGCTATGGTCATGAGAGAATAAAATAAAATATAAAAAGTATCAAAGATATCATATTGATCTTATGGAAGGTAATGACTTCACATATAAAGAGTATGATGAATAAAAGTTGTTGAGAGTTGACAAACACAGTTTTGGTCATCGTTGCAATTAATAGGAAGTAATAAAGAAAGAGAGGTTTCACATACAAATATACTATCTTGGACATCTTTTATGATTGTGAGCACTCATTAAAATATGACATGCTAAAGAGTTGATGTTGGACAAGGAAGACAACATAATGGGTTATGTTTTCTTATATCCAAAATAAAGTATATTGTCGTGGATCATCCAACATGTTGAGCTTGCCTTTCCCCCTCATGCTAGCCAAAACTCCTTACACCAAGTAGGGATACTACTTGTGCTTCCATACATCCTTAAACCTAGTTTTGCCATGAGAGTCCACCATACCTACCTATGGATTGAGTAAGATCCTTCAAGTAAGTTGTCATTGTTGCAACTCTCTAAAATATGTATGATCTATTAGTGTGGAGAAAATAAGCTTTATACGATTGTGATATGGAAGTAATAAAAGCGACGGACTGCATAATAAAGGTCCTTATCACAAGTGGCAATATAAAGTGGCGTTCTTTTGCGCTAAGATTTTGTACATCCAACCATAAAAGCACATGACAACCTCTGCTTCCCTCTGCGAAGGACCTATCTATTATTCTTGCCTTATAAGAGCAAGGTGATTTCAACCTTTCCTTTTTACATTTTATCCTTTGGCAAGCACATTGTGTTGGAAAGATCCTAGCATATATACCCAATTGGATGTAAGTTATCATGGTCGATTACTGTTGACATTACCCTTGAGGTAAAAGGTTGGGAGGCAATACCATAAGCCCTATCTTTCTCTGTGTACGATTAAAACTCCATACCCATAAGTATTGCGTGAGTGTGAGCAATTGTGAAAGATTAGATGATAGTTGAGTATGTGGACTTGCTGAAAAGCTCTTATATTGATTCTTTTCGATGTTATGATAAATTGCAATTGCTTCCATGACAGAGATCTTAGTTTGTTGGTTTTCAATGAAGTTTTCGATTCATACTTGACATTGTGAATAGATTGTTACTTTAGAATTAGAGTCATATGACAATATATATATGTGTGCTGCTGTTATAACAATGATCATGATGCCCTCATGTCCGTATTTTATTTTTATCGACACCTCTATCTATAAACATGTGGGCATATTTTTTGATATCGGCTATCGCTTGAGGACAAGCGAGGTCTAAGCTTGCGGGAGTTGATACGTCCATTTTGCATCATGCTTTTATGTTGATATTTATTGCACTATGGGCTGTTATTACACATTATGTCACAATACTTATGCCTTTTCTCTTTTATTTTACAAGATTTACATGAAGAGGGAGAATGCCGGCAGTTGGAATTCTGGGCTGGAAAAGGAGCAAACATTGGAGACCTATTCTGCACAACTCAAAAAGCTCCGAAACTCCACAAAACACCGTTTCAGATAATATAAAAAAATATCTGGCAAAAGAGATCTGCCGGGGGGCCACCACCTGTCCACGAGGGTGGGGGGCGCGCCCCCCTGCCTCGTGGGCCAGCCGGTGACCCCCCGATGTCCATCTTCTCCTATATGAGGTGTTTTGACCTGGAAAAAAATCATAAGGAGGCTTTCGGGACCAGACGCCGCCGTCTCGAGGCGGAACCAATCTAGGGCTCCGGCGGAGCTGTTCTGCCGGGGATACTTCCCCCCGGGAGGGGGAAATCGTCACCGTCGTCATCACCAACAACTCTCCCATCTTAGGGAGGGTTATCTTCATCAACATCTTCACCAGTGCTACTTCTAGAGCTTGCGTTGTATTCCCTCGAAGAGGAAAGGGTGATGCAGCACAATAGCGTAAGTATTTCCCTGAGTTTTTGAGAACCAAGGTATCAATCCAGTAGGAGACCACGCACGAGTCCCTCGCACCTGCACAAACAAATAAGAACTTTGCAGCCAACGCAATAAGGGGTTGTCAATCCCTTCACGGTCACTTACGAAAGTGAGATCTGATAGATAGGATAGTATAATATTTTTGGTATAAGAACAGAAAGTAAATAAAGCAAATAAGCAACGGCGGCAGAAATTGAAGGAAAGTAATATGATAAAGATGGACCCGTGGGCCATAGGTTTCACTAGTGGCTTCTCTCATGAAAGCAGAATTCTACGGTGGGTGAACAAATTACTGTCGAGCAATTGATAGAAAAGCGCATAGTTATGAGAATATCTAGGCATGATCATTATATATAGGCATCACGTCCGTGACAAGTAGACCAAAACGATTCTGCATCTACTACTATTACTCTACACATCGACCGCTATCCAGCATGCATCTAGAGTATTAAGTCCATAAGAACAGAGTAATGCTTTAAGCAAGATGACATGATGTAAAGGGATAAACTCAAGCAATATGATATAAACCCCATCTTCTTATCCTTGATGACAACAATACAATACGTGCCTTGCTGCCCCTGCTGTCACTCGGAAAGGACACCGCAAGATTGAACCCAAAGCCAAGCACTTCTCCCATTGCAAGAACTATAGATCTAGTAGGCCAAACCAAACCAATAATTCGAAGAGACTTGCAAGGATATTATAATCATACATAAAAGATTTCAAAACGGAATCAAATATTATTCATAGATAATCTTGATCATAAACTCACGATACATCAGATCTCGAGAAACACACCGCAGAAAGATTACATCGAATAGATCTCCTCGAAGATCGAGGAGAACTTTGTATTGAGATCCAAAAAGAGAGATTAAGCCATCTAGCTAATAACTATGGACCCGAAGGTATGTGGTAAACTACTCACAACTCATTGGTGAGGCTATGGTGTTGATGTAGAAGCACTCCGTGGTAGACCCCCCCCCCCCTTCAGCGGAGCTCCGGAATAGGCCCCAAGATGGGATCTAACGGGAACAGAAGGTTGCGGTGGTGGAATTAGGATTTTCTCTGTTGCCTCGATGTTTTCAGGGTACATGGACATATATCGGAGGAAGAAGTACGTCGGTGGAGCAATGTGGGGCCCACGAGGGTAGGGGCGCGCCTGCCCCCTCGTGGGCACCATGTTTCTTCTATGGCTTGTACTCCAAGTCTCCCGTGAAGATATCATTCCAAAAATAACTCTCCCGAAGGCTTCATTCTGTTTGGACTCCATTTGATATCCCTTTTCTGCGAAACTCTGAAATAGGCAAAAAACAGCAATATGCACTGGGCCTTGGGTTAGTAGGTTAGTCCCAAAAATCATATAAAAGTCTATATAAAAGCCCATAAAACATCCTAGAAGGATAATATAATAGCATGGAACAAACAAATATTATAGATACGTTGGAGACGTATCAAGCATCCCCAAGCTTAATTCCTGCTCGTCCTCGAGTAGGTAAATGATAAAAACAGAATTTTTGATGTGGAATGCTAACCAACATAATTCTCAATGTAATTTCTTTATTGTGGCATGAATGTTGAGATCCGAAAGATTCAAGACAAAAGTCTATATTGACATAAGAATAATAATACTTCAAGCATACTAACAAAGCAATCATGTCTTCTCAAAATAACATGGGCACATAAAGTTATCCCTACAAAATCATATAGTCTGGCTATGCTCCCTCTTCATCACACAAAATATTCATATTATGCACAACCCCGGTTTCAGCCAAGCAATTGTTTTCATACTAAAAATTTTTCAAACCTTTCAACTTTCATGCAATACATGAGCCTGAGCCATGGATATAGCACTATAGGTGGAATAGAGTGGTGGTTGTGGAGAAGACAAAAAGGAGGAAGATAGTCCCACATCAACTAGGCGTATCAATGGGCTATGGAGATGCCCATCAATAGATATCAATGTGGGTGAGTAGGGATTGCCATGCAACAGATGCACTAGAGCTATCAGTGTATGAAAGCTCATTAAAAGAAACTAAGTAGGTGTGTATCCAACTTGCTTGCTCATGAAGACCTAGGGCATTTGAGGAAGCCCATCGTTGGAATATACAAGCCAAGTTCTATAATGAAAATTCCCACTAGTATATGAAAGTGACAAAACAAGAGACTCTCTATCATGAAGATCATGGTGCTACTTTGAAGCACAAGTGTGGAAAAGGATAGTAGCATTGTCCCTTCTCTCTTTTCTCTCATTTTTTTGGAGGGGCTTTCTCTTTTTTTAGCCCCTCTCTATATTTTTTTGGGCCATCTTTTTTTTATTTGGCCTTTCCTCACATGGGACAATGCTCTAATAATGAAGATCATCACACTTTTATTGACTTACAACTCAAAGATTACAACTCGAAGCTAGAACAAAATATGACTCTATGTGAATGATGATGAAGCATGTCATATGAACGGAACGGTGAAAAGCTACATGGCAATATATCTCGGAATGGCTATGGAAATGCCATGATAGGTAGGTATGGTGGATGTTTTGAGGAAGGTATATGGTGGGTGTATGGTACCGGCGAAAGTTGTGCGGTACAAGAGAGGCTAGCAATGTTGGAAGGGTGAGAGTGCGTATAATCCATGGACTCAACATTAGTCATAAAGAACTCATATACTTATTGCAAAAATCTACGAGTCATCAAAACAAAGTATTCAACGCATGCTCCTAGGGGAAGGGTGGTAGGAGTTAACCATCGCGCGATCCCGACCTCCACACAAAGGATGACACTCAATAAATACCTCATGCTCTAACTTCATCACATAGCGGTTCACCATACGTGCATGCTACGGGAATCACAAACTTTAACACAAGTATTTCTCAAATTAAAAATTACTCCACTAGCACGACTCTAATGTCACCATCCTCATATCTCAAAACAATCATCAAGTATCAAACTTCTCATCACATTCAATGCACTTTATATGAAAGTTTTTACTATACTCATCTTGAATGCCTATCATATTAGGACTAGTTTTATAACCAAAGCACATTACCATGCTGTTCTAAAAGACTCTCAAATAGATATAAGTGAAGCATGAGAGATCAAAAATTTCTACAAAATAGAACCACCATCGAGCTCTAAAAGATATAAGTGAAGCACTAGAGCAAAACTATCTAGCTCAAAAGATATAAGTGAAGCACATAGAGTATTCTAATAAATTCTAAACCATATTTATCTCTCTCAACAGGTGTGTCCGTAAAGGATGATTGTGGAAAACTAAAAAGAAAAGACTCAAGTCATACACGACGCTCCAAGCAAAACACATATCATGTGGTGAATAAAAATATAGTCCCGAGTATAGTTACCGATAGATGAGGACGAAAGAGGGGATGCCTTCCCGGGGCATCCCCAAGCTTAGGCTTTTGGTCGTCCTTGAATTTTACCTTGGGGTGCCTTGGGAATCCCCAAGCTTAGGCTCTTGCCACTCTTTGTTCCATAGTCCATCGAAGCCATACTCAAAACTTGAAAACTTCACAACACAAAACTTGGCCAAAAATCTCGTGAGCTCCGTTAGTATAAGAAAACAAACCACCACTCAAAGGTACTGTAATGAACTCATTCTTTGTTTATATTGGTGTTAAACCTAATGTATTACAACTTCTCCGTGATTCATACCCCCCGATACTACTCATAGATTCATCAAAATAAGCAAACAACACACGAAAAACATAATCTTTCAAAAAACAAAACAATCTGTAGTAATCTGTAACTTTCGAATACTTCTGTAACTCTAAAAAATTGAAGTAAATTGGTAAACGTGAGGAATTTGTCTATTAATCATATGCAAAAAGAATCAACTAAATAGCACTCTCCAGTAAAGCATTACAACCAATCTCGTGAGCGCTAAAGTTTCTGTTTTTTACAGCATGATCATATAAACTTCACACAAGTCTTCCCAAAGGTTCTACTTAGCATAAATACTAATTAAACACAAAACCACATCTAAACAGAAGCTAGATGCAATATTTATTCCTAAACAGAAGCAAAAACAAATAAAATAAAATTGGGTTGCCTCCCAACAAGCTCTTTCTTTATAGCCATTAAGATATGCTTGAGAATTTAATGATGCTCACATGAAAGACAAGACTTGAAGCACAAAAAGAGCATCATATAGCATGTGAAAATCACATCTAAGTCTAACATACTTCCTATGCATAAGCATTTTATAGGAAAACAAATTAGCAAGACAAGCAAGATCTAACATATGCAAGGAAGAAGAAAGAAACACGATCAATCTCAACATGAAGAGAGGTAATTTACTAACATGAAGATTTCTGCAACCATATTTTCCTCTCTCATAATAATTGCATGTAGAATCATGAGTAAATTCAACAATATATCTATCACAAAACATATTCTCAACACGCACATGCATACGAAGTTGACATTCTTCCAAAATAGTGGGATCAACATTAACTAAAGTCATGACCTCTCCAAACCCGCTTTTATCAAAAAAATCATAAGATTGAACATTCTCCAAATATGTGGGATCTAAAGTTGACACTCTTCCAAACTCAGTTTCAATATTATTGCAAACATTATTATCAATCTCATATTCATCATGGGGCTTAAATAAGTTTTCAAGATCGTAAGAATCATCACCCCAATCATGATCATTGCAACAAGTAGTGGGCATAGCAAAATAAGCATCCCCAAGCTTAGGGTTTGGCATATCATTAGCACAATTGGCATTAATAGAATTTATAGTAACATCATTGCAATCATGCTTTTTATTTAAGGAGCTATCATGAATCACTTTTTCTTTTAACAATTCCTCACAATTTTCAGATTCATGAATTTCAAGCAAAACCCCATAAAGATAATCTAGTGCACACAACTCACTAGCAATTGGTTCATCATAATTGGATCTTTTAAAAAGATTAGCAAGTGGATGAGGATCCATAATTTAGCAAGCGAAGATGAAAGCTAATAGAGGGCACATGGCAACACAAGCAAACAAAGAGGCGAACGGAAAAAGGCAAATAAAACGGCAAAGGTGAAGTGGGGGAGAGGAAAACGAGAGGCAAATAATGTAGTGCGAGGGATAAGGGTTTGTGATAGGTACTTGGTATATGACTTTTGCGTAGATCTCCCCGGCAACAGCGCCAGAAATTCTTCTTGCTACTTCTCGAGCTTCGTTGTATTCCCTCGAAGTGGAAAGGGTGATGCACCGCAATAGCGTAAGTATTTCCCTCAGTTTTTGAGAACCAAGGTATCAATCCAGTAGGAGACCACGCGCGAGTCCCTCGCACCTGCACAAACAAATAAGAACTTCGCAGCCAACGCGATAAGGGGTTGTCAATCACTTCACGGTCACTTAAGAAAGTGAGATCTGATAGATAGGATAGTATAATATTTTTGGTATAAGAACAAAAAGTAAATAAAGCAAATAAGCAACTGTGGCAGAAATTGAAGGAAAGTAATATGATAAAGATAGACCCGGGGGCCATAGGTTTCACTAGTGGCTTCTCTCATGAAAGCAGAATTCTACGGTGGGTGAACAAATTACTGTCGAGCAATTGATAGAAAAGCGCATAGTTATGAGAATATCTAGGCATGATCATTATATATAGGAATCATGTCCGTGACAAGTAGACCGAAACGATTCTGCATCTACTACTATTACTCCACACATCGACCGCTATCCAGCATGCATCTAGAGTATTAAGTTCATAAGAACGGAGTAATGCTTTAAGCAAGATGACATGATGTAGAGGGATAAACTCAAGCAATATGATACAAACCCCATCTTTTTATCCTCAATGGCAACAACACAATACGTGCCTTGCTGCCTCTGCTGTCACTGGGAAAGGACACCGCAAGATTGAACCCAATGCCAAGCACTTCTCCCATTGCAAGAACTATAGATCTAGTAGGCCAAACCAAACCAATAATTCGAAGAGACTTGTGCTACTTCTCGAGCTTGCGTCGTATTCCCTCGAAGAGGAAAGGGAGATGCAACACAGTAGCGTAAGTATTTCCCTCAGTTTTTGAGAACCAAGGTATCAATCCAGTAGGAGACCACACGCGAGTCCCTCGCACCTGCACAAACAAATAAGAACTTCGCAGCCAACACGATAAGGGGTTGTCAATCCCTTTACGGTCACTTACGAAAGTGAGATCTGATAGAGATGATAGTTTATATTTTTGGTATTTTTGGTTTATAAGAACGGCAAATAAAAGCGATAAAAGTAAAGTAGATGTAGATTGATATGTTGAGAATAGACCCGAGGGCCATAGTGATCTCTAGTGGCTTCTCTCATGATAGCGATATTCTACGACGGGTAAACAAATTACTGTCGAGCAATTGATAGAAAAGCGAATAATTATGAGACTATCTAGGCATGATCATTGTATATATGCATCACGTCCGAGACAAGTAGACCGAAACGATCCTACATCTACTACTATTACTCCACACATCGACTGCTATCCAGCATGCATCTAGTGTATTGAGTTCATAAGAACAGAGTAACGCCTTAAGTAAGATAACATGATGTAGAGGGATAAACTCAAGCAATATGATATAAACCCCATCTTTTTATCCTCGATGTCAACAATACAATATGTGCCTTGCTGCCCCTACTGTCACTGGGAAAGGACACAACAAGATTGAACCCAAAGCCAAGCACTTCTCCCATTGCAAGAACTATAGATGTAGTAGGCCAAACCAAACCAATAATTCGAAGAGACTTGTGCTACTTCTCGAGCTTGTGCCGTATTCCCTCGAAGAGGAAAGGGAGATGCAGCACAGTAGCGTAAGTATTTCCCTCAGTTTTTGTGAACTAAGGTATCAATCAAGTAGGAGACCACACGCGAGTCCCTCGCACCTGCACAAACAAATAAGAACTTCGCAGCCAACGCGATAAGGGGTTGTCAATCCCTTTACGGTCACTTACGAAAGTGAGATCTGATAGAGATGATAGTTTATATTTTTGGTATTTTTTGGTTTATAAGAACAACAAATAAAATCGATAAAAGTAAAGTAGATGTAGATTGATATGTTGAGAATAGACCCGGGGGCCATAGTGTTCTCTAGTGGCTTCTCTCATGATAGCGATATTCTACGGCGGGTAAACAAATTACTGTCGAACAATTGATAGAAAAGTGAATAATTATGAGACTATCTAGGCATGATCATTGTATATAGGCATCACGTCCGAGACAAGTAGACCGAAACGATTCTGCATCTACTACTATTACTCCACACATTGACTGCTAACCAGCATGCATCTAGTGTATTGAGTTCATAAGAACAGAGTAACGCCTTAAGCAAGATGACATGATGTAGAGGGATAAACTCAAGCAATATGATATAAACCCCATCTTTTTATCCTTGATGTCAACAATACAATATGTGCCTTGCTGCCCCTACTGTCACTGGGAAAGGACACCGCAAGATTGAACCCAAAGCAAAGCACTTCCCCCATTGCAAGAACTATAGATCTAGTAGGCCAAACCAAACCAATAATTCGAAGAGACTTGCAAGGATATTATGAGCACACATAAAAAGTTCAAAGAAGAACCAAATATCTTTCATAGATAATCTTGATCATAAACTCACAATTCATCGGATCTCGACAAACACACCGCAAAAAGAGATTACATCGAATAGATCTCCTCGAAGACCGATGAGAACTTTGTATTGAGATCCACAGAGAGAGAAGAAGCCATCTCGATACTAGCTATGGACCCGAAGGTCTGTGGTAAACTACTCACATCTGTCGGGGGAAACTGTCCGCCACGAACACCTATGGGACCGGAGCCCCTTGTCTGTGCGGTACGAGGGCGGAGGGAGCACGAAGAGCAGATCGTAGCGAGCACGCGGGCAGTTTTACCCAGGTTCGGGCCGCGGTAGACGCGTAAAACCCTACTCCTGCTTAGTTGTGTATTGAGTTGGAGAGCTCGGGAGCTTGAAGAAGCAGCTACACCGAGCGTATGAGTGATCTAGGTTCCGAACCCCCTCCACGTTGTGCATGGGCCTCCTTTTATAGTACAAGGGGTCACCGACAGGTGTCAACGTAGGAGAAAGGGGTAAAAACGTAAAAGAGGTGGTAGTTGTAACAGTGCGGGAATAGTGGAGCTACAGTGCGCGAACAGTGGTCGCTACCTACTTTGACAGTGGGGGACAAGGGCATTTAATGCCCGTCGCCGTCGACCCCAAAAGCTCCCGCCCTTGCGTCTCCGTCTGCCACGGCGATGGATCCACCACCGTGGAGTGCCACCGTGTCCCCCAGGCTGCACAGCCATCCGCCACGCGTCCCTGGATAGGTCCCAGGGCGACGCGTGGGCCGATGAGCTGGAGCGCGGGCACACAGCGCAACCCTCCCGGCAAGCACCTTGCCGGGGTCTTGATCTTGCCGGGCCCGGGAGCTTGCCGCTCCCCGGGCCCTCGCCGGGGCGCGTATAGCGCCGAGGCGTGTCTTCTATGATGGAATCTTCTAGTCTTCCTGGCAAGCTCCTCTTGCCAGGGCCTTGTGCCGGCGAGGTAATCTTGAGCCTGGTACGGCCTTCCCGGCAAGCTCCACTTGCCGGGGTCTCGACCTTCTGTTATGCATACTTTGTTTTTGAATTGTTTGATATGGAGCAGGAAGGTCTCCGGCGAGGGCGTGGTAAACCTTGCCGCGGGAAGCTGCAACTGCCCGTGCACAAGTTGGGGTACTGGGGTACCCCTACCTCAGTACACCGACAGGAGCCCCCGGGCCTGGGCCACACACGGCGCCGAGCGCTGTTGGGCCAGGCCCAAAACAGTGCACGGGCGCGCGCGGCCCACGGCGCGCCGAATCCACTTCCGTATCCGCCGCATCCCCCTGTAACGGCACGCGTCGATTGCGGCGTCGTGGGATGGGACGTGCCCATGTTCTCTTAATGGAAAAAGTGAAACGCCTCCCCACTTCCCCATAAAAGCAGAGGAAGCAGGAGCGATTCCCCTCCTTGCGCTTTCATTGCATCTTCTTCTTCCTCCAGAGATCCCTTTGCACTCCGCCTCCACACCTCCGCAGCCGCCGTCAGCATCTCCGGCGTCGCCGGGCTCTTCGTCCCCCTTCCTCCGCCGCGTCTGCCATGGCCCCGAAGACCGACAAGGCGAAGGCGGAGAAGGCCAAGAGGGAGAAGTCGGAGCAAGCGGCGAAGCTCGCCGCGTATCGGAAGCGGAACCTCGTCTTCCCGCCGAAGCTCGGCGCGCGGGAGCTCTGGAACAAGTATTACTTGTTCTGGGCCAAGGAAACCAAGGCGCACCCCCGCACTCAAGCTTATCCGGCCGCCGCCAAGGACATCTACCCCGGCGGGTACTACTTCTTCGCAGCCTTCTTTCACTGCGGTCTTTGCCCTCCTTTCTCCGATTTCTTCTGCGACGTCATGCACACCTATGGCCTCCACCTTCTTGACTTCACCCCCAACGCCATCCTCACAATGGCGGTTTTCGCACACATGTGCGAAAACTTCATAGGAATACACCCAAACGTAGCGCTGTTTAGGCACTTCTTCACTCCTAGAGCAGAGGCCGGCGCCCCCCTCTCCGGAGGAATTTCTTGGGTATTTCGTCTGAACAAGAAGGAGTCGTACTTGCCGGGGGAGCTCCGCGGCAAGTGGGAGGAGTGGCGTGCAGACTGGTGCTGGATTGTTGAGGACGAGCCGCAGCCCTTCACCGCGCCGCGCACAACGCCCATCGTGCGCGGCAGAGATTGGAGCGAGCTGGACTCGGACGACATCAAGCTCGACGTCGCCCTCGTCCGATTCTTCGTCTTCGGACCGCCAGGCTGTCCGTTGCAGAGGTAGGCGCAGATTTCCTCCGCCGCCGCATCGCCCCTCTCCAAGACAGGAAAAGGCCGGCCTGGGAGTACGGCGGCCCGGCGGATATAATAAGGCTGCGCCCCGGGCTAAACTTCAACTTCACGACGCTGGAGCTGAAGGGGATGGTCCGGGAACTATTCAAGTACGACCCGGCCCACCCTGAGTGGTTCAGATCTCCCCGGGGAGTGGTGCCCCTCTGCAACAGCACAGTCCGGGACCGTCTCTGCGCTATGATGCCCGCGTGTGATTCGCACGGCGTGGACCGCACGTGGATTCCGCCCAAGCCCATAGACGTCCTCAGCTTCTTCGACAACCTCGTGGAGGTGGCGAAGAACAAGGATGACATCAAGGAGCACACGCGGGACACCACCGAACAGGAGCTTGCATACATGGCTTCTCGGGCTGGAGAGGCCGCTGCAGCCGCAGCGGCAGGAGATTTTGGATATACGCCTGAAGAGGCGGAGGCTGCGGACGCGTCCAGCCAGGCGGAGGAGGCGGAGATCCGCAGACTGCTGCAACTTCCTCCCGACGCGCTCGCCGGGGTCCCCTCTCTGAGGCACTCCGGGATCCACGGGATCGTGGCCGAGGCCGTGGCAAGGGATGGCGCTGCCGGAGGGAACAGAGGCGCCGCGGGGAGCGGAGGCGCCAGAGGAAAAGAGGCCGCAGCGCAGGGCGCTGGGCCCAGCGAGCCAGCCGGGGAGGAGGAGGAGGAGGAGGCCGAGGACTCCGACGGATCTACGGAGCTCTACGCTGACGACCTCTCCTCGTCGGAGACCTCCCCGCCCCCGGCAAGCCCAAGGCGGTCTCCGCCGAAGCGTCTCCGCAAGACGGCGACGGGAGAGAGGGCGCAGGCGCCCCGGCAACAACCAGCTCGCCGGGCAGCTCCCCGGGGGAGCCAAGCTGCGCCCGGGGCGACCGGCGCACCAGCCACAGCGGAGGCGGCCCGCGCGCGGGCCACGACGGAGGCGCCCCGCAAGCAGGCGTCGAGCCGACAGGGGTCTTCTCGGAGCGGAGCAGCGGCTCCGCCCGCTCCCCGGGCTCCGGCTACCACAGGGGCTGGGTCTTCGCAGCCCCCAGCCCCAGGGACCGCCAAGCGCCCGAGGGAATCTTCGTCTTCCGCTCCTCGTGCAGACGCGCCCCAGGTGGAGTATGACTTCTCCGCCTTGAGCGAGGACGACGAGGAGGATCAGGAGTAAGAATCCGAGATCTTACACCTTCTCAAGTTTCGTCTTGATTATTGTTGATGCTAATTTTGTTTGCTGCTTTGATTTCAGGACCTTGGTTCAGCGTGTGGCGAAGAAGGCCAAGGCGCCGGTGGTTGAGGTCGCGGAAGGCTCGACCGCCGCGGCAACTGGGGACGCGTCGGAGCCAAGCCTGCCGGACCCGAGCGCTGCTCCGAGGAGCAGCCCCCAGCGTAAGTCTGGGTTCTATCCTTCCGCTTGTCGGGACGCGCTTGGGGATTTTATCTTGTTTTAATATCTTGATGTCTTTGTCTTGACTTGTGCAGAGGTGGAGCCACAGCCGCAGGAGCGTCCGGAGGCCGCCCCCGAGGAGCTGCAGGCCCCGCCGTCCCCGCCAAGGCCGAACTCCCCGGCAAGGGAGAGCGCTCCGCCAAGGGCGGGTACTCCGCCAAGGGCGAGTACCCCACCAAGGGCGAGCAGCCCGGCGAGGGTGGCTACTCCGCCAAGGCAGAGCTCCCCGGCGAGGGAGCCCGCCGCTGATGACGTCCGCCAAGGTAAGTCTTGTACTTTGTCTTCTTGGTGTTGTCTCTTTTTGGATTTTTGCTTGAACTTCTTTCTCTTCTTCTTCTTCTAGATCTTCCTCCCCCCGAGCCGATGGAGACGGAAGTCATCAACATCGAGGAGGAGGAGGGCGCGCAGGGCGGCGGCGGCGATGCCCCTGTCGCCGAGGACACGGCGAGAGCCGCCGAGCCGGCCGCGCAGGAGGCCGCTCCGGCTGCAGACGCAGCGGCCGGGGAGGGGGACGGCGACCGCACCGCCGGCCCGAAGGCGGCGGGAGCATCAAGTGCTGCGCCGGCCACCGATCCCTCCGCCGGCAAGGAGCAGGGCTACTATCTTGAAGCCCCCAACGGCGTCTTCATCCAGGTGCCGTGGGGTTCTTCGTCGCGAGCTCCCGTGGAGGGCGAGGCATTTGACGGGGAGGTCCTCGCCTCCGCGGGCTTGAAGATTGTCGAAGCGCCCGGCGGGAGTGAAGGGCCCGAGGAGGAGAAGCTGCTTCACCAGCTCCTGACCCTTTACCGGGCCAGGCAGGCGAAGCTCGCTTGCCGGGAGGCCCTCGCCGCCAAGGCCGCCGCGGAGATGGAGAAGCGCGCGGCGGAGCTCAGCGCCGCCAACCAGGCGGCCCTCCGCGAGGTGGCGGAGGAGCGCGAGCGACTCGCCGGCGAATACCAGGAGTGGGTGCTGGAGAAGGCCGAGGCCGAGGAACAGCAGCGGCTCGCCGGGGTGGAGCTGTCCCGGCGAGAAGGAGAACTCGCCCAGCGTAAGGTCAACCTCGACTCCCACGAGGAGGACCTTGCCGCTCGGGAGGAGGCCCTTGGCGGGGAACTGAAGGAGGCAAAAGCCGCCGCGGCTGCCGCGGAGACCGCCAAGAAGGAGCTTGCCGCCAAGGTCGCGCAGCTGGAGAAGTCGCTGAAGGTGAGCGCGGAGAAGGTCGCCGCGCTCATCACGGAGCGCGAGAAGGACGCCCACACCAATTCAGAACTCCAGGTGCGTCTTTCTGAGAGGGGCGACGAGTTGAAGGCCGCCAAGGACTCCATCGAGGACTTGGAGTTGAAGGTCTCTACACTGAAGGATTCACTCGACGCTGCCCGGGCTCGGGAGACCAAGTTGAAGGAGGAGCTCCGCAAGGAGCGGACCTTGGTGGACAGCGCCAACAAAGCGGCTGAGCTCTTCCGCAAAACCGTTGAGGTATGGACCGAGGACTTAGTATCTTGTGCGTCCAACATCGACCAGGAGCTGCTGGCGTTGAAGCTGGAGCACCTCATCTACTCCCCGGATCCAAACCTCCCTCACAGCGCCAAGCTCAGCCTCTTCTTCAGGGGAATCGCGCCGGCCCTTGCAGATCTGCGGAAGAAGATCCCCGCGCAACTGGCCGAGGAGACGCGCCTACTCTGCACGGGAACTCTGGAGCGCGTGCTGACGAAGATCGTATATCGCAACCCGGGCATAAACCTCACCAACGTTCTTCGCAGCTTGCCGGCTGACGCGGACATGGAGGCGCTGAAGGAGCAGGTCGCCCACATCATTGCCAAGGTGGCTAAGATCTCCAGGATCGAGGGCGACCGCGTAGACTAGGCCTCCATTATTTTTATCTCTTTTTGTTGCTGCATAGGGTGTTATGAACTCATTAGTCCATTGCGACGAGTTATCTTTTGTAAGATATTTATCTTATTTTGATCAATCAGTGCAATGTTATCTTCCTTGTCTTAATCCTTTACTTTGTATGCTTTTCACCCTACGCTCCCGGGGAGCTTGCCGGCAAGGGGTCCTTGCCGCGAGCGCTGAGTGCTGGACTCTGAGCAGCCTGCTGGCCAAGGACTTACCGGCAAGCAACCTTGCCGCGGCTAGTCGCAACGCACCTAGCTTGCTGAGCGAACTCGAAAACGAAGCAAGGGCGCGACACTTGTCGCAGCTCACTTAAATCGTTGAGCGTACTCGGAAACAAGATAAGGGTGCGGCAAGCTACGGGCAGGTTCCTCCGCGCACAGGTTTTCCATACAAAGTGTGATTGTTCAAGGAAGACAACTAAAATTTAAAAATTTGAACTGGTCAAATTCTAATAACTTAGCTTTCATATATTGCTTGCTTCCCGGTAAGGCTTCTCTTTCTTGAACAGCACTTGGTTCCTCCTCCACCTCCTTCCCCCCCGGCAAACTTGTGCGCGAGGGACGTTCGTTCTGCTTAGGAGGCAAGGAAATAGAAGAGGGAAACAAATATACGGCCTTTCGGCGTGCTAATGCTTACCGGATACTTGAGTGTTAAATGCCTAACAACACATGCAAATAGCAAAGAAAAGCATGCAAAAGGCAATCGGCGTGGAAAACACAAGAACTTTACTGATGCACGGGGTCTGCGCCCGGCTTTGTACAAAGGGTTACATGCAACAGCGGCAAAGCTTGCACAAAAGGTGGTTGCCGAAGCGGATCGCGGCAACCGCGCCTTATGGGTGAAACTTGCGAAGATGCTCTATGTTCCAGGAGTTGCTCACCGGTAAGCCTTCTTCGGTCTCGAGGCGGACAGCGCCGGGCCTCGTAACTTGTCTCACCCGATAAGGGCCTTCCCACTTCGGCGTCAACTTGTTGGAATTCTTGGCGGACTGAACACGCCGAAGAACAAGGTCGCCTTCCTCGAGACTCCTGGCCTTGACCTTGCGGCTATGGTAGCGGCGCAAGGCTTGCTGGTATCGAGCAGCTCGTACAACAGCCTGGAGACGTCCCTCCTCGAGGAGCAACGCGTCATCTTGTCGCAGTTGCTCTTGCTCGAGCTCATCATAAGCGAGCACTCGAGGAGATCCGTATACGAGTTCCGTGGGGAGAACTGCCTCTGCTCCATAGACTAGAGCAAAGGGTGTCTGCCCGGTGGCTCGGCTTGGTGTCGTTCTGATTGACCAAAGAGCCGCCGACAGCTCCTCTATCCAATTTCTTCCGCACTTGTGCAGCCTGTCAAAGGTCCTTGTCTTGAGTCCGCGCTGCACTTCAGCATTGGCCCTCTCCGCTTGACCGTTGCTCCTCGGGTGAGCAACAGAAGCGAAACAGACCTTGGCGCCAAGGTCTTGGACGTACTGCATGAAGGTGCGACTAGTGAATTGTGTACCGTTGTCGGTGATGATCCTGTTAGGGATCCCGAAACGGCAAACAATCGACCTGAAGAACCTGACTGCTGATTGTGCTGTCACCTTTCTCACTGGCTCCACTTCTGGCCACTTTGTGAACTTGTCGATTGCAACGTACAAGTACTCAAAGCCCCCGACAGCACGAGGGAAAGGGCCGAGGATATCGAGCCCCCAGACCGAGAAGGGCCAGGACAAAGGGATTGTTTGGAGAGCTTGAGCTGGCTGGTGAATCTGCTTCGCATGGAACTGGCACGCTTCACATTTGGTTACTAGTGCAGTTGCATCTTGGAGGGCTTCTTGCCAGAAGAACCCTTGCCGGAAAGCTTTCCCGGCAAGCGCCCTTGCGCCAATGTGGTGGCCGCATATGCCTCCGTGTATTTCTGCCAACAGCTTCTGTCCATCTTCCCTGGAGATGCACTTCAATCTGACACCATTGAGCCTTCTTCTGTACAGCTCGTTATCCACGAACTGGTACATACTTGACTGTCTGGTTATCTTCTCTATTTCTTCTGGGTCGTCGGGAAGTTCTCCAGTTTGAAGAAAACGGACGATCTGCTGCGCCCATGCCGGAGCCTGAGGCTCGACGGCAAGGACTAAAGGCTCGAGGGCCGCTGCGGGAACCTCAGCTTCCACGGTAAGAACCTCTGGCTCTGCCGGAGCTGAAGGTCCCCCGGCAAGCTCGCCGGGGCGAGGCTTGTTGGGAACACTTGCTTCAACTGTACAGACCCGAGGATCTGCAGGAGCAAACTGTTCCTCAGCGTTGTGGTTGTTGATCTTGGGGACCTTGGCGGCGGTTTCAGGAAGATCCGCCGGCAAGTAGTCGCCGGAGACCAACTTTCTCTTCTTGGACTGCCCAACTGATGGTGTAACGGATGGTTGAGTCAGCTTGAGCAAAAAGGTCCCTGGTTCCACAGGTAACTTCATCGAAGCACACTTTGAAAGGCCATCTGCAATTTCATTCTGAGCTCTCGGGACGTGCTCCATCTGCAAACCTTCAAAGTGCTCCTCAAGCTTCCTCACTTCATCGACATAAGCTTCCATCAAAGGGCTCTGATAGCTCTTGTTAACTTGTCGAACCACCAACTGAGAATCTCCCCGCACAATCAGCTTCCTGATCCCAAGTTCGGCCGCAATCCTGAGGCCGGCAAGCAAGCCTTCATATTCGGCGGTGTTGTTTGTCGCTTGCTCCCTGGGAAAGTGCATCTGGATAACATATTTGAGGTGCTCTCCGGTGGGCGCGATGAGTACCACGCCAGCACCGGCGCCTTGCAGCGAGAAGGCACCATCAAAATACATTACCCATTCACTTGTCGCTTCTTGTACGGGTGCACTTGTTTCTTGGACTTCTTCATCGGGCGTTGGGGTCCACTCAGCTATGAATTCTGCCAAAGCTCGGCTCTGTATGGTTGAAGTACTTTCAAACTTGAGTCCAAAGCTTGACAACTCTAGTGCCCACTCAACGATCCTGCCTGTTGCTTCTGGGTTGTGCAATATCCTCTTTAGCGGAAAGCGAGTGACCACTGTTATCTCATGTGCTTGGAAATAATGGCGCAGCTTTCTCGAGGCCATGAGGAGGCCGAAAAGCAACTTTTGCACACCAGAGTATCTTGATCTAGCCCCCTGGAGGAGGGAACTTACAAAATACACCGGGCGCTGCACCATCTTCTTTCGCACTTCACCCTGTTCCTGGGCAGAGCTGTCCTTGTCGGGGCCTGAGCTTCCCGGAGCAGCCCCCTGCTTGTCGCTGGATTCGCTTGCCGGTGGTGCTGACTCCTCGTCGGACTCCCTCTCCGCTACTAACGCAGCACTAACGACCTGGTTGGTTGCCGCTAGATATAGCAACAACTTTTCCTGTGGTCTAGGTGCGACAAGTATCGGAGTGGAGGACAGGTACCGTTTCAAATCCTGCAGCGCTGCCTCCGCTTCCGGAGTCCACTTCATGGGACCTGCCTTCTTCAAGATTTTGAAGAAGGGTAGGGCGCGTTCTGCAGATTTCGAAATGAACCTACTGAGGGCAGCCACACAGCCTGCAAGCCTTCTGACATCCTTGACGCGCTTTGGGGCCTCTATCTGCTCAATGGCTTTAATCTTGTCGGGGTTGGCTTCAATCCCCCTCTGCGATACAAAGAACCCGAGAAGCTTGCCGGAGGGGACTCCAAAGACGCACTTCTCGGGGTTCAACTTGAGCTGTATTCTGCGCAGGTTCTGAAATGTCTCCTCCAAATCCTGGATCAGGGTTTCCTTGCTCTTGCTCTTCACCACGATGTCATCCATGTAAGCTTCTACATTTCTGTGGATCTGTGGCTCAAAAGCAGTGTGCACTACCCTTGCAAACGTTGATCCCGCATTCTTCAGTCCAAATGGCATGCGTATGAAGCAATAAGTGCCACATGGAGTGATAAATGCAGTCTTCTCTTCATCCTCTTTGGCCATAAAGATCTGATGGTAGCCTGAATATGCATCAAGAAAACAGAGTAGCTCACATCCGGCAGTTGAGTCAACGATCTGGTCAATGCGCGGCAAAGGGAATGGATCCTTGGGACATGCTTATTCACATCGGTGAAGTCTATACACAGTCTCCACTTCCCATTGGCCTTGCGCACGATGACTGGGTTTGCCAACCACGTCGGATGGATCACACCTCTAACTAGGCCTGCTGCCTCTAGCTTCTTGATTTCTTCGTTGATGAATTCTTGGCGCTCCACGGCTTGCTTCCTCACTTTCTGCTTGATGGGCCGCGCATGAGGACAAACAGCAAGCTTGTGCTCAATTACCTTCGAGGGAACACCGGGGATGTCAGATGGTTGCCATGCAAACACATCGACATTCGCCCGCAGGAAGGCAACGAGCGCGCTTTCCTATTTGCTGTCAAGTGTGGCACTGATGGTGAAGGTACCACCAGTGCCGTCCTCCTTGGCGGACACCTTCTTTGTTGCCGGAGGAGCGGCCATTCCTTTCTTACTCTTGCCGGTGGAGCTCGATGGGACGTCCTCGACGACAGCGCAGCACTCCGAAGAGGTGCGGTTGCCGGAGTGGGCCCCAGAGCAGTTGCCGGACTTGGTCTTCGTCTTCTTCCCCCCGGGAGCTTCAGCGGCAAGTGTATCCTTCTCGGCCGCAGCTGCCGCATCCCGGTAGATCTTGTCGGCGCAGACAAGCGCATCTTTCTTGTCGCCGTGGACAGTGATGACGCTTATCGGCCCCGGCATCTTGAGTACGTTGTAAGCATAATGGGAAGCTGCCATGAACTTGGCGAGGGCAGGACGGCCGAGTATTCCATTGTAAGGCAATGGAATATCGGCGACGTCGAAAGTGATGCGCTCAGTTCTGAAGTTGAGCTCCCCGCCAAAGGTCACCGGCAGAGTGATCTTTCCCTTGGGCTTGCTCCTTCCCGGGTTGATTCCTTGGAAAGAACCGGTTTCTTCGAGCTCGCCATCTGGAATTTGGAGTTTCTTGATCACAGCAGAGGAGATCAAGTTCAGCCCGGCCCCGCCGTCAACCAACATTTTGGTGACCTTGAGGTTGCGGATGGTGGGTGAGACCAGCATCGGCAAGCACCCGACCGCAGTGGTGCGGTCAGGGTGATCCTCAAGATAAAAAATGATGGGCGTGCTGGACCATTTGAGGAGCCTGCGCGACTCCACGGGCGGCTCTGCTGCATTCACCTCACGCACCCACTGCTTTAGCTGACGGTGGGAGGTGTGCAGAGAGGCGCCACCGTCGACGCACAGGACCTCCGTGGCCTTCTGGAACTCCTGCTCGCTGTTATCCTCGTCCTCCATGTCTTCATCATCGTCCTCTTCGTCCTTGTCGCGGCCCCGGGGAGGTCGGTCACCTTGCCGCTGCTTGGCCTTGCCGCGGCGTCCTCCCCGGCCATTGAATGGCCGCTTCTTGCTCGGCTCTCCGCCGCCACCTTGGGCCTTCTCCTTGTCGCGCCTCTCGTACTCAGCCTTCTGCTGCTCGACGAGATACTCAACGCGCTTGCAGTTGGAGAGATCGTGACCCTTGGTGCGGTGTATCTTACAGTATTGCTTGTCGGAGCCGTCCTGCTTGTCGGCTGCCGCTACAGGGGCAGGCTCCTTGCCGGAGCCGCCAGCCTGTGTTTGCTTGGCGGGAGCCTCCTTGCCGGACTTCTCGACGGCAAGCACCTCTTTCTTGCCCTTCCTTCTGTTATTCCACCGCCGGCTCTTCTTTGCCGGGGCGGCGTCGTCGCTGTCGCTTCCTCCTGCGCCAGCATCCTCCCCGGGGAGTCTCCTCCCCTCTTCTGCGCGTGCGCACTTGTCAGCCAGAGCATAGAGCTCGCTGACATCCCGAATCTTTGTCATCGCCATTTCCTCACGCATGCGGCGGTTACGCACGTTCTGGTGGAACGCGCTGATAACCGCGGCAGGGTGGACATCGGGGATGTTGTGCTGCACACGGCTGAAGCGTTGGATGTACTTGCGCAGGGACTCTCCTTCCTTCTGGGCCAAAATGTGGAGATCGCTCTCCTGGCCGTGGGGTTTGTGGCCGCCGGTAAAGGCGCCAACAAACTGGTGGCAAAGGTCGGCCCAAGAAGAGATGGAACCTTCCGGCAAGTGCATAAGCCATGAACGGACGTTCGGCTTAAGCACGAGCGGGAAGTAGTTTGCCAAGATCTTCTCGTCGCGCCCCCCGACAGCTTGCACTGCGATGGTGTAGACGCTGAGGAATTCCGAGGGGTGCGTCTTGCCGTCGTACTTCTCCGGTACGTCGGGTTTAAAATTCTTCATGCTGGGCCACTGGATGCGCCGTAGCTCGCGGGTGAACGCAGGGCAACCTGCCGCGTACGGCAAGTCGCCTGGTTCACCGGGCGCGCGCGCGTCGATAGCATCCTCAGCCCTCTGGTCTGATTGTCGCCGAGCTTCTCGGCGGCGCTCGATTCTTGTTCGAGCGTCTTCTTGGCGCCGGTCATCGAGGACCTGGCGCTGGTCCCGACGGGCCCGCGGATCCGACGATGCCGTGGAGCCGTCGTCGGCGTTGTTCCGGCGGGGCGGCGTCTTCTGCTTCCGCGGCGGGGAGTGCACGCTTGTCGCACCCCCGGCGGTTTTGTCGCCGTCGGCCTTCGTCTTCTCAGCTTGCCGCGGCCGCGAGGCCGTCGGCTGCTGTGGAGAATCGTTGTTGGCGAAGGCTATCAGGCTCTGGATGGTGGCCCTCCAGTCCTCGGCCTTGTCTGCCGCTGGAGGGAAGTCGAGGAGCAGTTGCGCCCTTGCGAGCGCTTCTGCTGGAGTGGAGGGGAACGCGGGCGAGCGGTGCGAGGAGCGGGATATGCTCGGACTTCTAACGGCGTTAGAAGGAGCAGGGTCCCGCGCCGGCGCCTTCGCTTTGCTTGTGCCCAGACGGTGGTCCGGGGCGTCCCGCGAGCCTCCGGTTTGGCCTTGGCCCAGCAAACGGATGCCACCTCCTGTGACATGGCGCTGCTGGGTTGTTGTATGTTGAGATGGACGCGGTGCGTCCACGGAGACCGAGGTTCGATCATCCGTCCTGTTCTTGGATCTGGTGGCGCCGTGAGTGTCCTCGCCGGCGACCACCCTTCCGACGGCGTCTCCCCCGCCCACCGTTGGCTCTGGTGGCGGCGGATGAGACGCAGACGGGCCTCCGACCTCCGAAGCCTTCTTCTTCGGGGCCATGATGCTGTTGCTGATGAAGTTGCTGATGGAACTGGAGAGGTTGATGTAGAATGCGCCCGCGCGAACGCCGGATCAGGTTCGCACAACCTCGACGCCCCCTACCTGGCGCGCCAAAGATGTCGGGGGAAATTGTCCGCCACGAACACCTATGGGACCGGAGCCCCTTGTCTGTGCGGTACGAGGGCGGAGGGAGCACGAAGAGCAGATCGTAGCGAGCACGCGGGCAGTTTTACCCAGGTTCGGGCCGCGGTAGACGCGTAAAACCCTACTCCTGCTTAGTTGTGTATTGAGTTGGAGAGCTCGGGAGCTTGAAGAAGCAGCTACACCGAGCGTATGAGTGATCTAGGTTCCGAACCCCCCCACGTTGTGCATGGGCCTCCTTTTATAGTGCAAGGGGTCACCGACAGGTGTCAACGTAGGAGAAAGGGGTAAAAACGTAAAAGAGGTGGTAGTTATAACAGTGCGGGAATATTGGAGCTACAGTGCGCGAACAGTGGTCGCTACCTACTTTGACAGTGGGGGACAAGGGCATTTAATGCCCGTCGCCGTCGACCCCAAAAGCTCCCGCCCTTGCGTCTCCGTCTGCCACGGCGATGGATCCACCACCGTGGAGTGCCACCGTGTCCCCCAGGCTGCACAACCATCCGCCACGCGTCCCTGGATAGGTCCCAGGGCGACGCGTGGGCCGATGAGCTGGAGCGCGGGCACACAGCGCAACCCTCCCGGCAAGCACCTTGCCGGGGTCTTGATCTTGCCGGGCCCGGGAGCTTGCCGCTCCCCGGGCCCTCGCCGGGGCGCGTATAGCGCCGAGGCGTGTCTTCTATGATGGAATCTTCTAGTCTTCCTGGCAAGCTCCTCTTGCCAGGGCCTTGTGCCGGCGAGGTAATCTTGAGCCTGGTACGGCCTTCCCGGCAAGCTCCACTTGCCGGGGTCTCGACCTTCTGTCATGCATACTTTGTTTTTGAATGGTTTGATATGGAGCAGGAAGGTCTCCGGCGAGGGCGTGGTAAACCCTGCCGCGGGAAGCTGCAACTGCCCGTGCACAAGTTGGGGTACTGGGGTACCCCTACCTCAGTACACCGACAACATCTCATGGTGAGGGCGATGATGATGATGAAGAAGAACTCCATGATGGATCCCCCTCCGGTGGAGCTCCGGAACAGGCTCCAAGATGGGATCTCACGGGAACAGAAGGTTACGGCGGTGGAATTAGGGCTTTCTCTCTATTCACGGAGGTTTTGGGGTACGTAGACTTATATAGGAAGAAGGAGGATACCGGGGGGGGGGG
>LR738712.1:704535503-704546124 GCA_902687465.1 Secale cereale
CACAGGGGCCCCACGAGGCAGGGGGGCGCGCCCCACCCTCGTGGGCCCATCGTGCCTCTTCTGACGTGGTTCTCAAGTTCTTCGTGCGTGATTTCTCCAAAAATATCTCTCACGAAGGTTTCATTCCGTTTCGACTGCGTTTGATATTCTTTTTTCTGCAAAACCTTGAAACATGCAAAAAACAGCAATCTGGACTGGGCCTTTGGGTTAGTAGATTAGTCCCAAAAATGATATAAAAGTGAATGATAAAGCCCATTAAACATCCAAGACTTCATAAATAATAGTATGGAACAATAAAAAATTATAGATACGTTGGAGACATATCAAGCATCCCCAACCTTAATTCCTGCTCGTCCTCGAGTAGGTAAATGATAAAGAAAGAATTTTTGATGTGGAATGCTAACCAATATAGTTTTTCAATGTAATTCTCTTAATTGTGACGTGAATGTTCAGATATGAAAGATTCAAGATAAAAGTCTATATTGACATAAGAAACAATAATACTTCAAGCATACTAACAAAGCAATCATGTCTTCTCAAAATACTATGGCTAAAGAAAGTTATCCCTACAATATCATATAGTCTGGCTATGCTCCCTCTTCATCACACAAAATATTCATATCATGCACAACCCCGATTTCAGCCAAGCACTTGTTTTCATACTCTATCTTTTCAAACCTTTCAACTTTCACGCAATACATGAGCGTGAGCCATGGATATAACACTATGGGTGGAATAGATGTGGTTGTGGAGAAGACAAAAAGGAGGGAGATAGTCTCACATCGACTAGGCGTATCAATGGGCTATGGAGATGCCCATCAATAGATATCAATGTGAGTGAGTAGGGATTGCCATGCAACGGATGCACTAGAGCTAAATATGAATGAAAGCTCAACAAAAGAAACTAGTGGGTGTGCATCCAACTTGCTTGCTCACGAAGACCTAGAGTATTTGAGGAAGCCCATCGTTGGAATATACAAGCCAAGTTCTATAATGAAAATTCCCACTAGTATATGAGAGTGACTAAACATGAGACTCTCTACAATGAAGAATATGGTGCTACTTTGAAGCACAAGTGTGGAAAAAGATAGTAGCAATTGTCCCTTCTCTCTTTTCTCTCATTTTTTTGGAGGGGCTTTCTTTTTTTTTAATTATTAGCCCCTCTCCATATTTTTTGGGCCATCTCTTTTTTTATTGGCCTTTCCTCACATGGGTCAATGCTCTAATAATGATGATCATCACACTTTTATTACAACTCGAAATTACAACTCGATACTACAACAAGTATGACTCTACATGAATGCCTCCGGCGGTGTACCGGGATGTGCAATGAATCAAGAGTGACATATATGAAAATTATGCATGGTGGCTTTGCCACAACTACGATGTCAACTACATGATCATGCATGGAAATATGACAATATGATGCGTGTCATATGAACGGAACGGTGGAAAGTTGCATGGCAATATATCTCGGAATGGCTATGGAAATGCCATGATAGGTAGGTATGGTGGCTGTTTTGAGGAAGGATATATAGTGGGTTTATGGTACCGGCGAAAGTTGCGTGGTACAAGAGAGGCTAGCAATGGTGGAAAGATGAGAGTGCGTATAATCCATGGACTCAACATTAGTCATAAGAACTCATATACTTATAGCAAAAATCTATGAGTCATCAAAACAAAGCAATCAACGCATTCTCCTAGGGGGGAGGTTAGTAGGGGTTAACCATCGTGCGCCCCCGACCTCTACACAAAGGTTGGCACTTTACAAATACCTCATGCTCTAACTTCGTCACATAGCGGTTCACCATACGTGCATGCTACGGGAATCACTAACCTTAACACAAGTATTTCTCAATTTCATAATAACTCCACTAGCATGACTCTAATATCACTATCCTCATATCTCAAAACAATTATCAAGCATCCAACATCTCATTCTATTCAATGCACTTGGAGTGATTTTTTTTACTACATTGACATTGGATGTCTATCATGTGAAGACTAGTTTCTTTAGCCTAAACACATTACCATGCTGTTTTAATAGACTCTCAAAAGGATATAAGTGAAGCATGAGAGTTCAACAATTTCTACAAAATATTACCACCACCGTGCTCTAAAAGATATAAGTGAAGCACTAGAGCAAAAACTATTCAACTCAAAAGATATAAGTGAAGCACATAGAGTGTTCTAACAATTTCTAGGCCATATTTAAATCTCTCAAATAGGTGTGTCCAGCAAGGATGGTTGCGATAAACTAACAAGCAAAGACTCAAATTATACAAGACACTCCAAGCAAAACACATATCATGTTGTGAATAAAAATATAGCTCCAAGTATAGTTACCAATGGATGAAGACGAAAGAGGGGATGTCTTCCCGGGGCATCCCCAAGCTTAGGCTTTTGATTATCTTGAATTTACTCGGGGTGCCATGGGCATCCCCAAGCTTAAGCCTTTGCTACTCCTTGTTCCATAGTCCATCAAAGCAATACTCAAAACTTGAAAACTTCACAACACAAAACTTAGACAAAAATTCTCGTGAGCTCCGTTAGTATAAGAAAGCAAACCACTACTCAAAGGTGCAGCAATGAATTCATTCTTTGTTTATATTGGTGTTAAACCTACTGTATTCCAACTTCTCTATGGTTCATATCCTCCAATACTATTCATAGAAGCATTGAAATAAGCAAACAACACACGAAAAACAGAATTTATCTAAAACAGAATAGTCTGTAGTAATCTGCAGGTTTCGCCTACTTCTGGAACTCCAAAAAATTCAAACTAAATTTTTAAATTTGGGGAATTTGTCTACCAATCATCTGCAAAAAGAATCAGCTAAAAATAACGCTCCAGTAAAATCTGAAGACTACTTTAGCTAGCGCTAACGATTCTGTTTTTCACAGCAAGATCACATAAACTTCACACAAGTCTTCCCAAAGGTTCAACTTGGCACAAACACTAAACAAAACATGAAACCACATCTAATCAGAGGCTATATGCAATATTTATTCCCTAACAGCAATAAAAACAAAAAAAATATAAAGTTGGGTTGCCTCCCAACAAGCGCTATCGTTTTACGCCCCTAGCTAGGCACGATACAAGATAAATCTAGGTATTGCCATCCTTGGAAGGCAATCCATAAGTGGCTCTCATGATAGATTCATATGGTAATTTGATTTTCTTTCTAGGAAAGTGTTCCATGCCTTTCCTTAATGGAAATTGGAATATAATATTTCCTTCCTTCATATCAACAATTGCACCAATCGTTCTAAGGAAAGGTCTACCAAGAATAATAGGACATGAAGGATTGCAATCTATATCAAGAACAATGAAATATACAGGCACATAATTCCTATTGGCAACAATAAGAACATCATTAATTCTTCCCATAGGTTTCTTAATAGTGGAATCTGCAAGATGCAAATTTAAAGAACAATCATCAAGCTCATGGAACCCTAGCAAATCACACAAAGTTTTTGGGATAGTGGAGACACTTGCACCCAAATAACACAAAGCATAGCATTAATGATCTTTTATTTTTATTTTGATAGTAGGTTCCCACTCATCATAAAGCTTTCTAGTGATAGAAACTTCCAGCTCAAGTTTTTCTTCATAAGATTGCATCAAAGCATCAACTATGTGTTTGCTGAAAGCTTTATTTTGACTATAAGCATGCGGAGAATTTAGTACGGATTGCAACAAGGAAATACAATCAATCAAAGAGCAATTGTCATAATTGAATCCCTTGAAATCCAAAGTAGTGGGTTCATCACTATGCAAAGTTTTGATCTCTTCACTCCCACTTTTAGCAATTTTAGCATCAAGATCTAAGAACTCCGAATCATTGGGACACCTTAAAGCAGAATCATCTCCAATCCTATTTTCATCAAGATTTATACTAGAAAACAAGGATCTAATAGGAGACACATCAATAACTTTCATATCTTCATCTTTATTTTCATGATAACTAGAAGAACACTGTCGGTGTACTAAAGTAGGGGTACCTTAGTATCCCGACTTGTGCACGGGCAGTAGCAGCGTCCCGTGGTCGGGCTCGCCACGCGCCCGCCAAGGCCCGCTCTGGATCCTTTAGAACCATTCAAGAACAAAGTATTCAAGTTAAAGAAACAAGGCCCCGGCAAGAGGAGCTTGCCGGGAAGGCCGTACCAGGCTCAGGACCATACCTTTAGCACAAGACCCTGGCAAGAGGAGCTTGCCAGGAAGGACAGAGCATGGCATTTCAGAAGACTCGCCGTGGCGCATCGCGCGCCCCGGCAAGGCCCGGAGAGCGACAAGCCTCCGGGCGCGGCAAGGTAGCGGCCGCGGCAAGGTGCTTGCCGCGGCAAGCTTTCACTGTGTGCCTGCGCTCCAGCTCATCTGGCCATGCGTCACCTTGGGGCCCTTCCAGGGGCACGTGGCGGATGGCCGTGCAGCCTGGGGTACACGGTGGCAAGCCACGATGACGAGGCTACCGTCGTGGCGAACGGAGACGCCCGGACGGATGCTTTTTGCACTGTTTGGGGCGACGGCGACGGGCATTCAATGCCCTTGTCCCCCACCGTCAGGGTTAGGTACAAAACACTGTACATCCACTGTTACAACTACCACCACTTTTACGTTTTTACCCTCACCTACGTTGCCACCTGTCGGTGACCCCTTTGACCTATAAAAGGAGGCCCATGCACAACGTAGAGGGGGTTCCGAGCTCTCGATCACTCCCACGCTCGGTGTAGCTAGCCTCAAGCACTGTAGATCTTCTTGCTCCCGAGCCAAGAACTCAATAACAAACCAAGGCAGGAGTAGGGTTTTACGCATCCGTGCAGCCCGAACCTGGGTAAGCTGCTCGCGTGTGCGCCTCGACCCGCTCTTTGTGCTCCCTCCGCTCCCTTGCCGTACCGAAAAGGGGCTTCGGTCCCATAGGTGTCCGTGGGCGATCAGCTTCCCCGACATCCTTGGCGCGCCAGGTAGGGGAGACCCAGACTCTACCCGAGGTGTGAAAAAAATGGCGGAAGAGGGCTATGTTGGGGGTGACTCCGACAAAGTTCTCGCACAGATGTGCGAAAACGGCCATGGTCAGGACTGCGTTCGGGGTGAAATCTAGAAGATGGAATCCATACGTGTTCATAACATCGCAGAAGAACTCGGAGTATGGAGGGCAGAGTCCGCAATGGAAGAACAGGGCAAAGTAAGGATAACCTCCCGGGAACATGTCGCAGGCTTCGGCGGGGAGAACCCTGGTGCGCGGGTGAGCTTTCATTTCCCTCGACCAGAAGAGGTAGTACTTGTCCTTCAGCTCCCTCGCGCCGAGCCTCGGCGGGAAGACCACCATCCTCTTCCGCATTTCTGCTAGCTTCGCCGCCCGGTCAGTCTTCGCAGTTTTCGCCTTGTCGCTCTTCGGGGCCATGGCGGGGACAGCGAGGGAGGCCGGCGACGCTGGGGAGGCTGGCGGCGGCGGAAGAAGGGTGGAGCTCAGCTCTCTTCCGACCTTTGTGGAGGAGGAGAGCGGCGGGGGTTTCTGGAGGTTGAAGACGCAATGAAGCAATGGGGGAAACTGCCCCTGTTTCCTCTGCTTTTAAGGGGGAGTGGGGGACGTTCCGCATTTTCCCATTAAAGAAACAGGCCACGATCTCTCCCACGACGCCACAATCGACGCGTGTCGTTAGGGAGGGACGCGGCGGATACGGAGGGGGATACGGCGCACCGTGGGCCGCGGGTGCCCGTGCACTGTTTTGGGCCTGGCCCAACAGCGCTCGGCACCGTGTGTGGCCCAGGCCCGGGGGCTCCTGTCGGTGTACTAAAGTAGGGGTACCTTAGTATCCCGACTTGTGCACGGGCAGTAGCAGCGTCCCGTGGTCGGGCTCGCCACGCGCCCACCAAGGCCCCCTCTGGATCCTTTAGAACCATTCAAGAACAAAGTATTCAAGTTAAAGAAACAAGGCCCCGGCAAGAGGAGCTTGCCGGGAAGGCCGTACCAGGCTCAAGACCATACCTTTAGCACAAGACCCTGGCAAGAGGAGCTTGCCAGGAAGGACAGAGCATGGCATTTCAGAAGACTCGCCGTGGCGCATCGCGCGCCCCGACAAGGCCCGGAGAGCGACAAGCCTCCGGGCGCGGCAAGGTAGCGGCCGCGGCAAGGTGCTTGCCGCGGCAAGCTTTCACTGTGTGCCTGCGCTCCAGCTCATCTGGCCACGCGTCACCTTGAGGCCCTTCCAGGGGCACGTGGCGGATGGCCGTGCAGCCTGGGGTACACGGTGGCAAGCCACGATGACGAGGCTACCGTCGTGGCGAACGGAGACGCCCGGACGGACGCTTTTTGCACTGTTTGGGGCGACGGCGACGGGCATTCAATGCCCTTGTCCCCCACCATCAGGGTTAGGTACAAAACACTGTACATCCACTGTTACAACTACCACCACTTTTACGTTTTACCCTCACCTACGTTGCCACCTGTCGGTGACCCCTTTGACCTATAAAAGGAGGCCCATGCACAACGTAGAGGGGGTTCCGAGCTCTCGATCACTCCCACGCTCGGTGTAGCTAGCCTCAAGCACTATAGATCTTCTTGCTCCCGAGCCAAGAACTCAATAACAAACCCGGCAAGAGCTTTGGGGCCCACTCCGGCAAACGCACCTCTTCAGAGTGTTGCGCTGCCGTCGAGGACGCACCATCGAGCTCCACCGGCAAGTGCAAGAAGGGAATGGCAGCTCCACCTGCAACCAAGAAGGTGTCCGCCAAGGAGGACGGCACTGGTGGTACCTTCACCATCAGTGCCACGCTTGATCCTAAATAGGAAAGCACGCTCGTTGCTTTCCTGCGGGCGAATGTTGATGTGTTTGCATGGCAACCGTCTGACATCCCCGGCGTTCCCAGGAAAGTAATTGAGCATAAGCTTGCCGTTTGTCCTCATGCGCGGCCCGTCAAGCAGAAGGTCAGGAAGCAAGTGGTGGAGCGCCAAGAGTTTATTGCTGAAGAAATCAAGAAGTTGGAAGCGGCAGGCCTTGTTAGAGGTGTTCTTCATCCCACGTGGCTGGCCAACCCTGTTGTCATGCGCAAAGCTAATGAGAAGTGGAGGCTTAGTATAGACTTCACTGATGTGAATAAAGCTTGTCCCAAAGATGCATTTCCCTTGCTGTGCATTTACCAGATCGTTGACTCCACGGCTGGATGTGAGTTGCTTTCATTCCTTGATGCATATTCCGGATACCACCAGATATTCATGGCCGAAGAGGATGAAGAGAATACCACATTCATTACTCCATGTGGCACCTATTGCTTCACACGCATGCCCTTTGGATTGAAGAATGCGGGCTCAACATTTGCAAGGGTGGCCCACACTGCTTTTGAGCCACAGATACACAGGAATGTAGAAGCTTACATGGATGATATAGTGGTCAAGAGCAAGGACAAGAATACCCTGATTCAAGATCTAGATGAAACCTTTGCGAACCTGCGCAAGATACAACTCAAGCTCAACCCCGAGAAGTGCGTGTTCGGAGTCCCCTCCGGCAAGCTTCTCGGTTTCTTTGTGTCCCAGAGGGGGATTGAAGCTAATCCCGACAAGATCAAAGCCATCGAGCAGATCGAAGCCCCGAAGTGCGTCAAGGATGTACGGAGGCTTGCTGGTTGTGTGGCTGCCCTCAGCAGGTTCATTTCTAAGTCTGCGGAACGCACCCTGCCGTTTTTCAAAATCCTGAAAAAGGCAGGTCCAATGAAATGGACTCCGGAAGCGGAGGCAGCGCTGCAAGACTTGAAAGGGTACCTATCCTCCACTCCAATACTTGTCGCACCTAAGCCGCAAGAGAAGTTGTTGCTATACTTAGCAGCAACCAATCAAGTGGTTAGTGCTGCGTTAGTAGCGGAAAGGGAGGCAGATGAGGAGCCCACAGCCCCGGCAAGCACATCCAGCGACAAGCAGGGGGCTTCCCCGACAAGCTCTGGCCCCGACAAGGGAGAGTCCGCGCAGATGCAAGAAGAAGTGCAAAAGAAGATGGTGCAGCGCCCAGTCTATTTTGTCAGCTCCCTCTTGCAGGGGGCTAGATCAAGATACTCTGGGGTGCAGAAGCTGCTTTTCGGCCTCCTCATGGCCTCGAGAAAGCTGCGCCACTACTTCCAAGCACATGAGATAACAGTGGTCACTCGCTTTCCGCTGAAAAGGATATTGCAAAATCCAGAAGCAACGGGCAGGATTGTCGAGTGGGCACTGGAGCTGTCAAGCTTTGGTCTCAAGTTTGAAAGTACTTCAACTATCCAGAGCAGAGCCTTGGCAGAGTTCATAGCAGAATGGACACCAACACCAGACGAAGAGATTGCAGAAACAAACGTCCCCGTCAAAGAAGCGAGCAAAGAATGGATAATGTACTACGATGGTGCCTTTTCGCTGCAAGGCGCCGGTGCTGGTGTGCTGCTTGTCGCACCCACCGGAGAGCACCTCAAGTACGTTGTCCAAATTCACTTTCCCAAGGAACAAGCAACGAACAATACTGCAGAGTATGAAGGTTTGCTTGCCGGCCTCAGAATTGCAGCAGAACTTGGGATCAAGAAGCTGGTTGTGCGGGGAGATTCGCAGTTGGTTGTCCGACAAGTGAACAAAAGCTACCAGAGCCCATTAATGGAAGCTTACGTCGACGAAGTGAGAAAGCTTGAAGAGCACTTTGAAGGCATACAAATGGAGCACGTTCCAAGAGCTCAAAATGATGTCGCAGACGGCCTGTCAAAGTGTGCTGCACTGAAGCTACCTGTGGAACCAGGGATCTTCGTGCTCAAGCTAACTCAACCATCCGTTACACCATCAGTTGGGCAAAGCAAGAAGAGAAAGTTGGTCTCCGGCGACTACTTGCCGGCAGATCTTCCTGAAGCCGCCGCCAAGGTCCCCAAGATCAACGACCAAGTTGCTGAGGAACGGTCTGCTCCCGCGGACCCCAGGGTTCGTACAGTTGAAGCAGGCGTTCCCGACAAGTCTTGCCCCGGCAGGGTTGCCGGGGAGCGTCCAGCTCCGGCAGAGCCGCAGGTTCTTGCCGTAGAAGCTGACGTTCCTGCAGCAGCACTGATGCCTTTAGTCCTTGTTGTTGAGCCTCAAGCTCCAACCTGGGCACAGCAAATTGTCCGTTTTCTTCAAACTGGAGAACTTCCCGAAGAGCTAGAAGAGATAGAAAGAATAACCAGGCAGTCAAGTATGTACCAGTTCGTCGGCAATGAACTGTACAGAAGAAGACTCAATGGTGTCAGATTGAAGTGCATCTCCCGGGAAGATGGACAGAAGCTATTGGCAGAGATACATGGAGGCATATGTGGCCACCACATTGGCGCAAGAGCACTTGCCGGGAAGGCGTTCCGGCAAGGTTTCTTTTGGCCAGAAGCCCTCCAAGATGCAACTGCACAAGTAACCAAGTGTGAAGCGTGCCAGTTCCATGCCAAGCAAATACATCAGCCAGCTCAAGCTCTCCAGACGATCCCTTTGTCCTGGCCCTTTTCGGTCTTGGGGCTCGACATCCTCGACCCCTTTCCCCGCGCAGTCGGGGGCTTTGAGTACTTGTACGTCGCTATCGACAAGTTCACAAAGTGGCCGGAAGTGGAACCAGTGAGAAAGGTGACCGCACAGTCAGCAGTCAAGTTCTTCAGGTCAATTGTTTGCTGTTTCGGAATCCTAACAGGATCATCACCGACAACGGCACACAGTTCACAAGCCGCACCTTCATGCAGTACGTCCAAGACCTTGGCGCCAAGGTCTGCTTCGCTTCTGTTGCTCACCCGAGGAGCAACGGCCAAGCGGAGAGGACAAACGCTGAAGTGCTGCGCGGGCTCAAGACAAGAACTTTCGACAGACTGCGCAAATGCGGAAGAAACTGGATTGAGGAGTTGCCGGCGGCTCTTTGGTCAATCAGGACGACACCAAATCGAGCCACCGAACAGACACCCTTCGCTCTTGTCTATGGAGCAGAGGCAGTTCTCCCCACGGAACTCGTATACGGGTCTCCTCGAGTGCTCGCTTACGATGAGCTCGAGCAAGAACAGCTGCGGCAAGATGATGCACTGCTCCTCGAGGAGAACCGTCTTCAGGCTGCTGTACGAGCTGCTCGATACCAGCAAGCTTTGCGCCGCTACCATAGCTGCAAAGTCAAGGCCAGAAGTCTCGAGGAAGGCGACCTTGTTCTTCGGCGTGTTCAGTCCGCCAAGAATTCCAACAAGTTGACGCCAAAGTGGGAAAGCCCTTATCGGGTGAGACAAGTCACAAGGCCCGGCGTTGTCCGCCTTGAGACCGAAGAGGGCTTACCGGTGAGCAACTCCTGGAACATTGAGCACCTTCGCAAGTTTCACCCATAAGGCGCGGTTGCCGTGATCCGCTCCGGCAACCACCTTTTGTACAAGTCTTGCCGCTGTCGCATGTAAACCTTTGTACAAAGCCGGGCGCAGACCCCATGCATCAGTAAAACTTTTGTGCCTTGCACAACTTGTCGTTTCATGCCTTTTCATTTCTCTTGCATGTGTTATCTGACAGTTTGTGCAGCACACACCCCCGGTAAGCAATAACGAGCCACAAAGCTCCATGCCTATGTTTCCTCCGTTTTTCTTTCTTTTCTCAAGCAGAAGAAGGATTCCTCGCGCACAAGTTTGCCGGGGGGG
>LR738712.1:704546454-704593167 GCA_902687465.1 Secale cereale
AGGAGACAGTGGTATGGACCAAGTGCCGTTCAAGAAAGCCTCGCCTTGACGGGAAGCAAACAACACAAAAGCTAAGTTGCCAAAGTTTGAGCATTCAAATTTTTAAAATTTTAAAGTTATCTTCCTTGAACGACCACACTTTGTATGGAAAACCTGTGCGCGGAGGAACCTACCCGTAGATAGCCGCGCCCTTATTTTGTTTCGAGCACGCTCAACGGCTTAAGTGAGCTGCGACAAGTGTCGCACCCTTACTTCGTTTTCGAGTTCGCTCAACGATCTAAGTGTGCTGCGACTAGCTGCGGCAAGGTTTCTTGCCAGTAGAGGCATTGCCAGCAGGCTGCTGAAGTCCCGCACTCAGCGCTCGCGGCAAGGGTCTTTTTGCCGGCAAGTTCCCTAAAAGCGTAGGGTAAAAGCATACAAAGTAAAGGAGTCGAACCAAGGAAATAACACTGCACTAACTACCCAAAATAAAGTTATATTACAAGATGACTTGTCGCTGTTCTAATAAACTACTGTCCATAACTTGATTGACAGCGACAAGGGAAGCAGAAAGGAGACAGCCTAGTCTACACGGCCGCCGTCGACTCTCCTGATCTTGCCCACCTTGGCCACGATGTGGGCGACACGAGCCTTCAGCGCTTCCTGGTCAGCGTCGGGCGGCAAGGTCCGGAGGACGTTGTCAAGATTGATCCCGGGGTTGCGGTAGACTATCTTCGTCAGCACTCGCTCCACAGTACCCGTGCAAAGCCTGCGCGCCTCGTCCGCCAGCTGCGTTGGAATCCTTTCCCGGAGCTGCTCGAGGGCCGGCGCTATTCCCCTGAAGAATAAGCTCAGCTTGGCGCTGTGAGGGAGGTTTGCGTCGGGGGAGTACCCGAGGTGCTCTGTCCCTAGCGCCGCCATCTCCTTGTCGATGTCAGCGGCGGCGGCGACGAGCCCCTCGGCCCACTGCTCCATCGTCTGCCTGAAGTTATTCTGCGTGAGGGCGGCGCTGTCCAACAGTGCCTTCTCTGCCCGGAGATCTTCCTTCAGTTTCGTCTCCCTGTTCCTGGCGCCGTCAAGTGACTCGGTGAGGGTGGACAGCTTCAGCTCCAAGTCTGCAACAGAATCCTTGGCGTCATTGAGTTCCTTGCCCTTGTCGGAGAGACGGACCTGCAGCTCCGAGTGGCTATGGGCGTCTTTCTCCCTCTCCAACTTGAGCGCGGTGACCTTCTCCTCGCTCGTCTTCAAGTTGAGCTCCAACTGTGCCACCCTCGCCTCCAAGTCCCTCTTGGCGGTCTCTACAGCTGCAGCAGCGTCCCTCGCTTCCTGCAGAGCCCCGCCGAGGGACTGCTCGCGCACGGTAAGGTCGTCCTCATGACTATCGAGGTCGACCTTCCGCTGCCTCAGCTCTCCTTCCCGCTGAGACAGATCTTCGGCGGCAAGCCTTTGCTGCTCCTCTGCCTCGGCCTTTTCGAGGACGAAAGCCTGGTGCGCCTCGGCAAGCTCCTCCCGCTCCTCCGCCAAAGACCGGAGGGCCGCCTGGTTGGCGGCACGGAGCTCCTCGGCGCGCTTCTCCAGATCGACGCCGGCCTTGGCAGCCAGGGCCTCCCGGGACTCCAGTTTGGCCTGCCTGGCGCAGTACAGAGCCAGGAGCTTCCGCAGGAGCTGCTCCTCTTCGGGCTCGCTGCTGCTGCCGGGCGCGTCGACAAGCCTCAGCCCGGCGGAGGCCAGGACTTCCCCATCGAAGACCTCTCCCTCCGCGGGCGCCCTCGACGTAGAAGCCCACGGAACTTGGATGAAGACCCCGTTGGCGGCCTCCAGATAGACGCCCGGCTCGGTCGCGGCAGCAGAAGGGTCGGCGGCCGGCGCAGCGTCCGGCGCTCCTGCGGCCTCAGGGCCGTCAGTGCGGTCGCCGGTCCCCTCCTCAGCTGCCGCGTCAGTGGCCGCGGCGGTCTCATCGACGGTGGCCTCCGTCTCCATCGGTTCCGGGGTGGTCGAGTCTGAAGGCAAGAAAAGAAGAAAGAAAGAAGAATTGTCAAGCAAATATCCAAAAAGGAAAAGTCAAGAGAAGAAAAACACAAGGGTTACCTGCGCGAGCCTCTTCTTCGACGGGGTTCCTCGCCGGGGGATCCTCCCTCGGCGGCGTGGTGGTAGCCCCCACCGGCGGAAGGCCGCTGACGCCTTCCCTTGGCGGGGTGCTCGCCCTTGGCGGAGTACCCGCCCTTGGCGGGGTACTCGCCCTTGGCGGAGGGCTCGCCCTTGGCGGAGTATTCTCCCTCGCCGGGGAGCTCCTCCTTGGCGGGAAGGCTGAGACGAGCGGCTCTTCGGGAGCAGTCTCTTGACGCTCCTGAGGCTGCGGCTCTGCTTTTGCACAAATCAGCAAACAAACAAGACATTAGCAAGGAAAAGAAGTCCACGCGCGCCCAACAAGTGAAGAAGTAAAAAGAAGACTCACGCTGGGGGCTGCTCTGCGGAGCAGCAGGCTGGTCCGGCAAGCTTGTCGCTGGCGCATCCCCTGCCGTTGCGACAGGCTCGTCCTCGAGATCGACCACCGGGATTTTGGCCCTCTTCGCCACCCTCTGGGCCAAGGTCCTGGAAGATAAACAAGATCAAAGTCAGGCAAAGAAAATTGAAGACAAGAGCAACAAAAATCAAAAGAAATAAGAGTTGCAAGTGCTTACTCTTCCTCCTCCTCGTCGGAACTAAGGACGGAGAAGTCGAAGTCCGCCGCGCGCGTCCCGGCACGAGGAGCCGGAGGAGTAGGCTCCCTCGGGCGCTTGGCGGGCTCCGGAGCAGTGGTCTGAGAAGACCCCGCTCCGGTCGTCGCCGAAGCCCGAGGGGCGGAAGGAACGCCAGAACCAGTTCGGGAAGATCCTCCTCCGCCTGCCGCTGAGGCGCGAGGCCCCCCTGGACGGCCTTGCTCGTCGTGGTGGCGCGCATCGAGCGACGCTGCGGCTGCTGCTGGACCGCCGGCCGCCTCGCCGTGTCAGTAGCCTTGCGGAGGCGTTTCTTTGGCTGAGGCGGAGGACTTGGTGGTGGCGGAGAACTCCCCGAGGATGAAGAGGAGCCGTCGAGGCCCAAAGAGCCGCCTGAGTCTTCTGAAGGGTCGCCCGATTCGGCGTCCTCCTCGGCGGGCTCGCTTGACTCTGTGCCCTGCCCGGCAGCCTCGCTCGTCCCGGCAGGCCTCAGCAGTTTGAGGATCTCTTCCTCCTTGGCCCGACTCACCGCATCCGCTGCATCCGCCTCGTCCAAGGAGTACCCAAACTCGCCCGCGGCCTCAGCTACGGCTGCCTCCTCCATCCTGGTGGCGATATACGCCAAATCTCGGTCGGTGGTGTCGCGGGTGAGACCCTTCTTCTCATCGAGATTGATCAGCAGCTCAACCAAGTTGTCGAAGAAGGTTTGTGCAGTTTCATCTGAAGGCGCCAGCCAAGTGGGGTCAACCCCGTGGGAGTCGCACAGCGGCATCGCCGCGCGGATAGCACTAAGTGACAAATTGTTACATAGCGGAACTACCCCCCGCGACGGGGCAAACCACTCTGGGTGCTTGGCGTCGTGCTTGAACAGCTCGCGGAGCATCCCCTTGAGCTCCAGGACAGTGAAGTTATAATTAAGGCCGGGGCGCAGCCTCATACAGTCTGCCGCGTTGCCGAAATCCCAAGCAGCCCTCTTCCTCTCCTGCAAGGGGGCAATGCGGCGGCGAAGGAAATCTGCCCCGACCTCACCTACAGTAAGGTTGGCTTGCCGGAGGCGAAGAATCCTAGTGAGAGCTATCTTCAGCTTCTCGTCCTCCGGGGCCAGATCACTCCAATCCTTGCCGCGCACTATTGCAGCTCGGCGCGGGAAAGTAAACTGCTGGGGTCCATCCTCCATGATCCAGCACCAGTCTGCCCTCCACTCCTCCCACTTGCCGCGGAGCTCTCCAATCAAGTACGCCTCTTTCTTATTGAGCCTGAAGATCCAAGAGATCCCACCAGACAGGGGAGACCCAGACTCTACCCGAGGTGTGAAAAAATGGCGGAAGAGGGCTACATTGGGGGTGACTCCGACAAAGTTCTCGCACAGATGTGCGAAAACGGCCATGGTCAGGACTGCGTTCGGGGTGAAATCTAGAAGATGGAATCCATACGTGTTCATAACATCGCAGAAGAACTCGGAGTATGGAGGGCAGAGTCCGCAATGGAAGAACAGGGCAAAGTAAGGATAAACTCCCGGGAACATGTCGCAGGCTTCGGCGGGGAGAACCCTGGTGCGCGGGTGAGCTTTCGTTTCCCTCGACCAGAAGAGGTAGTACTTGTCCTTCAGCTCCCTCGCGCCGAGCCTCGGCGGGAAGACCACCATCCTCTTCCGCATTGCTGCTAGCTTCGCCGCCCGGTCGGTCTTCGCGGTTTTCGCCTTGTCGCTATTCGGGGCCATGGCGGGGACAGCGAGGGAGGCCGGCGGCGCTGGAGAGGCTGGCTGCGGCGGAAGAAGGGTGGAGCTCAGCTCTCTTTCGACCTTTGGGGAGGAGGAGAGCGGCGGGGGTTTCTGGAGGTTGAAGACGCAATGAAGCAATGGGGGAAACTGCCCCTGTTTCCTCTGCTTTTAAGGGGGAGTGGGGGACGTTCCGCATTTTCCCATTAAAGAAACAGGCCACGATCTCTCCCACGACGCCGCAATCGACGCGTGCCGTTAGGGAGGGACGCGGCGGATACGGAGGGGGATACGGCGCACCGTGGGCCGCGGGTGCCCGTGCACTGTTTTGGGCCTGGCCCAACAACGCTCGGCACCATGTGTGGCCCAGGCCCGGGGGCTCCTGTCGGTGTACTAAAGTAGGGGTACCTTAGTATCCCGACTTGTGCACGGGCAGTAGCAGCGTCCCGTGGTCGGGCTCACCACGCACCCGCCAAGGCCCGCTCTGGATCCTTTAGAACCATTCAAGAACAAAGTATTCAAGTTAAAGAAACAAGGCCCCGGCAAGAGGAGCTTGCCGGGAAGGCCGTACCAGGCTCAAGACCATACCTTTAGCACAAGACCCTGGCAAGAGGAGCTTGCCAGGAAGGACAGAGCATGGCATTTCTGAAGACTCGCCGTGGCGCATCGCGCGCCCCGGCAAGACCCGGAGAGCGACAAGCCTCCGGGCGCGGCAAGGTAGCGGCCGCGGCAAGGTGCTTGCCGCGGCAAGTTTTCACTGTGTGCCTGCGCTCCAGCTCATCTGGCCACGCGTCACCTGGGGCCCTTCCAGGGGCACGTGGCGGATGGCCGTGCAGCCTGGGGTACACGGTGGCAAGCCACGATGATGAGGCTACCGTCGTGGCGAACGGAGACGCCCGGACGGACGCTTTTTGCACTGTTTGGGGCGACGGCGACGGGCATTCAATGCCCTTGTCCCCCACCGTCAGGGTTAGGTACAAAACACTGTACATCCACTGTTACAACTACCACCACTTTTACGTTTTTACCCTCACCTACGTTGCCACCTGTCGGTGACCCCTTTGACCTATAAAAGGAGGCCCATGCACAACGTAGAGGGGGTTCCGAGCTCTCGATCACTCCCACGCTCGGTGTAGCTAGCCTCAAGCACTGTAGATCTTCTTGCTCCCGAGCCAAGAACTCAATAACAAACCAAGGCAGGAGTAGGGTTTTACGCATCCGTGCGGCCCGAACCTGGGTAAACTGCTCGCGTGTGCGCCTCGACCCGCTCTTTGTGCTCCCTCCGCTCCCTTGCCGTACCGAAAAGGGGCTCTGGTCCCATAGGTGTTCGTGGGCGATCAGCTTCCCCGACAAACACGCTTTAATATAATCCTCTCTTTTAGCACGCATCCTAGCGGTTCTTTCTTTGCATTCATCAATGGAAATTCTCATGGCTTTGAGAGACTCATTGATATCATGCTTAGGTGGGATAGATATAAGTTTCAAGGAATCAACATCAAGAGTAATTCTATCCACACTTCTAGCCAATTCATCAACCTTAAGCAATTTCTCTTCAAGCAAAGCATTGAAATTCTTTTGCGAGATCATAAACTCCTTAACACTAGTTTCAAATTCAGAAGGCATCTTTCCATAAGAGTTGTTGTAGGAATTACCATAATTATTAGAGGAATTACTAGGAAAAGGCCTAGGATTAAAATTACCTCTATAAGCATTGTTACCAAAATTATTCCTACCAACAAAATTCACATCGAAAGATTCATTGTTATTCTCAGTCAAAGTGGACAAAGGCATATCATTAGGACCAGAAGAAGCACTCTTAGCAGCAAATAATTTCATAAGTTCATCCATCTTTCCACTCAAAACACTAATTTCTTCAATAGCATGCACTTTTTTTTGAAGATAAACAGTAGGGTAAAACCCCACTGCAATTTTTTTATATAATTAAAGAGCAGATAACAGGAAGTCATAGAGGCTTGAGATAAGCCTCCAAGGATAGAGTAATGAAAGAAAACTAAGCTAAGCTACTAAAAGAGAAAAGAAAATTACAAAAGGGTCTCAAGCCAAACAAAAAATTGTCCCTCATGTTTCTTCTTCATTCTAAATCTTAGGAGTTTTAGTTCTTCTAGGAAGATGAATTTCCACCCTTGGAAAGAAGGTGTAATGTGTTCAAAAACTTTATTGTTTCTAGTAATCCAGATAGCCCATGCACCAAGTATGATGATCTCCATATAGAAGGGGTAATTTATCTTGTCTTTGAGATCTTGAAAAGCTTCTAACACTGATAGGTTTGGTGTTCTTGTTGGGCAAATAAAGTCCCAGCATTGTTGAACAAATGGACATCCCCAGAATAGATGATGTAATGTTTCTTCTTGTAGACATCCATTGACTGCACAGTTGTACGCTTCTAGTACAAAGTTTTTTTTGTCTAAGAAGATTACTTGTGTTAACTCTGTCATGCAGTAATTGCTAGAAGAAAACCTTGTGCTTTGGTTGACATGAACTCTGCCAGATCCAGTTGAAGTGAGGAGGGGTCTGTTTGTATCCAATCAAAACTTTGTATGCTTTTGTGGATGAATAGATTGCATTTCCTCAAATGTAACTCCATGTGTCCAAACAGTCTATGAATTCAGATTGTCTCCTAGAGATGCAGATGTCTTCCATTTGTAAAAATTCTCCATATGCCTCTGTAGTTAGGGGGAGATAGAATAGATCTTGGAGGTATACTGTCTGCAACACTTGTTGTAAGTTTAACTGTGAATTTTTCACAAAAGAGTATAGGTGGTGAAACTTGTGTTTGAGAACATCCTGATGCCATAGGTCATCCCAAAAAAGACACTGACTCCATCTCCCACATTACATATGGCAATAGCTTTGTATTGTTGAATGAGAGCTAGATTTGATTTCCACCAAAAAGATCCCACCATGGTGTCTCCTGGTAGTTTACCATCAGTGTAGTATGTTTCCCATATCAAATGTACCCATGGAATGTCATGCCTGTTGAAGAATTTATGCAAGTTCTTCATTAGCAGTGTTTTGTTGTGTGTGTAGATGTCTAGTACACCTAGACCTCCCTGATCTTTTGGCCTGCACACAGTGTGCCAAGCAACTAGTGCAGGTCTTTTATCCTTCATGTCAGGGCTTCTCCATAGGCAGTGTCTCAGATATTTAATTATCTGTTTCTTTATAGTTATTGGTATATCCAGGCAGCTCATGAAGAATACTGTCGGGGATATACCCCCGCGGTATGAACCGTCCGGAATTGTAACCCGGCCGGTCTTGGCGTGTTACACTTGGTGATTCACTGGCGATCCGTTATCACCAGACGGTTTACAAGCAACCTGCCTAAATAATATTACTCACTGGTAACTCGGCGTATGAATTATGGATGACAAGGCCCAAGGCCCAGAAGGCCGGTTCATATTAATAGTGGGCCGGTTTAATAATAAAGCGCAAGGAATATTCTCCATAAAGGAAGCAAGACTAGGACTCCTTGTAATAGATTAATCCTAGTCCTATTAGGACTAGTCATGTAAAAGCGCCCCTTCAACATATATAAGGAGGGGCAGGGCTCCCCAAAGTGGACAAGCTTTAGACAAACCACAAGTAGATAAGTTTTAGAGGAGAGGTTTAGACAAGTTTCTAGGGTTAGACACCAAGAGCCGGTTTACCGGCGACACCATGAGGATCAATGAGACCTAGCCTCAAACAGCACGTAGGGCTATTCCGGATGATGTTTCCCGGGGCCCGAAGCTGTCTAAATCCGTGTCTTGCATCGCGTCTCTCGATTCCGCTCAACCCCTTCAAGCTACCACATAGTTGCGCGCCTCAACACTAAGTCCGTTGATCCGGACATCTGCCGTGTTATTTCCACGACAGTTGGCGCCCACCGTGGGGCCTGTGCACGGTGGTGTTGAGTTCTTGAAGGGATTTCTCCAAGGGATTGAGTTCACAATTTTTTCCGGATGAAGAATAATCGGTCTAAGAGGATCTACATCAGTTTGAAGATCATCGGTCTAGATTTACAATATTTAAACATCAGATGATGATTGCTCACGATGGATCGAGCCCCGAAGCGTTTCGCTAAGCGTCTTTTTTCCTGTTCAAGCCAAGGAAAAACCACATCAGGATTGTCGGTCAGCTCCTACATCTCATCGAAACCAACCATGATCCGGAAGGAAGACCCAGGCATGGACACGACCTCATGAAAACTTCGTCAGTGAATCGCCACCACAGCAAGCCGTCGTCGCCAAGATGCCCCTGCTCCGCCTCGCTCATCCTCTAACACATCGTCGCGGTCGCCAAGCGGCTGCCGCGATCTCAACTTATCACTCGGAGAGCTGGCCTCGTTTCGGTCGAGCTGCCAAGATCCGTCATCTCCGTGGCCCAAACCGTATCCGGGTTGCTTTCGGGCTGCTCCGCATCGGCCCGTCACTTCTGCCTCCGTGGCCTCGAGCGATCCCTTGTTCGGCCTCACCAAGGCGCGACCCGGACTCCTCGGCGACCACGGGACGCTCATTGCCTCCTATCCGAGTCGCCGTCGTGCCTTACCTCCCGTCCAAGTCGACGTCCCGCCTCGGGGTCCGCCTTTGTCCGAACCGCTGTTGCGTCTCACCTCCTGGAGCTGTCGCCGTTTGGATCGCGCTGTACTTTGAGCCGCCGCTTCCAGGGCTGGCCCCGCCCTCCGTCTCCGTGACTGGCTCCGCCCGGCCGGGCCGCCGGGTCTCCGTGACCATCATTGCTCCCCCAACAGTCGACTTCGCCTGCGCCTGGCTGCCGGGGCGCCGCATTCGCTGCAAGCCGCCGCCGCCATCTTCCATGCCGCCCGGGCTGCGAGCCGGTCGACTACGCTAAGGAAACGCCCCAGGCTGAAGTGTCGACCCGCCATCGCATCAGGCCGGCCTGGCCGTCTTGGTCGATGTCCCGTCTGCCTCGCCTGGCCGGTGCTTCTCGTTGGGCACCCATGCATGCAAGGGATCAGGCTAGCTGCCTGTAAAATAATAGGAGGAGCCAACAAGTAGCGATGGTACTATTCCAATTAGTACTCCACTACGTCATGGCCAAGTTATCTACAAACTCCAAATTGTTTCCTGGCCAAAACTGTTGCACGGGGAAGCAAACCAGTACCAGCATCCGTATTCATCTGCCAAAAAATATCAGGTGTTATTTTTCCTACGTATTTTAGTAGCACATATTGCCTTTTGTCAAAAAGCAATGACTGTGCTTTGTAATATTTTTACGCAGGGCGACTATTAAAAGAAGCAGCCGGTCAGCGTCAAGGTATGTCACAGCTTCAGGAGCAGGCGTGTTGCAGTTTACATCAAAGCGCCGGCCGGCTCGTCTGCCCGCGCCCGCGCGCTCCAAACGCCACGACCGACTTCCTCGCCAATGGACAAGCGCCCGCCACCGTTCTTTTGGTCCGGTCCACGATAATTCAACGATGTCCGCGCCCACGATTAATTCGCCTGCACGCGCCGGTTTATAATACCGCGGCCAAATCATCTGTTCTCCGGGCAAATCAGGTGATATTTATCCTATTTATTTTTTATTATTAATTCGTCCAAGCAAAAATTCCTCGCCCTGCGGTATTTCTATATGCAGGAAAATTATTTATTATAAAATGGTATTATACCACGGAGGTGGAGGCACGCCAAGCATTGTTCGACACAAGTGATCGTCGTTATTCCACGGATTCAAGCGCCGGTTCACAAACGCCGCGGCCGTCTCTTGTAACCGTACCGGTTCACAAAGGCCGCGGCCGTCTCTTGTAACCGTACCGGTTTACAACGCCGTGGCCGTCTCACGCTACAATACCGGTTTACAACGACGCGGCCGTCTCTAACGACCGCGCCGGCCGGCCCATCTGTTCTTCAAATAAATCAGGTGTTATCTCTCTTATATATTTTATCAGGATATTTTTTCTCTGAGCACGATTACTCTGCCCTATTGGTATTTTCATATACAGGTAAAATCATTGTTACACTGCGGGGATAAACACGCACTGGCCATATTTTACAACGGTGTTCTCCTTTGTGTCACATTACCTGATGAACGGACGGCCGGTTCATGCGTTCGCACCGGTTTAAAACACGGAGGATAACTCGTTCATCTCCGCCGGCTTACAATACCGCGGCCGATTCATATGTTTGCGCTATCACTGATGCGGCAGTCGTTTACTATCCACCCTGTGATCCGGTCTATTCAACGTACCGGTTCAAATACACTCAGGTGATATCCATCTACAATATTAATTCTCTTATTATTTATTATTTTTTTTAAAAAAAAACAAGATGCTTTGATCAGTCTATCTGGTTGTGCAGGGCATATGCACAAAGGAGCGATAGAACTCTCGGGAGCAAGAGATTATATCCGGTTCAGGAAAAGAAAAACCCCATAAAAAGAAAAACCTGCAGAGTCAGGAGGAACGTCAGAAGCCCCTGGGGACAGTGGTATCGCCCACACACCTCTTGAATGGCTATGTTATGAAATTTTGGGTTCCCTGAACAGTGGTATCGTCCACGTTCAAATGATGGCCCGGCCCCTGAGGACAGTGGTATCGCCCACACACCTCTTGAATGGCTATGTTATGAAATTTTGGGTTCCCTGAACAGTGGTATCGCCCACGTTCAAATGATGACCCGGCCCCTGAGGACAGTGGTTCGTCCACACACCTCTTGAATGGCTATGTTATGAATTTTTGGGCTCCCTGAACAATGGTATCGTCCACGTTCAAATGATGACCCGGCTCCCTGAACAGTTTTGAGCCTGGCAGCTCTTTGAAAAAGCCTCGACTACATGGCCTTATTTGCAAAAAATTGCATGTTTTTTTGGTGTTTGTGTTTTATAACCTTTTAAACCGGAGTGGAACAGCTACTCAAGTTGACCACATATCAAATTGAAAGTCTGGGTCATGAACACCAGCGAGAGTTAAACCGGCGTTCATCATAACCCGGATCGACCTTCATGATGAGCCAACAAATTGGCAGTACGTGATCAGTTATAATGACCGGTGTTTATTAAACTGGCCTGGTTTTGACTATAAGTCGCCAGTATGAGACAAAATAATGACCGGTGTTTATTAAACCCGGACCGATTGTGATCAAACATCATTGGAACCGGTCTTCCAACCGGATTATATTACTCAATAGCCAAACATGGCTGGATTCCTATTATGGTTATCAATATTATGATTGAGGTCTTCAAAGTCGCTTTCAAGCGCAATGGATATTATTTCAACGATGGAAGTGATTTATTCTACAAAGGAATAGTCCCGAGTTGCTGCAGGCTTACAACCCGGCACTTGGGGGCTATATTATTCAGATTAAGATTACATCAATTGCACAAGTCTCAAGCACACAAACAAGTTGTCTACTCGACACTTGGGGGCTAATGGGCAGTTGAAGCAGTAAAACAGCAGCAATTCAAAGACAAAAGTCTCAAGCACACAAGCAAGTTGTCTACTTGACACTTGGGGGCTAATGGAAAGGTCATTTGCTTCATCTGGAAGTACCGGTTCACCTTCTAAATATAGCTAAATCGGAACTTGGGGGCTACCAATCGCTCCTGTCAACAATTCAAGGTACACAAGTATTCATCCATTATATTGAAAGGCCCGTCTAACTCAGTTGGTAAAGCACAAAGCTCTTAACCTTGTGGACGTGGATTCAAAACCCACGATGGAAGTTACATTATATAATGTTCATTTCAGTAATTATAACTACAAAGTCCCTGCTCATTATTGCATAATAACCCGGCACTTGGGGGCTACATAATATGGAATATTCAGTTTCATAGTGATTGGGATGAACAATCCGGATTTCTTCAAGATTACGCAAGGCTATTTTTAATGGAGTATATACAAAGTCCCTGCTCATTATTGCATAATGACCCGACACTTGGGGGCTATAGGTAATATGCATATAAAGGAGGAACATCTTCAAATTCTCAGTTCTAGCAAATCAGATTAATTATGTGACCCGGCAATTTTGGCAATCATAAACCGGCAAGTTCTACATCTTCAAGCCGGCTGGATATCAGTTGAATATTTCAAAGACCAATATTTTTATCAAGTTAGAGAATTGAAGGCCGATTCAAGTAGATTCTGGATTTACAATATTTCTTATGCAAGCAAGTTGATTATGGAGCTGGTCTATTGATCCGGATTTTCTAGAAGAAGGAAGGATAAGGACTTAAAGATGATCAGGTGCCGGTTTACAAGAATTTATAACCCGGAGCACAACCTATCAATTTGTTCTTGTGTTTATTTTGCAGCATAAAGTTTACCATGGACACATCCAAGCTAAACTTGGGGGCTAATGTCGGGGATATACCCCCGCGGTATGAACCGTCCGGAATTGTAACCCGGCCGGTCTTGGCGTTTTACACTTGGTGATTCACTGGCGATCCGTTATCACCAGACGGTTTACAAGCAACCTGCCTAAATAATATTACTCACTGGTAACCCGGCGTATGAATTATGGATGACAAGGCCCAAGGCCCAGAAGGCCGGTTCATATTAATAGTGGGCCGGTTTAATAATAAAGCGCAAGGAATATTCTCCATAAAGGAAGCAAGACTAGGACTCCTTGTAATAGATTAATCCTAGTCCTATTAGGACTAGTCATGTAAAAGCGCCCCTTCAACATATATAAGGAGGGGCAGGGCTCCCCAAAGTGGACAAGCTTTAGACAAACCACAAGTAGACAAGTTTTAGAGGAGAGGTTTAGACAAGTTTCTAGGGTTAGACACCAAGAGCCGGTTTACCGGCGACACCATGAGGATCAATGAGACCTAGCCTCAAACAGCACGTAGGGCTATTCCGGATGATGTTTCCCGGGGCCCGAAGCTGTCTAAATCCGTGTCTTGCATCGCGTCTCTCGATTCCGCTCAACCCCTTCAAGCTACCACATAGTTGCGCGCCTCAACACTAAGTCCGTTGATCCGGACATCTGCCGTGTTATTTCCACGACAAATACTGAGAGTGATGTGAGCACTGACTTGACAAGGAGCAATTTTCCTGCTTGAGTCATGAAAATAGAAAGCCCTGCTAGTCTCTTAGCAATCCTTTTAACAAGGGGTAAACATTGCTCCACTGTTGGCTTGTATATACCCAATGGCAGTCCAAGATAGGTGAAAGGGAATTCTCCTCTGGCACATTGTAGGGTGTTTGTGAATAATTCAATTCTCTCCTCAGCAATGTTCAAAGGGACCATGAATGATTTGCCATAATTTACTTTAAGTCCTATTGCAGAAGCAAATGTATTGAGTAAAGCCTTCAGGCATAATAGTTGTCTAGTGTCTGCTTGCATGATCACCAGTGTGTCATCAGCATATTGTACTATTGGGAAGTGAGGACAAGAGTTGACATGGAGAGGTGCAGATAATAAGTTTAACCTCATTGCTTTGTTGAGAATGGATTGCAACATGTCTGCAGCTAGACCAAATATTAAAGAAGAGTATGGATCCCCCTGCCTCACTCCTCTTTTGATATAAATTTTCTTCCCAGGTACTCCATTCAGCAGCACAGAGGATGATGCAGTTGAGAAAATAGTTTTCATCCAGGAAATCCATTTGTCTCCAAAGCCTTTAGCTTTAAAAATGTCAAATATTGCTTCATGCTCTATTGTGTCAAAAGCTTTTTCAAAGTCTAGCTTGATGACTAAAATTTCCTCCCTTGATTTATGACATTGGTGAATATATTCATAAGCCCATCCAAGGCAGTCCTGTATCACCCTATCTTTAAGAAAACCATATTGATTGATATGAACCAGTTGCGGTATGACCCTTTGTAGTCTGTTAGCCAGAAGCTTTGTAATGATCTTCAGAACTCCATTCAGTAGAGAAATTGGTCTAAAATCATTTGGAGATAGAGGCACTTCTTTTTTAGGAATTAGGGTAATGTAGGAAGAATTGATACTTTCAAGGTTCACTGTCCCAGCATGAAATCCTTTAATAAGTTCATAGACATCAGCTTTGATTATATCCCAGCAATTTTTGAGAAATTCATTATTAAAACCATCTGGGCCAGGTGATTTATCTGCTGGCAGGTTCTTAACCACCTCATCAATTTCATCCTGGATAAAAGGCTTTTCCAGATCAATGAAAATCTGTGGATCCACAGTATTTTCATATAAATCCACTAGGTCAAAATGCATGGAATGGCCATTTGATTGCCCTAGTCTGGATTTAAATGCTTCCCATAGAATAGCTGCCTTTCCTTCATGGTCAGCGACCTCAACCTGATCTGTGTTTACCAACATAGCAATTATGTTATGTCTGTGGTTAATAGAGGCCTTTGTATGAATTTTTTGTGTGTTTTCATCTCCAAAATTTACACCTTTAATTTTCCCCCTTTGTTTTCAATATATTTTCTGGTTGTTGAGCATAGTTAATAGAAATTTCTTTAGCATGCTTCTGCAATTAGCTTCAAATACTGAAAGATCCCTGTACTCTTCAATCAAGTCCCAGAAGAAGAGAATATCATTTAGTTCTGCAATCTGCTTCTTATGGCAGGATAAACCCTTTGCCCATATCTTGAGTGCTCTTCTTGTATTTTTGAACTTTGCATTAATCATCTTAGCACAATCAGTGTGGCCTACTGGTATGTGCCATGCAGCCTGAACCACTTGCTTGAATGAACTATGATTCAACTAGTAATTTTCAAACCTGAACACTTTTGGTTTAGGAATATTTGTGCCAATTTTGATCATGCAAGGAAGGTGATCAGAAATAGGTTTGGCCATTGGAAGGGCAGTGGAATCTGGGTAACTGGTCATCCAAGCAGCAGATGTGAAAAACCAGTCAAGCTTCTCAAGTAGGGGACTGTCCTGCATGTTACTCCAACTGAATTGTCTTCCCTTTAGAGGTAACTCAATCAAGCCAAGTTCAAAAATAGCTTCATTAAACATTAGCATTTCATTGACATCACCCCCAGGTTTATTTCTGTCTTCAGATTTTCTAATGAAATTAAAATCCCCCATGACAATCCAGTCCACCTCACTAGGCATCTGGATATTGCCAAACCAACCAATGAACTCTATCTTATCTTGATGATTGCAAGGACCATAGATATTTGTAAGAATCCAAGTTTTGTGAGAAGTTTTGCAAGTGAACTGAATAGAAAGTGAGTATTTGTTCTGAAACATTAGCTCTCCTGAGAATAGTGTTCCATTCCATGCAATGAGGATGCCACCAGATGCTCCAATGGAAGGTAGATATTCAAATTTATTAAATCTCTGTGGGCAAACTTTGTGTATATATGCTAGATCAAAGATCTCTCTTTTGGTTTCCTATAAGCAAACAATTCCCGCAGCACTTTCCTCCACTTTTTGTCTTATTGCCAGCCATTTATCTGAAGAGTTAATTCCCCTGACATTCCAGTTTAGTATATTCCATGTTCTGTTGTTATTCATTGTGAACAAGAGATATATGTCTTTGAACCCCAAGGTCCATCCCCTGGTGTTTTTCCCAGCACTTGAAACTTTTTTGAGGCCCAATAAGAACAGAGCTAATACAAGAATACATTTCAGATGGAAATTGCAATAGAGCTCCTTTAATCCAAAGCCAAGGTAATATATGATATCTAATTGAAGCCCTGGCAGAACAAGTCTCAACATAATTAACCCCCATGAGAATGTAGCACAAGTCACATTCTAATCCATTACAGTCAACTAACAAAAGTTTCCTCTCATGGTAATCATACATAGTAAAACAGTTCATGATAGTAGGATTCCTTGCGGTCATATAGCCAGGATACTTCAGAAGAAAACAGTGAGAAACTCCGCAACTCCATATCTTCTGTTGTGATCTTCTCATCTTCAAGCTTTGTGAGAGTTGCCTTCCTCTTCAGTGTCCTTAGACATCTTGGCCAGCTCCGCCTGTCCCTTCTTTTTAGGCTTCTTGGAAACTTATCTTGCAATTCTTCCTCAGCAACCTTACAAAAAGATTTAGTGAGGTTTTTCACAACAGAATTCTGGATAACTGGTGGGATAGCATTGCATGGCAGACATGAATGAGCATTACAAGATTTTCTTCTATAGCCTTTATTATCTTTCTTAATCCTATCACTTCTTCTTGCCTCAGTTTCCACCATGGGTTCCTTCTCCCTTCTTTTCCTTGAGATGGCCTCCCCTAGTGGCAGTATTTTGTTAGGTGAAACTTGTTAAAGGGGACTGCCTACCCCACTGGAGGAGTGTGCTGCAGGGCTAACACCTTCATTCTCCTTGCCCTGTCCCAGCATGAAATCTTTACATATTGGTGCCTGGGAGGTAGAACATCCATCAGGTATATGGAAAAGCATAGATTCCTCTTGTTCACAATTAGCAGTGAGAATTTTCCAAACATCAGACTTTAATAAGTGCATTGTCCATCCAAATTTATCAGGTGTCAAAAGTAGGTGGATTATGAAGTTGAACCAACTTACTAGAATTTCAATTTTGAAAGTGCTTGCTGCTCCTTGGGTTGCTGGTGCAAAATGTTTAATCCATAGCCCAAGACCTTCATCAGAAATCAAATGAGAACCTTCAATAATCTCCAAAGCATGGCTTTGAGCTAAATCTTGTAATACAGACATAGAAGGGGTACTTGGCAGAGAAAAGGGGCCAAAGTTACCTTTATTGTTGGGGTCTGGAGAAGTGCCCACATGTGGGCTTGGAACATCTTCTTTGCCCTTCTCATCTTGCAGTACAGTCTGTGGAGTAGAGATAACATTCCATGTGTTGGCAGCAGCAAGAACATCTCCACTTGAGGAGCCTTTCAAAAACTCATGCTGTCTATCAGTGAGCTCTTCATTAGCAGGATTGCCAGAGCTTTCCTTGACTCCAGCTATCTGAAGCTCAGACCGAGGCTCTGCATTAGAGATAACAGGAACATGTTCAGGTTGTTGTTGAGAAATAACCATATTATTTAGAGGCTCCTCCTCTTCCTCAATTGTGTCATAGGCATGTGCAATGTTAAACAGTCCTTGCCCAAATTGAAGAGCTGGAACTCCTTGGTTTACTTCTTCACTGGCAGAGTGAGTAATATAGTGCAGACCTTCAGATAAAGACACAGTGGTGGTGATGCTACTGTTAGGAGCTCCCTCTTCAGGCAGAGCTGGAATTTCAACTTGCTGTTTGATGTCTACACACGCTTCTACTCTTGTAGACTATGTTGGGCCTCCAAGCGCAGAGGTTTGTAGGACAGCAGCAAATTTCCCTCAAGTGGATGACCTAAGGTTTATCGAACTCAGGGAAGTAGAGGTTGAAGATGGTCTCTCTCAAGCAACCCTGCAACTAAGATACAAGAAGTCTCTTGTGTCCCCAACACACCTAATACACTTGTTAGATGTATAGGTGCACTAGTTCGGCGAAGAGATGTTAAATGGCAAGTGATATGTATGGCAAAACAAAGTAATATAAATCTGTAATAAAAAGTGCAGCAAGCAAACAAGTGGTAAATGTGAGCACAAATGGTATTGCAATGGTGGAAACAAGGCCTAGGGTTCATACTTTCACTAGTGGGAACTCCCAACAACATTAACATAATCGAATCACATGATATTTCCCATAAAACATGCAAAGGGGACGCACTCGGAGGTCATTACTTCGTGGTCAAGAGAGGACGAGAATTATGTAGGGCTACAAAAGCACACCTCAAAGTTCGTAGTTCTCAATCTAAGGATTTCCCAATGTCACCGCGGCCATCCAAAGAGAGTCCCACAATCACCACAACATATCTAAAGGATAGTCAAAGACAAGCACCAAGAGACTCTCAATCTTCAATCAACACACAAGAGAGGAAATCACTCATGAAAATACTTTTCTAATCCATGTCCAATAGACCGCTGTCACCTTGGTCTCGGGGATTATACTAGATAAAGACAAGTGAGTACATCAATCCAATACATAGAGGAAGGGGAAACATCATGGGATCACCCTAGATTAACATAGCCTATGATCACAACGAAGATCACATCATGGGAGAGAGAATTGACCACATAGCTACTGGTAAGAACCTCAGCCCCGAGGAGGAACTACTCCCGCATCATGGAGGGAGGAAGCAACGTCGATGGAGATGAATCCGGGGGCACTTCCCTGTCCCGGCAGGGTGCCGGCGCAGGAATTCTGGTCCCCCGAAGCTTGTTGGCGATGGCGGAGGAGATCGGAATCGCGTCTGGAGAAAAGGGGTCCGGAATCAGGGTTTCCGCGACACGATGTAAATATATGCCAAAGGGGGGGCATCAGAGGGGGTCAGGGGTGCCCAGGCGCCCCCCCGGCGCGGACAGGGGGGGGGGGGGCGTGGGCAGGCCGCCTGGAGCCCCTGTGGGTCCCCTCCGGCCCTACTTTGGCCGCATGGAAGCTTCCGGAACGCTGATTTTTTATATAATTTTTCTGGATTTTTTCTGGCAGTTCTCGTAATGTGAAAACCTGAAATACAAAAACAGCCAAAAACAGAAACTGGCACTGGGGTGCACTGAGTTAATAGGTTAGTCCAAATATGATCAAAAGTGTATGGAAGTGTATAAATAACATAGCAATATCACCCAAAAGAGGCATGGAGCAAGCAGAAATTATAGATACATTTTGGACGTATCACTGTTGCAGGGGAGGAACTTGTATAGGCTGTGGAAAAACCCAATGCTGCTCCTGCTCTGCTTGCTCTTCCCATGCATCCCAGTCTTCATTTGGGGCATGGATATTATGGTTTGGCAAAGGCTGGAATCATGGAAAGTCATTTGCATTCTACGGAACAGGGTGTGGATCCACACCATCAGGTGGGATGGGGTCCTCATCTGCAGGCCCACCACCCAACAGTTCCTCTAGCAACACTTCAACAGAGCAGGTCCAAGAATCTTCCTCAAACTGTTCTCCCTCGGACCATCTGATGCTTTTTGGAATATCCTCTAATTCTGTTACTCTAGCTTTAACCAGGATTTTGCCTTTGAGCGCATCCTCTTTCTCCCAGCTAATGAGTTTGCCCCATTTGGAAATAGCCGAAGTAATATCTTCAGTGTTGCAGAAGTCAAAAGGGACTCCCACAAAAAGCAGCCAACAGGTCCTGTTAAAATGAACCCTGCGCCAATTCCGACCTTCATTGTGTTTGGAGAAGGAAATGAAAACATCTCCGAAAGCATGTGGGCCTTGTCTAATAAGCCTATCTCTATCCCTCACATGTCTGAATTGCACATACGCCTCTCCAAATGGACATGGCTGAATTTCTCTGAAGCCTACTTGAACTTCTTCTTGAAAAAACTCTTCCAAAACTTCACGAACATTAGGAAAGAATACCTCATCGGGGTGCGGATGGATATTGGCAATCGCCCAATCTTCATGTCTTCTCGCACGACGAGGTACTATGACCGAGAAACCCCCTTTCTGCCTTCAATCGCCTGAACCTGGAATCCATGCGGTACAAAAGGCTGCAGGTCGATGGGGATGTTGGCCATCGAAGACAACTCCGGCAGGGAGACGACCAAAGCTCTTTCCGTCGATAATGGCAGTGATGGCGAGCTTGCCGAGGCTGGCGCAGAGGTGGAGGCAGAAACAGAGGTGGAGGTGGAGGCAGAGTAGGCAAGTGAAGTGGAATGCGAGGAGGCAGGTGACGGTCTCGGCAGAAAATCCTTGACTAGTTCCTTAAATGATTTCACCTGCCTAATCTGCACCGCCGGCCCAAGACAGCGAAACCAGGTCTCAACCTCTCCGTCGGCCCATGCATTCTTGGGTGGGCTGGGGAAAGAGCTAATTGGGATGAAAGGCCATAGCCCAGGTAAGCAAATTTTGGTGCAAAAATGAGCGTAGTGACCGTTGGCCCCGCATGCATGGAAAATCATGTGATTGCGTGCAACGAAATGCTGTGATTCATTACGTGCCAATTGGGGCCTGACCGGGGCAGTATTAACCGGGGCCTGACCGAAGCTATTCATTACGCGCCAATTGGGGCCTGACCGGGGCAGTATTAACCTGCGATGAATTGCGGTTAATGCCTTGACTAATGCCCTCATGATTGTAACCCGATAATCGCTCGAAGACTGATCTACCATCTCTGACCACCGTGGAATAGCTCCGGTGATCGTCGGAGTGAGGAGCAATGGCCTTGCCTGCCCTACCCACGAGAGTCCATTCTTTTTCGAGCTCAGCATAGAAGAGAGCTTCTTCCCGACGCCAGTTTGGCCTCCAAAGTTCCAAAGACTAAAAACCAATTCAAAATCCTTCTCAATAATTCTGCCCGCATTGTAAATCTCAAACCCAACTGACTTAGAGGCTACCAAGAATTTATAAGATCTGTCCCGAAGGTGACGAACTCGAAAACCTTGAGCATAACCGCCAAACATGGCAAGAAGGGAAGTACTAACCATATGAACATCAAGCTTGAAAGTTGCTCTGCAGAATGAGACTACCATGTTAAATTCTTTCTAGCGAAAACCCGGAGAGAACACCACCGGATGACCAAACTTTGTCCTCATCTCCGCTTGAAACTTCCTCCCACGGTCGAAGTTGAGATCATACGGCCCCATCTTGCGTGAAGGGTCGCTACCAAGGCCGGAGTGGCCACTGGTAGGATCTAGGTGGTCGCCGGGGCCGGAGTGGCTACCGGCGCTAGGGGAGGAGCGCTAGAGGGGAGGTGCGTCGGCTATAAGCCTGATCTTGGAGTTTACTTGACCATGATAATCATAATTGGTGGATTTACTATTGTAGCATGCACTTTTTTACTAGTAGATCTTTCGGTGTACCATTGAGAATAATTAACCATAATATTATCTCGGAGTTTGGTAGCTTCTCCTAAGGTAGTTTCCATGAAAGTGCCTCCGGCTGCCGAATCTAAAAGATTTCTAGAAGCAAAATTCAAGCCAGCATAAAAGTTCTGAATAATCATCCATAGATTCAAACCATGTGTAGGGCAATTACGTATCATCAATTTCATTCTCTCCCAAGCTTGTGCAACATGCTCATGATCTAGTTGCTTAAAATTCATAATATCGTTTCTAAGAGAGATGATCTTAGCAGGAGGGAAATACTTCGAGATAAAAGCATCTTTGCACTTATTCCACGAATCAATACTATTTCTAGGCAAAGAGGAAAACCAAGTTTTAGCATGATATCTAAGTGAAAACGGAAATAACTTCAATTTAACAATATCGTTATCCGTATCCTTTTTCTTTTGCATATCACACAAATCAACAAAGTTGCTTAGATGGGTAGCGGCATCTTCAATAGGAAGGTCGGAGAATTGATCTTTCATGACAAGATTCAACAAAGCAGCATTGATCTCACAAGATTCAGCATCAGTAATAGGAGCAATCGGAGTGCTAATAAAATCATTGTTGTTGGTATTGGAGAAGTCACACAATTTGGTATTGTTCTGAGCCATAGTGATAAGCAAGCAATACAACACACACAAGCAAACAAGAAGCAAGCGAACGATAAACACACGGCGGAAGAAGGGCAAATAAAACGGCAATGGTGAAGTGGGGGGAGAGGAAAACGAGATGCAAATAAATGTAATGCGAAGGATAAGGGTTTGTGATAGGCACTTGGTATATGACTTTTGCGTAAGCCTCCCCGGCAACGGTGCCATAAATTCTTCTTGCTACTTCTCGAGCTTGCGTTGTATTTCCTCGAAGAGGAAAGGGAGATGAAGCACAGTAGCGTAAGTATTTCCCTCAGTTTTTGAGTACCAAGGTATCAATCCAGTAGGAGACCATGCGTGAGTCCCTCGCACCTGCACAAACAAATAAGAACTTCACAGCCAATGTGATAAGGGGTTGTCAATCCCTTTACGGTCACTTACGAAAGTGAGATCGGATAGAGATGATAGTTTATATTTTTGGTATTTTTGGTTTATAAGAACAACAAATAAAAGCGATAAAAGTAAAGTAGATGTAGATTGATATGTTGAGAATAGACACGGGGGCGATAGTGTTCTCTAGTGGCTTCTCTCATGATAGCGATATTCTACGACGGGTAAACAAATTACTATCGAGCAATTGATAGAAAAGCGAATAATTATGAGACTATCTAAGCATGATCATTGTATATAGGCATCACGTCCGAGACAAGTAGACCAAAACGATTCTGCATCTACTACTATTACTCCACACATCGATCGCTATCCAGCATGCATCTAGTGTATTGAGTTCATAAGAACAGAGTAATGCCTTAAGCAAGATGACATGATGTAGAGGGATAAACTCAAGCAATATGATATAAACCCCATCTTTTTATCCTCTATGGCAACAATACAATACGTGCCTTGCTGCCCCTACTGTCACTAGGAAAGGACACCGCAAGATTGAACCCAAAGCCAATAACTTCTCCCATTGCAAGAACTATAGATCTAGTAGGTCAAACCAAACCAATAATTCGAAGAGACTTGCAAGGATATTATGAGCACACATAAAAAGTTCAGAGAAGAACCAAATATCTTTCATAGATAATCTTGATCATAAACTCACAATTCATCGGATCTCGACAAAGACACCGCAAAAAGAGATTACATTGAATAGATCTCCTTGAAGACCGAGGAGAACTTTGTATTGAGATCCAGAGAGAGAGAGAAGAAGCCATCTAGATACTAGCTATGGACCCGAAGGTCTGTGGTGAACTACTCACAACTCATGGTGAGGGCGATGATGATGATGATGATGATGATGAAGAACTCCGTGATGGATCCCCCTCCGGTGGAGCTCCGGAATAGGCTCCAGGATGGGATCTCACGGGAACAGAAGGTTACAGCGGTGGAATTAGGGTTTTCTCTCTATTCATGGAGGTTTTGGGGTACGTAGACTTATATCGGAAGAAAGAGGACACCGGGGGAGTCACGGGGGCCCCATGAGGCAGGGGCGCGCCCCCCTTCCCATAGTTATTAGCGCGCCCCACCCTCGTGGGCCCATCGTGGCTCTTCTGACGTGGTTCTCAAGTTCTTCGTGCATGATTTTCCCCAAAAATATCTCTCGCGAAGGTTTCATTCTGTTTGGACTCCGTTTGATATTCTTTTTCTGCAAAACCCTGAAACAGACAAAAAACAACAATCTGGACTAGGCCTTTGGGTTAGTATGTTAGTCCCAAAAATGATATAAAAGTGAATGATAAAGCCCATTAAACATCCAAGACTTCATAAATAATAGCATGGAACAATAAAAAATTATAGATACATTGGAGACGTATTAACTTGCAAGGATATTATAATCATACATAAAAGATTTCAGAAAAGAATCAAATATTGTTCATAGATAATCTTGATCATAAACCCACAATTCATCGGATCTCGACAAACACACCACAAAAAGATTACATCGAATAGATCTCCTCGAAGATCGAGGAGAACTTTGTATTGAGATCCAAAAAGAAAGAAGAAGCCATCTAGCTAATAACTATGGACCCGAAGGTCTGTGGTAAACTACTCACAACTCATTGGTGAGGCTATGGTGTTGATGTAGAAGCACTCCGTGGTAGACCCCCCCTCCGGCGGAGCTCCGGAACAGGCCCCAAGATGGGATCTCACGGGAACAGAAGGTTGCGGCGGTGGAATTAGGGTTTTCTCTATTGCCTTGATGTTTTCAGGGTACGTGGACATATATAGGAGGAATAAGTACGTCGATGGAGCAACATGGGGCCCATGAGGGTGGGGGGTGCGCCTGCCCCCCTGGGCACGCCCTGCCCCATCGTGGGCACCACGTTTCTTCTCTGGCTTGTACTCCAAGTCTCTCGAGAAGATATCGTTCCTAAAATAACTCTCCCGAGGGTTTCATTCCGTTTGGACTCTATTTGATATCTCTTTTGTGCGAAACACTGAAATAAGCAAAAAACTGCAATTTGCACTCGGCCTTGTGTTAGTAGGTTAGTCCCAAAAATAATATAAGAGTGTATAATAAAGCCCATTAAACATCCAAAACAGAATATATAATAGCATGGAACAATAAAAAATTATAGATACGTTGGAGACGTATCAACCAGCACCATCTCCTCTCAAACCTTAGTTCATCTCTTGTATCCAATCTTTGTATCAAAACCTCAGATTGGTACCTGTGGGTTGCTAGTAGTGTTGATTACTCCTTGTAGTTGATGCTAGTTGGTTTACTTGGTGGAAGATCATATGTTCAGATCTATTATGCATATTAATACCCCTCTGATCGTGAACAATAATATGTCTTGTGAGTAGTTACTTTTGTTCTCGAGGACATGGGAGAAGTCTTGCTATAAGTAGTCATGTGAATTTGGTATTCGTTCGATATTTTGATGAGATGTATGTTGTCTCTCCTCTAGTGGTGTCATGTGAACGTCGACTACATGACACTTCACCATTGTTTGGGCCTAGAGGAAGGCATTGGGAAGTAATATAGATGATGGGTTGCTAGAGTGACAGAAGCTTAAACCCTAGTTTATGCGTTGCTTCGTAAGGGGCTGATTTGGATCCATATGTTTCATGCTATGGTTAGGTTTACCTTAATACTTCTTCTGTATTTGCGGATGCTTGCACTAGAGGTTAATCATAAGTGGGATGCTTGTCCAAGTAAGGGCAACACCCAAGCACCGGTCCACCCACATACCAAATTATCAAAGTAACGAACGCGAATCATATGAACGTGATGAAAACTAGCTTGACAATAATTCCCATGTGTCCACGGGAGCGCTTTCCTTCATATAAGAGTTTGTCCAGGCTTGTCCTTTGCTACAAAAAGGATTGGGCCATCTTGCTGCACCTTATTTACTTTTACTTTTTGTCACTTGCTACCAATTACCTTATCACAAAACTATCTGTTACCAATAATTTCAGTGCTTGTAGAAAATACCTTACTGAAAACTGCCTATCATTTCCTTCTGCTCCTCGTTGGGTTCGACACTCTTACTTATCGAAAGGACTACGATAGATCCCCTACACTTGTGGGTCATCAGTGGCTGACATGTGGGGCCCACCCACGCGCGTGGAATAAATGGGAACGGAGGATGTGGTTGGGTGGCCGACACGCGGGCCTGAGCCGGACATCGAGAGAACGCGTGTGTCATACGGACACGAGGCAGGCATATTTTGTGTTTGCGGTTGCGCGTTGGGTCGTGGTTTTCAGTCTCATGGACTCTAACGGACACCAACAGACGAATTGGGGCGCTGCGTTGAAGTTGCCCTAAGAGCATCTTCAATAGCATCCCAATAGGGCACACAAAAGGTAGTTATAGGGCATAAAAAGTTGGCATGTCACAAAAAATCAAAAGATTATTTTTTGGATCACCTGATTTTTTTCCTCGAACAACAACTCTATAATAGGACACCACTTTACTCCAACTGCTACCCAATATAGGTCACCAACCACATCATTTGCACCACAATTGCATACATATTGAGACACAAACATGAACTTTGCAAAACACAAAGTCACATATCAAAATTAACTTCAAATCCACATAGAAAATTAACTTCAAATCCACATATTAAATTCAAATGCAACCATCCGTCATAGTGTATCACCAACACAAAAAAAGTGCATAAAACAAAGGAATGGAACTAGGGATGTTTTTCCACATGTTATTTCCACCACTCCTCCATGAGAGTTTTTTTGAAGATCTTCATGTGTATCGACATCTCAAATGTCATGGTACACCTCAAGAAAGCGTCTAATTTGGTATTCCTTTATATGCGGTTGCACGGGTTTCCCCATGAGATCGTAGAAGGTGTGATTCAAATCTTTCCCACGCTTATTCTCAATGATCATGTTGCGCATGATCACGCATGTTGTGGTGATATATCAAAGGATCTCTTTCCAAAACCTAGCCGGTCCTCGGACAATAGCAAATTGGGTTTGCAAAGTATCAAAATCCCTCTTCACATCTTTCCTAGCGGCCGCCCGAGCATTATGAAAGTTGACTTCTTTCTTGCCCGAGGACTTCAAATTGGCTTCACAAAAGTAGACGACTTTAAATATATCCCTTCCGCAAGGTAGTAGCCCATGTTGTATATGCGACCATTCGCTTGGAACTCCATCGATGATGATTCTCCATTGCCTAACTTGGCAAAGAGAGGTGATTGTTGGAGCACATTGATGTCACCGCAAGAAAGGAACATCCCAAAGTATGCATGCCAAATCCATGTTTCTTTATTGGTCATGGCCTCAAAAATGATGGTGGCATTCTTCTTGTGCCTTTTGAACTGTCCATGCCATGATGCATGACCGTTCTTCCACCTCAAGTGCATGCAATCAATGGAGTCAAGCATACCTGAAAAATCCATGGGCCATATTCATCTCCAAAAGTCTCGTTGTGTCCTTAGCATTGGGTGCTCTCAAATACTCTGCCCGAACACGTCATGTTGCTTCACATAGTTGGCAATGTGAAGGAACAAATACAGAGACATACTAAACCGGTGGTGAAAGTATCGCTCTGGATAGGTTGGAGATGGACCAAAATAGAGGCGCATCAAAATTATTGTGCACCTCTTGTCTATCCCTCTAAATCACCCCGCGCGCGTAAATGGAACCACCGTGCTTCGTCTTCTTATTCTTGTGCATCATCAAGGTCAAAGCAATGCCCTCATCTTCGGTCATGTCATATCTCTCTCCGGACAAGGAATCATCTACATCAAGATCAAAGAAGTTTTGAAGGGGTCCATCTAGGTACCCACATGGCTATGTAGGTACATTCAACACAAGTTTTGAAGGGGTCCAAGTGGGCTTTGATTATGGCAGCAGTAATCGTAAATAAGATGATGACTTAAGCTTTGGTTTTAGCCTATGATATGATCGTAGCTAACACCTTATTTAAAAAGAGAAAATCTCATCTGGTGACATTTAGTAGTGGTCAACACTCTAGCCAGATTGATTTCTTCCTCTCGAGAAGAGGAGGACAAGCGTGACTGCCTAGATTATAAGGTGATACCTACATAGAGTTTTGCCCCCTTAATTATCTTTCTGTTGAGCAATTGATGGAAAGGGGGATGCCCGGTTGGAAAAAAAATTGTTACAGTTACTAGCCGCAGCGAGTAAACCACATGAATAAATTACATATATGAAACATTCAAATAGAGAGATCCATTGTATAAGTTCAACCAGTGATTACGTAATATATTAACTTGAATTCTGGTTATATCAACTAAAGATAGATGTCAATGGTACCAATATTTTCAAGAAACAAAGGGCGACCAAAACTAACTCTTCAATTCCGTTGAAATTTCCATTCATTTTCAATCCCGAAATCTAACAAATGTAATAATGCATCGCTTAAATTGTGTACAATTATACTATGACTCCAGAACATGGCATGCGTGCCATCAGCACAAGGTAGCATCTAGAAGAATGGTATTCAGCACGATCAAACTCGTGGGAAATAACATAATATATGTCATGCTTTATAAGCCCTGCTTTGCATATGCTTGATGCTACATTTTCAGTTCATAAAAGCGCCCTTTATTCAAAAGGTAAAGCAGAAAATACAAACCACAACTCTACAAGTTGGGCAGGACCGGAGTTCTTGGCCACTGATTTTACATGACCTTGATGAACTATTCGTACTAACCACAACTCCACAAGTGATATACACTTCCCTGTGCTGGCTGAACAATACAGAAATACATACCACTCCCTCTGTTCCTAAATATAAGTCTTCTAAGAGATTTCACTACAAACTACATACGGATGTATGCAGACATATTTTAGAGTGTAAATTCACTCATTTTACTTCGTATGTAGTTCATAGCGAAATCTCTAGAGCATAATTGGTTTGATGCCAGCATTTGGCATTGCCAATATTTGGCAAGCCAACATTTGGCAAAACCAAAAGTTGCCAAAACTTGTCAACTTTTTGTGAGATAGGCAAGAAAAGTTGGTAGCCAATCAATCACTAGCCAATATTTGTCCATTTGGCATTTGCCAAATATTGGCATGCCAACTTTTGGCATCGAACCAATTATGCTATTATATTTAGGAACGAAGGGAGTAGTATATATTGTACTACATAAAAACACACGAGGTTATGCAAGATCTCTGCTCAAAGCAAAAAAATCAAAAATCGACCTTCAACTATTACACTCTGATCATGCGTACGTGAAATGTTCTAGAAAGCCGGGAAAACCTTGTTGATCATCCAGAGAATAATTCCCCATATGAGTTCATTCTCTCTGGCATTCACCTGATGCTCATGGCTTCTCGCACTGATGTTTCTTCTCTCAAACTGGCTCCTGAGAGCAACGGCCTCCACTGCCTCGTACACCATTATTTCTCCCTCTCAAGATGCTGATGCAGATGCTTAGCTAGTTTGACACAGAGTGAAGAAAAGACTGGTTGGTTTTTGTTGGGAAGACTTGAGGATCCATCGATCTCTCGACTAGAGAACTTGGTGCTGGAGGAAGGCAGGAAGGAAGAAGGAGCTGGCTGGCTTGGCAGCCAAGGTATAGTACATTTACAGGAAGATGAAGATGCAAGGAGGATATGTCTGCCATGCGGGGACTCTGTCTGATGGAGTCATGGGTCAAATAGCCCAAGCAGTACGTGTGATGACGACGACGTCTGAAATCATTTGAGAATGTTTCGTGGCTGCCACGTTTCGACACGAGTAGTTCCAGCAGCAAAGCAGTGTGTATCACTTGTCTCTATTATTTTTGCAAGAGTTGACGCCTTTGGCACCGACGCACCATAGGAAGCAACCGCTACATATTTTGAGAAAAATTCACTACAGGTCCATTAACTTGCACTAGAGTTAGCTTTAGTCCCTGTGGTTACAAATACCCGCAATACGGTCACCAAACTTGCTCTAGGGGGTCATCTACGGTCCATTATACGATTTCCTATACGTACGCGCTGAGCTGGCTCAAGTCAACGGCTGCCAACTGTGTGCTGACTGCCACATGCGCTTGCTCGCTCGAATACGCAGGGAACTAGTTTTTTTTGCAAAACTGGCAGTTATTAAAAGATCCCCCACCTGGTCGGATCGAGCCACCTGGTCGGGTCGGACCGAGCCACTCTCTCCCCTGCTTCTCCTTCTCCCCTGCTTCTCCTTCTCCCCTGGTTCGTCGTCGCTGCCGAGGTGGTTCGTCGTCTCCGGCGTGGGCAAGTGTGGCGACGGCACCATGAGCTCGTCGTTGGACACTGCGCCGCCGCCGTCCGCGCCATTTGGGAGGGGCCTACTTGACGTCCCTCTTGCACCGACGCGGCATGACGAGCATGCCTCGCCGCCCCTCTATGGTACGTCCCCGTCGCCGGCAGGTTCTGTACTCGATCTGTCCATGAAAGCTCCGGGGAAGAGCTTGCGTTCGAGTCAATTGCGCACATGTGCTAGGGTTTGGGCTATTTCTCTCCCTTTTTCCACGAACGGTGTAGGGTTTTAGCAGCGGACGTTGAGCAGGGCCACAGATCAAAGCTAGGGTTTCTGATGGGCTATGGATGTTGTATTTGGAGATGATCTAGGGTTTGCAGAGCAAAATTAGGGGTTGATTTTGGAGCATGCAAGGGGAAGGCCATGCTCACTTCTCCCATGTTTCTTTGCTTTATATGTCCTGGTTTTTTTTATCATGATACGAAGATGATCGTTTTGCGCATGAGATGATTGTTTTGCCCATGAAAGATCATATATTTGTTCTGTGTAGGCCATGAATCCGTGCTTTCTTTCTGCAACATGTATGAAATTTGCTCTGTAAGATAACTGAATTTAGTACAATATTGAAATGTCTGAACTTGATTTAGTACAATAACTGAACAATGACACCGAGCATTAATCAGTTACATTACTTTACTTTACTGCTTGTTTTGGTCCAATTACATTACTTTACTGCTTGCTCAGTACCCTTGGTTAGGTCCTGCTTAATCAGTTAACTTAGCTACTGGTGGTTTGATACAGTAACTGAACTTTTGGAGTTAACTGAATATTTTCATCTTGACTGAACATTCATAAATGTCTTTGTTTATCTTGTCTGAACATTGCAACTTTGAATGTTTTGCAGGACTAAGCAACCAGTTCTCTGTTGAGGTCATACATGGAGGCTATTTCCTTTGTGCAGGCAAGCATAGGGATTGCCACAAAGGCCACTCCATTTGGTATGACTACTGTGGCATAGATAACTTGACACCTACTGTTGTTGTTAGTCTGGTGGAGGAAATTGGGTATGAGTTTGAGGGCAGGATCAGGGCTTGTTGGTGTGTTCCTGAATTGACAGTGTATAGGAATGGATTAAGAGAGATTAAGATAGGGGACAACACTATAACAGAAAACATGAAGGATTGTGTTCTGAATGGCAACCACTTCCAACAGATTTTCCTTGATCATGGTGAGAGCATGCGATCATTTATATCTCATGTTCCTGCTCACTCTGATGATGAGGATCCTCCAATTGCCAGGTTCAGTGGCATTAGGCCAAAAAAGGAGAAGGCACACCAACATCAAGAGGAGCAGGCACAAAAGCAGCAAGAGGAGCAGGCTGAGCTCCCTCAAGTGGAACAGGAGCTGCCTCAGCATGATCAAGATCATGAGCAATATGAAGCAGAGTCAGAAAGTGGAGCAGAGTCAGAAGAAAATGATTTCATACCAAGTCCACCCCAGCCAGGAACTTCGTACCTTTCATCTCAGTTTGGGTTTAGGGCCAAGAAATCATCTAGGTGTTTGAACATGGATGCAGCAGACATAGTTGGTTGTTCAGTAATGCAGGATTCAGATGAAGATTACATTCCACAATTTGTTGATTCAGACATTGATCTGCAAGATGATGATGACTTGTTTGACAAAAATGTTGATTGTGACAAAGGCAAAGGTAAAGCAGTCCAAGAAGAAGATGATGATCCTACTGAAGATGTGGACATGTGCTTGCCTTCATCTGATGAAGATAAGGTTAAGCTGAATTTCAAAAGTTTTAGAGAAGATGACCTGGCTAAACCAGAGTTCAAAGTGGGTCAGACATTTGCTAGTGTTGAGTTACTGAGGAGGGCTATCAAGGAGTATAGCTGTCATGAAAGGGTTGACATCAAGTGCCCTAGAAATGATAGGAAAAGAGTTAAAGGCATTTGTGAAGATGGGTGTCCATGGTCTTTGTATGCATCATTTGATGGGAGAATCAACTGCTTCATGATCAAGAAGTATAACCCAAATCATACCTGCATAAAGAAATGGAGTGTCTTCACTGCTCCCTTCATGGCAGGAAAGTATCTTGATTCATTCAGAGCAGATGAAAACATGAACATGAAGAATTTTTCAAGGGTTGTTCAGAAGGACTGGAACATGACAACCACAAGGAGCAAACTTAGAAGGGCCAGGAGACTAGTGAAGAAAGTCATTGAAGGAGATGAGTTAGAGCAGTATAACAGTATGTGGGTTTATGCAGCAGAATTCAAAAGATCAAACCCAGGCAGCTCTTTCTATGTAGGTGTCAATGATGTCATATTTGGAAGTTGTTATTTCTCTTTGGATGCCTGCAAAAAGGGTTTCATGCAAGCCTGTAGGCCTGTCATTTGTTTGGATGGATGCCACCTGAAGACAAAGTATGGAGGTGTTATGCTGTGTGCTGTTGGCATGGATCCTAATGACTGCATTTACCCTCTAGCTTTTGCTATTGTTGAGGTAGAGAACACTGACACATGGAAATGGTTTCTATCAAACCTGAAGAGTGACTTGGGAATTCTGAACACAGAGCCATGGACTATAATGTCAGACAAGCAAAAGGGGCTGACCAAGGGAGTGAGGCAGCACTTTCCTGATGCAGAGCACAGACACTGTGTTAGGCATATATGGCAGAATTTTCGGCAAAGACACAAAGGAGATGTTCTTAAGAACCAATTATGGAAGTGTGCAAGGAGCACAACACCAGAGCTGTGGGCTGCAAGCATGGAGGAAATGAAGGTTATCAGCCTAGAAGCATACAAATGGCTTGAGCAGCTACCACGCAACTCTTGGGTTAGGGGATTCCAAAAAGACTTGGTCAAGTGTGATATCCTTCTGAACAACAACTGTGAGGTTTTCAACAAATATATTCTTGAGGCCAGGGAGATGCATCTTAGATCAATGATTGAGAAGATCAAAACCCACCTCATGGTCAGATTCTACAACAAAAGAAAAGAGGCAGAGAACTGGCCTGGTTCTGTATGCCCAAAAATAAGAAAAAGAATTCAAAGGAATATAGAGCTGGCAGCTACATGCATGGTTTCAGGGGCTGGTGATGACATCTTCCAGGTTGACAATAGGAGCAAGACATACATTGTTGACCTGAAGGAAGAGAGTTGTACATGCAAAAGGTGGGATCTTAGTGGAGTTCCATGCCACCATGCAATTGCATGCTGCAGACATGAGATAATTGACCCAGAGAGTTTGGTGCACTCCTGCTACAGTATAGAAGCATTCAACTTAGCATACAAGCCAATTATCAAGCCTTGCAGAGATAGGAGTGAGTGGCAGAAGATGAGTGCTTGTGAAATCAAACCACCTGTCTATGAAAACAAAGTTGGGAGGCCTTCAAACAAGAGTAGGAGAAAACAACCTTATGAGATTGAAAAGAAAGATGGCACAAAGGTATTGACCAGACATGGAAGCACAATAACATGTCCATACTGCCATGAACAGGGCCACAACATCAAAGGATGTAATACTAGAAAAGCTGGCATTTTGCCAAAACTACAAGTGAGAAGGGGGCCAAGGGCTATTCCTGAGGATGTGTCTGATGATGAACCAGTTATGCCACAACAAGATGGTGGGCAAGTCATACAGGAGGAGGTTCATGTCACACAAGATGATGGGCAAGTCACACAGGAGGAGGTTCATGTCACACAAGATGATGGCCAACTTACACAAGAGGATGTCAATGCCACACATAATGATTGCCCAGTGCAGCAACAAGAGGATGAATATGATACACCAGTTGTTTTTCAGGTAAATTCTAATCTTTTTTTTGTCCATTTCTTTTAGGTTGTATTTAATATGATACACCAGTGAGGATAGCATGTGATGATTGGCTGTGCATAGGTGCAAGACTTTGGATGTACAATGCTTCTTAAGATGCAACAGTCTAGGCCTGTACCTAGAGAAGAAACAGAAGGCACTCTGCCAGATTCATCATTCATATTACAGGCATCCAGTTCTCAACCTTCAGCACATACTACAACAACTACAAATGGTGGCAACCTGACCATGAAGTTGTTGAAGATGAAAAGAGACAAAGAAAGGGAGATGGCAGCCAGGAGAGATGAAGTACTAGAGGTAATGAATGAGATGACAGAGAGGAGAGTAGAGGAGGCTGAAGCAAAGAGGCAGGAAATTGCTATCAGGAGAGCAGAGAAGGCATCCAGAAGAAGAAGAGCAGCAAAAGAGAAGAAGGCTGAGGAAACAACAGCAAAGATGGAAGCTTCATTAGCAAGAAAAGCACCATTACAAGAAGAGAAGGAGGCCAGGGCAATTGAAGCAATTGCAGCTAAGGCAGAGGCAGCAATGAAGAGAAGAGAAGAGCAAGAAGCAAAGAGAGCTATGGCATTGAAGAAAAAACAAGATCAAGAAGCAAAGAAGAAACATCAAGAAGATGCCAACTGAAGAAGAGTTGAATCAGTTTGCCCAAGTGCACCAACAAGAAGTGGACGTGTGCCCAAGAAGAAAAGAGTCAACATGTTTGATGAGTTCAGATGAATCAGTGATCTTGCACTTGTAATTCAGTGATTTTTTGGCAGGAACTTAAATCTGAGTGTTTCAAATTAGCAGAGCTCAAATGTAGTTCATTCAGTGAAGAAACTAATAGAGCTAAAATGTAGCTCATTTCAAATGTACCAAACATAAGTAATCTAATGCAAACTGAATTTGATGCAAACTGAACTTGATGTAGCATTGCATTTTTGTTACTGTGTCCATCTTTGCTGAATTTGAGGCTCACTGAATTTTTATAACTGAATTTGTATTGCTCAATTTGCTGCAAACTGGACATATGTACCAAATTTTGTTTAAAGAAAAAAAATAAAAAATCAAACAAAAAAAAGTTTTGCCTAGGTCTCAAACCCAGGACCCATGGTATTGAACATTGGGGTGGATGCCAGTGGGGTAAGTAGTAGTGCTTTGATCAAGGGTAGGTACTAAACTAACTATAGTAGTTGCTAGGGCCCATGCCTTTTGTAGCGACCAGACCTCAAACAGTCTGATCTCTGTGCATCAGTCTCATCCCTGGATCAGTAATGCTGACACGCACAGTACTTGAAGGATTTATAACAGAGTAGCAATCACACACTTATTACATCGATAGTCCAATGATGAATTTATTACAATAAATATGGCTGAAGGCCATCTAATACGATAACAACGGAAGGCTTGGAAGATAAGTGAGTCCATCAACTCCAGCGGCATCACTGAGTATAGAACCACGACCTAAAAGGGGCATCTTACTCGTCGTCTGAAAAGTCTGCAACATGAAATGTTGCAACCCGAAAAACGGGTCAGCACATGGAATATGCTGGCAAGGTAACACAAGAGATGCAATGAAAGTAAAGCTATACTATATGCAATATGGCTGGTGGAAAGCTCTATGGTTAAGTTTTTGTGTAAAGCCAATTTTTCCCTACTTCAAAGGAATGAATTTTAATTAACTATCATGGTAGTTGAAACATCGTTGAGAAGATAGACATCCTCTCAACCCCAATTAAAGTTCATCATTAAACCCAACAAAATTAATTAAAGTAACATGTTGATATGCACATGATAATACAAGTACTAGATACTCAAGACGTCCATAACCGGGGACACGGCTAATCATGATCAGTTTGTACACTCTGCAGAGGTTTGTGCACTTTTCCCCACAAGACTCGATCACATCCGTTTGGTTTCTCGCACTGCATGGCGTTTGAGAAACGGATGACCGAGACACAATCTTTCCGGAGAGGTCCCCTTAACTAGATAGATAGGCCGGTACACCTGCAAAACCCAACTACATCTGCTAGCCCATCATGGAAAGGTTTCCCACAACTTACTCAACTATGCGAGAGCCCATATTGGCATGTGGCTGCACACGGAAGTTTCTAGTATGAAAAATCTCATGATCCCTTTGAGCCTGGGTGGCGGTCCAAAAGAAAAATAGGCAATCCTGGAATACCCAGATGCCTCAATCCACCCAGATGTGTATTAATGTTACCACCTTAAGTTGAACCATTAATTAACAACTCACATCTGTCATGGATTTCACTCACCCAATCCATGTCTACGAGCATAGCATGTCCTAACAGCAAACGTAGAAGTGACTCCCAAGGGTTTGAATGTAATGCAGGTAATAGGTACTACCTCAACTACTTCCCAATCCCACAAGTTAATTGATCCTACTCATGCAATGTGTGAGGGTTTGACTAATGCAATGAAAACTGGGTAATAGGAAAGTATGATCAAAGTGTTACTTGCCTTGCTGATGATCCGCAAAACCTAGAGACTCAAAGTAGCAAGCGGCGCACTCCGAGTACTCTATCGCAATCAAACAAGCATACAATAAGTACTTAACTAATGCACGGGTAAAACTCAAATAAGAGATCTAACCAGAAAGTTCAACTTAAGAACTCCGGTTTGCAAAAAGAATCAACTCGAAAGAAGCAACGAAACTCAAACTGCAAAAGAAACGAGCTCCGAATTACTAGTTGACCTAAAGTTAAATTTTACAGTAGCCAAAACTTTGTTCCAGTTGATCTAACGTAAAGAGGGCTTCGAGACGAAGATCTGGGATTTTGAATCACCTGATTCCGACTCTTGAGCGAAAAGAAAAACGAAAAACAAGATCAGGGCAGAAATCGTGATCGGAATAACCGCGGATAAATACCCCGAAAAAGAAAAACGACGAACAGGCTAACGAACGAACGTTCGCTGTCTGCGGTTAACTAACGAAAACCGTTCGTTAAAACGAACGTACGGACAAACGTCCGCTATTTAACTAAACCGGCGGAAAAATAAAAACCGAACCGATCTATTCTAAAAAAATAGATGTAGGTTTTCCTAAACAAACCGATCGGTTAACCAAAAAAAAACTACCTCAACTCCGGCGGACTCCGGCGGGCGGGGCGGCGGCGGCGGTGTCGCGACAGGGCGGCGCGGCGGCGGCTGGGCGGCGGCAGCGGCGGCGGAGGCGGGATCCGGCGGCGGCGGCGAAAACCGGCGGCGGTGGCTAGGGTTTCGGGCGGGCTGCGGGGCGAGGCGAGGCTTTGGGCCGGCAGGGCTGCGGCTTATAAAGCCCAGTCTCCCGACCCTGTACGAGACTAGGTCGGTTTCCTTTTTTTTAAAAGAGTCCCGACATAGAAAATTAACGAAAGAAATACCAAACGGACTCCAAAATTCCCGAAATAAATTTTCACCGTCCTCTAATAATATTTAGGACAAGGTGAACATTTTTCCCGTACCTAAATGCAATTTTGGAAAACGCGTATTTTTCCTATGCAAATAAATCCGACAATAAATCCAGAAAAAATACCAAAAGTGATTTTAATATTTGTCCTCCAATATTTCTGGTATTTTGGAGAAGTCATATTATCTCCGCTCATATTTGGTATTTAGAAATATTTTTAGGAGAGAAAAATAATTAGAATCACACTGTCCTCGTACCGGTATTCGAGTGAACTCAAATACGAAACGGTAAAATTCCCAACTCTCTCCGTAGGTCCTTGAGTTGCTTAGAATTTCTAGGAACTCCACGAACAAAAATGCAAAAATATGCAGATGTAAATATGATCTATGTATAACATTCCAAATTGAAAATTTGGGATGTTACAAACCTACCCCCCTTAGAATGAATCTCGCCCTCGAGATTCGACTTGGCTAGAGAATAGGTGTTGGTGGTCCTTGCGTAGATCATCTTCTCGTTCCCAGGTGGCTTCTTCCTCGGTGTGGTGACTCCACTGAACTTTGCAAAACTTGATAACCTTACTGCGAGTAACTCTGCACGAAAATTCGAGAATCTTAACAGGCTTCTCCTCGTAGGTCAGATCACTGTCCAACTGAATTGCTTCTAGGGATACTATGCCTCTAAGCGGTATATCGGCCATCTCCGCATGACACTTCTTAAGCTGCGAAACATGAAACACGTCGTGCACTCCTGACAATCCTTCGGGCAATTCCAACTTATAGGCAACCTCTCCCATGCGTTCCAAAACACGGTAAGGTCCCACAAATCTCGGGGCTAACTTCCCTTTAACTCCGAAACGTTTAACTCCTCGCAGAGGCGATACTCTCAAGTATGCTCTATCTCCGATCTCATAGGTTATCTCCTTGCGCTTCGAGTCTGCATAACTCTTCTGCCTGGACTGAGCTACCTTCAGTCTATCTCGAATCAACTTCACCTTCTCTTCAGACTCTTTGATTAAGTCTGGTTCGAACAACTGTCGGTCTCCAACTTCATCCCACGACAACGGTGTTCGGCATCTCCTTCCATACAATGCCTCGAACGGTGCCATCTTCAAATTGGCTTGGTAACTGTTGTTGTATGAGAACTCCGCGTAGGGCAAGTTCTCATCCCAACTAGATCCATAATCTAATGCACATGCTCTTAGCATATCCTCCAAAATCTGATTTGCTCTCTCCGTCTGTCCATCTGTCTGCGGATGAAACGATGTGCTAAACTCCAGCCTGGTACCCAAAGTTTCATGTAACTGATTCCAAAACTTTGAGGTAAAATGGGTTCCTCTATCTGATACGATGCTCTTCGGAACTCCATGCAGACATACAATTCTGGTCATGTATGTCTTTGCCAGCTTTGCACTGGTATATGTGGTTTTCACAGGGATAAAGTGGGCTACCTTCGTCAATCGGTCTACTACTACCCAGATTGAATCATATCCTGCTTTGGTCCTGGGCAATCCGGTGATAAAATCCATGCCAAGCTTCTCCCACTTCCATTCGGGTATTGGCATAGGTTGTAACAATCCGGCGGGCTTCTGATGTTCCGCCTTCACTCTCTGGCATACATCACAAACTGCTACATACTCCGCAATATCCTTCTTCATACCGGTCCACCAGAAAATATCCTTCAAATCCAAATACATCTTAGTATTTCCTGGGTGAATCGAGTATGGTGAATCATGGGCCTCTTGTAAAATCAACTTCCTGATCTCCGGGTCATTAGGCACATAGATTCGATCCTCAAACCATAAGGTGTCGTGTTCATCCTCACAAAAACCTTTAGCTTTTCCTTCGCTCATCCTCTCCTTTATAGCGACAACCTCCTTGTCAGCTTTCTGAGCTTCTCTGATTTTATCCATCAGAGTAGACTGGATTTCTAATGTTGCTACATAGCCTCTCGGAACTATCTCCATACGTAGTTCTCGTAGGTTCTCGGCTAACTCCTTTGGAAATCCTTCCATCATTAGGGTATTGACATGGCTCTTACGGCTTAGCGCATCAGCTACTACGTTAGCCTTTCCGAGACGATAATGCAATCTCATGTCATAATCCTTAATGAGTTCCAGCCATCTCCTTTGCCTAAGATTCAGCTCCTTCTGAGTGAATATATACTTCAAACTCTTGTGATCCGTATATACTTCACAATGGTTCCCAATAAGAAAATGTCTCCACGTCTTCAGTGCATGCACTACGACTGCTAATTCCAAATCGTGGGTGGCATAGTTCATCTCATGAGGTTTCAGTTGTCGTGAAGCATACGAAACAACTCTTCCTTCCTGCATAAGAACTGCTCCAAGTCCTGGATGTGAAGCGTCGCAGTACACCTCATAATCCTTATGTTGATCTGGCAGAATCAACACAGGGGACGAGACCAACCTTTTCTTTAATTCCTGGAAACTGGCCTCACATTCTTCTGTCCAAATGAACTTGGTGTCCTTCTTCAACAACTCCATCATTGGCTTTGCAATCTTCGAGAAATTCTCGATAAATCTCCGGTAGTATCCTGCAAGTCCAAGAAAACTCCGGATCTCTCCAACCGTTGTTGGTGCTTCCCAATTTGTCACAGTGTCCACCTTAGCGGGATCTACTGCTATTCCTTCTCCAGATATAACATGTCCGAGGAATCCGACTTCCTTCAACCAAAACTCACATTTGCTAAACTTGGCATATAACTGATGTTCTCTGAGCTTCTCCAATACCAAACGCAAATGCTCTGCATGCTCCTCTTCATCCTTCGAGAAGATCAATATATCATCTACGAACACTACGACGAACTTATCCAAATACTCCATAAACACTTTGTTCATCAGGTTCATAAAGTATGCCGGTGCGTTTGTCAGACCAAATGACATAACGGTATACTCGTACAACCCATACCTAGTGGTAAAGGCCGTCTTAGGTATATCTTGTTCTCGGATCTTCAATTGATGGTACCCTGATCGCAGATCGATCTTGGAAAATATCTTAGCTCCTTGCAATCTATCGAATAGATCATTGATCATCGGTAATGGGTACTTGTTCTTGATCGTTACTTCATTCAATCCTCGGTAATCAACAACCATTCTTAACGATCCATCCTTATTCTCCACTAGAAGTACTGGTGAACCCCAAGGCGAAGAACTTGGGCGTATGAATCCTTTATCCAGTAACTCCTTAATCTGTTTCTTTATTTCCTCCAAATCCTTTGCGGGCATCCTATATGGTCTCTTAGAAATTGGCCCGGTGCCTAGCAAAAGTTCAATAAAAAACTCTATATCTCTATCCGGTGGCATGCCAGGTAACTCCTCTGGAAACACATCCGGATAATCCTTCACTACTGGCACTTCCTCCTGAACAACTCCCATGGGAGAATGTACTTGAGTCCTTGTAGGCGAATGCCTAGATACATACTTAATCCTTTTTCCCTCCGGGGTGGTGAGCAAAATAGACTTACTGGCACAGTCAATGTTACCTCCATACTTCGATAACCAATCCATACCTAATATCACATCCAGTCCTTGAGATTCCAATACTATTATGTCAGAGGGGAAAGTATGGCGTCCTATGATCAATGGCGTCTGAAAACATCCTTGGTGTGCCATATAATCTGCTCCAGGTGAACTTACTAACATGGGGGTCTTAAGAACTCGGGTGGACATCCTATGTCTATTTACGAATCCCCTTGAAATATATGAATGCGTTGCACCAGTATCGAAAAGAACTATTGCGGTAAATGTCTTAACCAAAAACTTACCGGCAACAGCGTCTGGTTGCTCTTCTACCTCCTCCACGGTCACGTGGTTCACTTGTCCTTTGTTGAACGGGTTGGGCTGCTTCCCGGTGCTTCCATTGCCGTTCCCATTCTTAGCTTCTGGGCATTCATTGGCATAATGTCCAGTCTTCCCACACTTGTAACAAGTGACATGGCTAAAATCCCTCTTGGTGGGTGTGGACTGTGTAGGGCGGTTCTGGTTTCCATTAGCTCCATTCACATTCCCATTGCCATTGCCATTCTTGGTGCCATTGTGGTTGTGTGAGCTACTTCCTCCATGGGTATGCTGAAACTGTTCTACCGCTTTAGGGGTAAAACGGGGCTTCTGCTGAGCTCCAGAATTATACTTTCCTTGCTCATACTTCCTCTTGCGACTCTCAATCTGTTGATGCTTCCTTTCAATCATCAGGGCGCGGTCAACCAACTCCTGGTAGTTATTGAAAGTTGCCACCATCAACTGTACACTCATCTCATCATTCAGCCCTTCCATGAATCTCTCGTGCTTCTTGGCATCTGTGGCCACATCATCCGGGGCATAACGAGACAGGGTACTAAACTCATCCACGTAATGGGCCACAGTACGATTCCCTTGGCGCAAATTGCGAAACTCCTGCTTCTTCATACTCATGGCTCCAATTGAGACATGGGTGGTACGAAAAGCTTGCTGAAACCGATCCCAAGTCACATTGGCTACGGGGTAAGTGGCTGTGTAATTCGCCCACCATGATGCGGCTGGTCCAGACAACTGGTGTGCGGCAAATCGCACCTTCTCAGCCTTCGAGCAATTGGCGGTGGTCAAATCCCTTCCAATCTTGCGTAGCCAGTCATCAGCCATAATTGGTTCGATGCTGCTAGCAAACACGGGTGGTTGCAACCTTAAGAAACGTGTCAGGTTGTTGATGGGCCTCGAACCCCTCGTTGGTTACCCCAAGTGGAAGGAGTAAGATGCAGTAAGTAGAAGTGTTTTCCCCTAGCAAAGATGCCAAGGATCGAATCCCCAGAGACTCCTAGGTTCAACAAGTAGGTGTCAATTGCTAACGGCACAATTAGCAATCAACGTGGACCTGCACACAGATACAAATAACTTTGCTCCCAACGAGTACATAGAGGTTGTCAATCTCTCCGGCCTTGTAGTTCACAAAGGGTTAAAAGCAATATGATAGTAGTGATAAATAGTGTTTTGCAATAGTAAGTAAAATAGCGAAAAGTAAAATAGTGGATGTGATCAATGATGGTAATATGGACCGGAGTCTCATGATGTTCACTAGTGATGTCTCTCTCCCAAAAGACGATAAAACAACTATGTGAGGTAAACAAATTACAGCTGGGCAATTGACAGGACCCACGAGCGCATACAAATGCTGATTACATTGCAAGAAAGGTTGAGGTTCAAAGCATGGGCGGTACGCCAAAGTAAGTAGACCGAAATCCATCAATATCTACTACTAATCATCCACCTTGAGATATCTATCCAGAACATCTCGCTGGTATTAAGTTGCGAGTCCCACCCATAGTGTAAACTCGATGCAACAGACAACTGCATTAAAAGAACTTTGCGTAAAGTAAACAATCCTTGCACCCGCGGGCACAAGCACCGTTGTTTTCCCCCTTGTGGCAACAGCACATCCCCTAGACTCATGTTTCTGTCACTCAAGCTAGTCATCGAGGGGCATGAACCCACAATCGAGCATAACGTTCCCTCTTGGAGTCACTACCTACTACTCGGCCAAAGCAATAAGTAACAACGGAGAACATGCAAGAATGACTTATGAACTAAAATATAAAAGAGGTGAATCAAATATATTACTCAAGATCAATCTGAACATAATCTCATAATCCATTGGATCCCAGCAAACTCAACATAGCAATAGCATAAGGATTACATAGGTGCCTCGATCATGTAGGGCAGCTCACGAGGACTAATTAGTGAAGCACAAGAACGGGAGGAGAACATCACATAGCTACTGGTCATGGACTCATGGTCCAAGGGAGACTACTCACGGGTCATCCGGGAGGCATCCATGGTGGTGCAGAAGCTCCCGGTGGTGATCCTCCCCTCCGGCAGGGTGCCGGGAAGAGTTCCCCTGGTGCTCCCGATCTTGGAAGCGGCGGCGGCGGCGGAACAGAGATGGGATCGCGAAAAGAAGTCCTGTTTCGAGGGTTTCAGAGAGTCCTTTAAATATATGCCAAAGTAGGGCACCGGGGGCTCTCGGGGGCCGAGGCGCCCCCCGGCGCGGCCCAGGGGGGGCGTGCCCACAGGGCGCCTGGAGCCCCTGTGCCCCCCCCCCCAGGTTGCCCTTCGGACGCAGTGTTGTTTCCGGTTCGCTGATTTTTTATATAATTTTTCTGGATTTTTCTGGGCAGTTCTCGAAACGTGAAAACCTGAAATACAAAAACAGCCGAAAACAGAAACTGGCACTGGGGTGCACTGGATTAGTAAGTTAGTCCAAATATGATCAAAAGTGTATGGAAGTGTATGAATATCATAGCAATATCACCCAAAAGTGGCATGGAGCAAGCAGAAATTATAGATACGTTTTGGACGTATCAACATCCCCAAGCTTAATTCCTGCTCGTCCTCGAGTAGGTAAATGATAACAAGAATAATTTCTGTGGTGACATGCTATTAACCATATAGGACTTTCTCATAGTCATATGACAAAAGCTTACTGAGACAATGATTCTAAAGTAATTAAGTTGTCTCAAGAGAAAATCACAAATGACTGAAAGTTTTACAACATGAAACTGAAACATCAAAAAGATTTGCAATGAACATGATGTGCAAATATGATAAAGTGATATCTAGCTTGCCCCCTTTAGTGATGCAAGACATAAGTGCAGGGGCACCTTCAAGGTTTAAGTGATGACTAGATACAATCATTTCAGAATAAACGATATCACAATCATGCAAAAGACAATGCTACTTTGGGACAATGCACATTACACTCAGAATGACAATCATGCTCTCAGTAGTTGGTGCTTGAAGTGCTAGAGCTTTTTATTTTGAAACATGGAAGCAATTGTGTCAACGGTAGTAGTACTTTATATGTGTCATGTATAAAACATCTTATAAGTTGCAAGCCTCATGCATCGAATACCAATAGTGCTCGCTCCTTGTCCTAATTAGCTCGGATCCCCATGGGTTATCATTGCATTGCATATGTTTTAACCAAGTGTCACAAAGGGGTACCTCTATGCCACCTGTACAATGGTCCAAGGAGATAGATCGCATTTGATTTCTCGTTTTGATAGATCTCAACTTGAGGACATCCATACCGGGACAACATAGAAAATAGATGATGGACTCCTCTTTAATGCATAAGCATATTCTCATGAGAGATTGAGGATTAAGGTCCAAGCTAAAACTTCCACCATGATGCATGGCTTTGGTTGGCGGCCCAATGTTCTTCTCTAACAATATGCATATTAATTCAACCCACGGTAAATCACCCTTACTTCCGACAAGACGAACATGCATAGCAACTCACATGATATTCAACAAAAGTGTGACAGTTGATGGCGTCCCCAGAAACATGGTTACCGCTCAGCAAGCAACTCATAATAAATAAGATACATAGGCAACATATTCTTTACCACAATAGTTTTTAGGCTACTTTCCCATGAGCTATGTATTGCATGGTTAATTTGCTTAGTGCAGGTGGAGGTTAGCAAAAGACTGGGAGCGACCAACTAATAGAGCAATGACGGTCATAATCATGCAGAGCGACAAAGCAATATTGAATCAGGCATGGTAGTTATATCGCTACTTAGAAACAAAAGATCATCAAGGCTTGACAGACTTTCTTTATAGTCTTGAATATGCGTGAGCATACGCCAAGTCAATCAAAATAAATTCTCAAAGGAAGATATTACTAAACCATACCACATCATAGGCAAACAAACCAAGTTGGTACTCCAATAACACATTGGGAACCCCCCAGCTATTTGAGATTAACCAGAAGAAAACCTGAACTACTAAGCACCATCATGAAAGTAGCATCTTTATCATAGACACATTAACCCATGCAATGGAAGCAAACTCTCTTAATAAGGTGAGCATGGTAATTAAAAAGAGTTCAAGCAACCAACTAAATAGAAGCTCTTGAAAAGATAAGCATGAATACTAAGAACAGAGCACGATAGTAGCTATTAAAAGACAAAGAACACACACAGCATAGATAGACGTGAAAATTCTATGTAATGTTCTAGGTAGAGGTGGAGCGTGTTTCTCTCCCACATAAAGGAATGCCGAGTTCCGACTCGTTATGAAAAACTAAAAAGAAAACTAAAAGCAAGATGCTCCAAGCATAGCACATAACATATGAAGTGATAAAAATATAGCGAAACGAAAGACGAACTGATAATGTTGATGGAGAAGGGGATGCACGGGGGCATCCCCAAGCTTAGACGCTTGAGTCTCCTTGAATATTTCTTGGGGGTGCACGGGGGCATCCCCAAGCTTGAGCGCTTGACACTCCTGAATCTTTTTATCATCTTCCCTCGCACACTTGAAAACTCCCTTCATACACAACTCATCATAATCTGATTAGCGAGGTTAGTACCCTTAATAAAATAATTATACGTTGCTGGAAATAGGGATATTCTTGAAGTTCTACTGTTTCTCAAGATTGCCAAAAGGTTTTTGCAAAGAAAAAGCAAGTTCTCAATTTGCAAAGTGAAGGTAAGGCAAAACAGGACAGAATCTGTGAAAAACAGAACAGCAGGCAGTAATTGACCTGTTCGGGATACTTCTGCAACTCAAATCAAAAAACTCAGAACTGACGCACGAAAGACAATTATATAGAGAACGCTGTCGTAAAAATTCAGACCAAAATGATGATCTGGTGATTTTATACGAATTTTTCTATCCAAGGACAGAATCTGTTTCCTGGACAGCACCTCACAACTTTTGAACTTTCTAGCAATCGGAGGCTATACTTGGCACAAATATGAAAAGCAAAGATACAATGATGATGCTACAGAAGTAAACAACATCAAGACACAACAAAAGCAAAAAAAAATTATTCATGTGGGCTGCCTCCCAAAAGCGCTTTCTTTTATGCCTTTAAGCTAGGCATAATGCATAGATCAAGTTTTATCAAACGTAAAAGAATAACTAGCCCGTACAACGGACTCAAAAGGTAACTTGACCTTCTTACGAGGGAAGTGTTCCATCCCTTTCTTGAGAGGAAACTGAAATTTTATATTACCCTCTTTCATGTCAATGACAGCACCAACGGTGCGCAAAAAGGGACGTCCCAAAATAATTGGACATGAAGGATCATATTCAATATCCATAATAGTGAAATCAACGGGCACATAATTTTCATTGACAACAATAAGAACATCATCGATCCTCCCCAAAGGTTTCTTTATGGAAGAATCAACGAGACGAACACCTAAAGAACAAGAATCATAAGGTTTCAATTTAAGCATATCATATATCCTTTTGGGCATAACAGAGGTACTAGCACCAACATCACATAATGCATAACAAGAGAAGTCATTCAAATAAATTTTTATCATAGGATCCCAACCATCTTCTAGCTTTCTAGGTATGGAGGCTTCTACTCTAAGTTTCTCCTCCCTAGCTTTGATGAGAGCATTAGTGATATGCTCTGTGAAGGCAAGGTTAAGCGTGCTAGTGCGGGGATCTCTAGACATCTTGTGAAGGAAATCAATAACTTCTGTAAGAGTGCAATTATCAAAATCAAGGTCACGAGCATCAAGTAAAGTAGTAGTGGTGTCCTTAAGGTTCACCTGTTTGGTAGTTTCTATAGCATCACCATTAATAGGTCCATTGGGACCAGGAGTACATTGGGTGCTAAGAGTGTGAACATCCTCAATAACTAGGATAGTAGCAACAGTATGGTGGGTAGGAAGGCTCTTAATTCTTTCCTCTTCCTCCCTTTCTCTAGCCCATCTTTCTTTAAGCTTAGCCATCATCCTAATATTTTCATTGATTTGCACTTGAGTAGCATTAATAGGGATGACTTCCCTCTCCTTAAGAGGAGAAGTTTCAATTTTTAGCAATTTTACCTCATTGGCTAAGTGGTCTACCTTGAAAGAAAGATCATCTAGTTTATGTAGTTTCTCTTCTACATTCTTATTAAAGGCTTTTTGGGTAGTGATGAAATCTCTAAGCATGGTCTCTAGTTCAGTGTTGGAGTTCTTGGTACTAGGATAAGCATTGTTGTTCCCATAAGAGTTAGAGGGGAACGGTCTAGGATTGTTACCAAAGTTACTCCTATAAGCATTGTTGTTAAAATTGTTTCTAGAGATAAAGTTAACATCTAC
>LR738712.1:704593177-704613488 GCA_902687465.1 Secale cereale
CCATCCAAGTAGTCAAACCGTGAGTAGGGCAGTTCTTGATAAGAGACTTCATACGTTCCCAAGCTTGGGCAACGTGTTCATTATCCAATTGTTTAAAATTCATGATGTTACTTCTAAGTTGGATAATTTTAGCAGGTGGATAGTATTTTCCGATAAAAGCATCTTTGCACTTGTCCCATGAATCTATGCTATTTCTAGGCAAAGACTGAAACCAAATTTTAGCTCCTCCTCTCAAGGAGAAAGGAAAAAGCTTAAGCTTAACAATATTACCATCTATTTCTTGGTACTTTTGCATATCACAAAGTTCTACAAAGTTGTTCAAGTGTAAAGCAGCATCATCTCCAGCACCGGAGAATTGTTCTTTCATGACTAAGTTAAGTAAAGCAGGTTTAATTTCATATGAAGGTGCTGAAGTGGCAGGTGTAGTGATAGGTGTGCTGATAAAGTCATCGTTGTTGTGACTAGTGAAGTCACACAACTTGGTGTTCTCTGTGGAACCCATAGTAGCAAGCAAGCAAGATAACTATTTTTGTGATTTTTGATAAAAGGAACTAAAGCAAAAATAAAAGGTAAACTAACAAGACTAAAAAGCAAAGGTAAAAGATAGCATGCAACTCCCCTATCCTGAAGAGTGGAGTCCCCGGCAACGGCGCCAGAAAATACTCCTTGATGGACCTCGAACCCCTCGTTGGTTACCCCAAGTGGAAGGTGTAAGATGCAGTAAGTAGAAGTGTTTTCCCCTAGCAAAGATGCCAAGGATCGAATCCCCAGAGACTCCTAGGTTCAACAAGTAGGTGTCAATTGCTAACGGCGCAATTAGCAATCAACGTGGACCTGCACACAGATACAAATAATTTTGCTCCCAACGAGTACAGAGAGGTTGTCAATCTCTCCGGCCTTGTAGTTCACAAAGGGTTAAAAGCAATATGATAGTAGTGATAAATAGTGTTTTGCAATAGTAAGTAAAATAGCGAAAAGTAAAATAGTGGATGTGATCAATGATGGTAATATGGACCGGAGTCTCATGATGTTCACTAGTGATGTCTCTCTCCCAAAAGACAATAAAACAGCTATGTGAGGTAAACAAATTACAGTTGGGCAATTGGCAGGACCCACGAGCGCATACAAATGCTGATTACATTGCAAGAAAGGTTGAGGTTCAAAGCATGGGCGGTACGCCAAAGTAAGTAGACCGAAATCCATCAATATCTACTACTAATCATCCACCTTGAGATATCTATCCAGAACATCTCGCTGGTATTAAGTTGCGACTCCCACCCATAGTGTAAACTCAATGCAACAGACAACTGCATTAAAAGAACTTTGCATAAAGTAAACAATCCTTGCACCCGCGGGCACAAGCATCGTTGTTTTCCCCCTTGTGGCAACAGCACATCCCCTAGACTCATGTTTCTGTCACTCAAGCTAGTCATCGAGGGGCATGAACCCACAATCGAGCATAATGTTCCCTCTTGGAGTCACTACCTACTACTCGGCCAAAGCAATAAGTAACAACGGAGAACATGCAAGAATTACTTATGAACTAAAATATAAAAGAGGTGAATCAAATATATTACTCAAGATCAATGTGAACATAATCTCATAATCCATCGAATCCCAGCAAACTCAACATAGCAATAGCATAAGGATTACATAGGTGCCTCGATCATGTAGGGCAGCTCACGAGGACTAATTAGTGAAGCACAAGAACGGGAGGAGAACATCACATAGCTACTGGTCATGGACTCATGGTCCAAGGGAGACTACTCACGAGTCATCCGGGAGGCGTCCATGGTGGTGGAGAAGCTCCCGGTGGTGATCCTCCCCTCCGGCAGGGTGCCGGGAAGAGTTCCCCTGGTGCTCCCGATCTTGGAAGCGGCGGCGGCGGCAGAACAGAGATGGGATCGCGAAAAGAAGTCCTGTTTCGAGGGTTTCGGAGAGTCCTTTAAATATATGCCAAAGTAGGGCACCGGGGGGCTCTCGGGGGGCCGAGGCGCCCCCCCCGGCGCGGCCCAGGGGGGGCGCGCCCACAGGGCGCCTGGAGCCCCTGTGCCCCCCCAGGTTGCCCTTCGGACGCAGTGTTGTTTCCGGTTCGCTGATTTTTTATATAATTTTTCTGGATTTTTCTGGGCAGTTCTCGAAACGTGAAAACCTGAAATACAAAAACAGCCGAAAACAGAAACTGGCACTGGGGTGCACTGGATTAGTAAGTTAGTCCAAATATGATCAAAAGTGTATGGAAGTGTATGAATATCATAGCAATATCACCCAAAAGTGGCTTCGAGCAAGCAGAAATTATAGATACGTTTTGGACGTATCAGTTGTCCACGGGTGGTGGTGGTGGAGGGTTGTTGTTGTTCTGGTTGCTCTGAGTGTTCTGGACAAGAAGTTGCATCAGGGTGTTCTGCTGCTGGATCAACTGGGTGAGCTCAGGGGGAAACTCGAATTCACGTCTTGGAGGCATCCGATGGGTGTAGAGGGAAGAGATTAGAATAGAAAAGAGGTCTAAGGGAAAATCACTACCCATATGCACATGAGACAAACACACAATCATATCACACCAATCAATTTCAAACAAGGTCTTACAAATCTAACGATCGTTACAAAGGTGCTCTAAATCTAATATATGGAGGTAAACTACTAGTCACATGGTGGTCATCTAAAAATATTGCTCGGCAGAGGATTCCATAATATCTGCTCCAGCTTCATCTTCATAGTCTTCATCTTTGCTATCCTCAGCTTCCGAATCCGTGTCATCTATGATGATATAGTCTTCCGGTGGTATCTCCTTGGGTTCTTCTTCCTCGTCTTCTTCTCCCATGAGTATCCCTAAGTTCCGGGTCAATCCATCATTCTTCTCCACAAGTATCTTCATCTCCTCCTCATATCCGTCGCGTGTAGACTTGAGCTCTTCCTCTAGCTCCAAATTCCTATTTAGGGCTTTCTTCAAATCTATCATCCCAGCACACATCTGGTGCTCCTGGCGACGAATGTGGTGGTTCAACTCCTGGATGAATACTTCAATGGACATACCCTTCCGAGTGCTGATCATATCCCAATTCTCATCTCGGCGTCCACAAATCTGGTAGATGGTGTCCTTTAGCTCCTGCTTGTAGACTTCTCCAATCCTTCCCATAGCAATGTGGGCTGCCATACTCCTTCCTAGGCTCCATGTAGGTGCATTAAAGGAAAAATGCTATGAGTGAGGTGACGGGTACGAACGTCCTTCCTGGAACTTGGGCTTGAATCAACCAACGCTCCTCCTCAGGTAGAGTGGCATTGTAGGTTTCGGTGAAACTTGGTAGTCCAATGTTTAGATATCTGGTGACTTCCTTCAGGTGTCGTCCAAATGGCGTATCATCATCCGGTTGCATGAACTTCTTCTTTGCTTCCACCATCCTAAAGAGTAGAAAAGATGAGGAGTCAGAAAGAGAAGAGTGAATAGTGCTCTAGGGCTTGTCTTAGTGGTCATGTCCTATAGTCAGCGTGTGCTCTGATACCATCTTGTAGTGACCAGACCTTAGACAGTCTGATCTCTGTGCATCGGTGTCATCCCTGGAGCAGTAATGCTGACACACATAGTACTTGAAGGATTTATAACAGAGTAGCAATCACACACTTATTACATCGATAGTCCAACGATGAATTTATTACAATAAATATGGCTGAAGGCCATCTAATACGTTAACAGCGGAAGGCTTGGAAGATAAGTGAGTCCATCAACTCCAGCGGCATCACTGAGTATAGAACCACGACCTAAAAGGGGCATCTTACTCGTCGTCTGAAAAGTCTGCAACATGAAACGTTGCAGCCCGAAAAATGGATCAGCACATGGAATATGCTGGCAAGGTAACACAAGAGATGCAATGAAAGCAAAGCTATACTATATGCAATATGGCTGGTGGAAAGCTCTATGGTTAAGTTTTTGCGCAAAGCCAATTTTCCCCTACTTCAAAGGAATGAATTTTAATTAACTACCATGGTAGTTGAAACATCGTTGAGAAGATAGACATCCTCTCAACCCCAATTAAAGTTCATCATTAAACCCAACAAAATTAATTAAAGTAACATGTTGAGATGCACATGATAATCCAAGTACTAGATACTCAAGACGTCCATAACCGGGGACACGGCTAATCATGATCAGTTTGTACACTCTGCAGAGGTTTGTGCACTTTTCCCCACAAGACTCGATCGCCTCCGTTTGGTTTCTTGCACTGCATGGTGTTTGAGAAACGGATGACCGAGACACAGTCTTTCCGAAGAGGTCCCCTTAACCAGATAGATAGGCCGGTACACCTACAAAACCCAACTACATCTGCTAGCCCATCATGGAAAGGTTTCCCACAACTTACTCAACTATGCCAGAGCCCATATTGGCATGTGGCTGCACACGGAAGTTTCTAGTATGAAAAATCTCATGATCCCTTTGAGCCTGGGTGGCGGTCCAAAAGAAAAACAGGCAATCCTAGAATACCCAGATGCCTCAATCCACCCAGATGTGTATTAATGTTGCCTATTAATTAACAACTCACATCTGTCATGGATTGCACTCACCCAATCCACGTCTATGAGCATAACATGTCCTAACAGCAAACGTAGAAGTAACTCCCAAGGGTTTGAATGTAATGCAGGTAATAGGTACTACCTCAACTACTTTCCAATCCCACAAGTTAATTGATCCTACTCATGCAATGTGTGAGGGTTTGACTAATGCAATGAAAACTGGGTAATTGGAAAGTATGATCAAAGTGTTACTTGCCTTGTTGATGATCCGCAAAACCTAGAGACTCAAAGTAGCAAGCGGCGCACTCCGGGTACTCTATCGCAATCAAACAAGCATACAATAAGTACTTAACTAATGCACGGGTAAAACTCAGATAAGAGATCTAACCAGAAAGTTCAACTTAAGAACTCCGGTTTGCAAAAAGAATCAACTCGAAAGAAGCAACGAAACTCAAACTGCAAAAGAAACGAGCTCCGAATTACTAGTTGGCCTAAAGTCAAATTTTACAGTAGCCAAAACTTTGTTCCAGTTGATCTAACGTAAAGAGGGCTTCGAGACGAAGATCTGGGATTTTGAATCACCTGATTCCGATTCTCGAGCGAAAAGAAAAACGAAAAACAAGATCAGGGCAGAAATCGCGATCGGAATAACCGCGGATAAATACCCCGAAAAAGAAAAACGACGAACAGGCTAACAAACGAACGTTCGCTGTCTGCGGTTAACTAACGAAAACCGTTCGTTAAAACGAACGTACGGACAAACGTCCGCTATTTAACTAAACCGGCGGAAAAAAAAACCGAACCGATCTATTCTAAAAAAATAGATCTAGGTTTTCCTAAACAAACCGATCGGTTAACCGAAAAAAAAACTACCTCAACTCCGGCGGACGGGGCGGCGGCGGCGGTGTCGCGGCAGGGCGGCGGCGGCGGGCCGCGGTGGGATCCGGCGGCAGCGGCGAAAACTGGCGGCGGCGGCTAGGGTTTCGGGCGGGCTGCAGGACGAGGCAAGGCTTTGGGCCGGCGGGGCTGCGGCTTATAAAGCCCAGTCTCCCGACCCTGTACGAGACTAGCTCGGTTTCCTTTTTTTTTCTAAAAGAGTCCCAGCGCAGAAAAACTAACGAAAGAAATACCAAACGGACTCCAAAATTCCCGAAATAAATTTTCACCGTCCTCTAATAATATTTAGGACAAGGTGAACATTTTTCCCGGACCTAAATGCAATTTTGAAAAACGCATATTTTTCCTATGCAAATAAATCCGAAAATAAATCCAGAAAAAATACCAAAAGTGATTTTAATATTTTTCCTCCAATATTTCTGTTATTTTGGAGAAGTCATATTATCTCCGCTCATATTTGGTATTTAGAAATATTTTTAGGAGAGAAAAATAATTAGAATCACACTGTCCTCGTACCGGTATTCGAGTGAACTCAAATACGAAACGGTAAAATTCCCAACTCTCTCCGTAGGTCCTTGAGTTGCTTAGAATTTCTCGGAACTCCACGAACAAAAATGCAAAAATATGCAGATGCAAATATGATCTATGTATAACATTCCAAATTGAAAATTTGGGATGTTACACCTTTTCGGTTTCCTTATCTGCTTTTAAGCCCATCCACCCACCGCTCCACTCTCCACTCACCTTCAGTCCACCTCTCCGCCAACCCACGTCGCCTCGGTTACCCCGCACCAAACCCTCTCCGCCGTCAAGAAAACCGTCGCCGCCGACGACATGGAGAACAGCCCCGCCTGGAAGAGGGTCACGGATGACCTCGCAGGTGACGACAAGGCGATGCGCGCGGACCTGATGGAGATCGGGAAGTGGTTCCCCAGCATTGGGATGTTGCGTCGCCACGCGCGTGGCCTCCTCAAGGTCATGACTGACGACGAGCTGGACCGCTCCTGCGACGACCCCCAAGGTATCCCTCCTACGCTCGTCCTCCGCTTCGCGATGCAGGAGACGCGCTTCGACAACCCGGGGCAGCGAGCCCGGTGGTGGATGTACCGGTCCGCCACCGCGCCGCGGCAGCCGGATCCGTTGCGCGTTGGCTCACGAACGGAGCGCGTCCACAATGTCGACCTGGCCGTCCCCACGCCTGTCAACACGGCCTACTGGGACCACTACCAGCCCGACTTCCTCGGGCGCGACGACGTCTCCGAGTACATCTCGTCCGACTCGGAGTACGACTCTGGCTCCGATGACGACCCTGGCTACGCCGCCGACTCGTCCTGGTCGACTGGCTGGGAGGAGCCGGAGGTAATTGTCCTCTCTGATGACGAGCCGGAGGTCAAGGTGGCGGCGCCCGTCGTCCCCGAGCTGGAGGTCCAGATGGTGGCGCCCGTCGACATGGAGGGTGACAAGCACCGCCCCATTGACGTCGAGCTGCTTCCCGATGTTCCTGACATCGTGAAGCAGGAGGTGGAGGTGGTCTTGGCCCTGCAAGCACAGGTGGACGTCGCAGCTCAGCCAGAGAGGAAGAAGAAGAGGAAGGGGGCAGCTGATATGGAGGTTCGCCGCTCGGAGCGCCTCCAGAAGATGAAGAACTGAAGAAGATGACGAAGATGCAGCTGCCAACATGAAGATGCAGTTAACATGTACTTTATTAGGTGTGCTTGTATATTAAGCACATGTTGAACTATGTTGTTTGAGATGTTGGTGCAGTTGATGCTGTTTTAGATGTTCAGTTAAACATGTTGATGCAGTTGAACTATGTTGTTTTATGTTCTCTGTTGTTTTATGTTGTTTTATGTTGAGATCTCTTTTATGTTCTCTGTTGATGCTGTCTTGTTGATGTTGTTGATGTTGTCTTGTTGCTATATGAGGCAACAATCCAAAGAAGAAGTTTCCAAAAGTGTCTTGTTGCTATAAGTTAACTGAATTTTGTCTGAACGGAACTTTGTCTTAACTGAACTTTGTCAGATAACTAAATTCAGACAACTCTGCAAATTTTGTTAACTGTAAAAATTCAGTTATTTTTGTCTTAACTTAAATTTGTTCTAACTAAACTTTAATTCAGTTATCTTTTCAAATCTGCAAATTTTGTCAGCAAATTTAGTTAACTTTTAACAAGATGTTAGTACTAATTTTAGTTAGCTTTCAAATTTGAGTCAGTTTAACTGAACTTTGCCACCTATCTGAAATGGCAACACTACACACCCTACAACTTGCATTATGCATGCACCTTTGGTCCACCACCACCAAAGTAACCACCAGATCCACCACCAGGTTCCCTTCTTCTTCCTCCTCTTGCAGCAGATCCACCACCAGGTCCCCTTCTTCCTCCTCCACTTCTCCTCTTCTCTTGCTCCCCTGGTCTCCAGCAGCAAGCATGGTGTCCTGGGATGATCTCCCAACGTCTTCTGAAGATGACTCGGTGACCAGCAAGGTTAGTCATGTCATCTCCTCCACACAGCTAGGGTTAAATAGCAGCTCGGGTTAAACAGCTCCTAGGGTTATACTTAACAAATGCAAACTTTTTAGCCTCATGCAACAATTTTCTGCAAAGAATGGACTGGCTTGGCCACAGATCTGCCTAGCTTTACATGTGAGCATGGATCTTTGTGTGAGAAGCATGTGGCTTTTCAATCAGTTGACAGTGGAAGAAGATTCCTGGCTTGTGCACAGAAGGTTTGTACAAATCCAGATAATAGTGTCATTTTATCATCATTTTACAGTGACGCTGGCTTTTATCTGAAGATTTGCAGATAACTGAATAATGTCACTTAACTGAATGTTTCTTTGGATGATAGGAAGTACCTAAATGCACCTATGTGGAACGGATAGACCCTGAGTGGCCTGAAGCATTAAAGATGAGCCTAGCTACCATATGGAGCATGTATGAAGAGGAGACAAAACAAAGGCTACAAGAAAATGTGTTGAGTGTTGAACAGAACTTGAAGATCATGGAAGAGAAGACAAAAATGGAGAATGAGTTGAGACATTTCAAGCTTGATTTTGCCAAGATGGTGGCTGAAAAGGAGCAGGAAATGAGTCAATTAGGCAACACACAAATTGTTATGGCTGATCTGTAGGAAGAGCTTGAGAAGAAGAAGAGCACTAACAAATCAGTAACAAACATTCATCGGGTATTCAGGGCTAAGGCAGAGAAAGAGAGGGACCAAGTCATGCAGGAGAGGGATAAATTGAAGCAAGAGAAGAGAAAGTTTGAGTACATGATAGGTGACTTATTCAAACACAAAGAGGAGACCAAAGAGAAGATAAAGAAACTTAGGGGGTGACGAATGATTTTGACTGAACTTATCTTGTTCTTGTCCCTATGTAAACTGAATTTGACCAAGTATGTTGTGAAATGGATTTGGTTGTCAACTGATTTTATCTTGCCTGTGTCAACTGAATTTTAAGTGCAATGGATTTGGTTTTCAACTGTAATATGTTGTCAAATGATTAGAATTGAATTGAGACATGCAGTGTTGCTATCTAAATAAAGAAGTAACATAACAACATTGGTACATAACTCCAGTCTTCATATCATTTGATCAGTTATCCATTACAACCATCACAGCATGCATCCAAACCCAAAACAAGTACTTAATCTACTTAATCTACTTAAAGTGCTCACTGATTTCACTACATCTCACTTCTTCATGACTACTATGAAACACAACACACAAAACACCATAACAACAACCATCTCCAGCTTCAGCAGCAGTAGGATTTCCCTACCTAATCCAATCAGCATAGCAACTTGCTGCTTGGTAGCAAAGTTCTTCTCACTAGGGGTGCCAAATGACCCAAAATCAACTCTGCCAGCACCTCTCCCAGCCATGCCTCTTCCAGCTATGCTTCTTGTGTTCATTGCTCAAGTCCTCTTCCTCTCAAGCTCCTCCCTTTTATCCTCAGCTGCTCCTATTGCATCCACAGCAGCATCACCAACAAGAACCCTATGTTCAATAAGATGTTGCACATATTCTAGCTCCCAACGCCAGAAATCACAGGTGACCTATAAAACAGAGGAAACACATCATATTTAGTTAACTGGAAAAGTTCAGTTAACTACCACCAACCAATTGCAGTACCAACCTAATGCACTACCAACCTAATGCCAGTTAACTAACTTAAATCTGACCCAAAACCCTAATGCAGTCTTACACATCAACCTAATGCAGTCCACACAGGCAGAGGAATTTGACCTGGTGTTTGCTGCACCTGTAGAAGACCCACCCCTCGTGCCCGTCCGTGCCAGAGCGGTAGAACTTGACCTGCTCGCCACAATCCGGACACGGGATCAAAGGAACCACAACGGAGCAGCCACGTAGCCCAGATCGAACAGAGCTCGAAGATGACATGAGGAGAGAGGGCGGCGGCAATGTCTGCGGCGGTGGAGAGAGGGCGGCGGCAATGGCTGCAGCGGCGGCAATGTCTGCGGCGATGGAGAGAGGGCGGCGGCAATGGTTGCGGCGGCGGCGGCGGAGGGAGGCGGGTGGGCTAGGGTTGGGAGAGGGCAGCAAGTGGGCTCGGTCGGCGCGGGTGGCTCGATCCGACCAAGTGTGCGACCAGGTGGGGGGCGATCTTTTGTTCTGCCAGTTTTGCAAAAAAAAAACCGATTCCCTACGTATTCAAGCGAGCAAGCGCATGTGGCAGTCAGCGCATAGTTGGCAGCCGTTGACTCGAGCCAGCTCAGCGCGTACGTATAGGAAATCGTATAATGGACCGTAGATGACCCCCTAGAGCATGTTTGGTGACCGTATTGCGGGTATTTGTAACCACGGGGACTAAAGCTAACGCCAGTGTAAGTTAATGGACCTGTAGTGAATTTTTCTCTTTACCAGCACACATGGGCGCATCTTTTGGAACCGAGATCATCATCACCAAAGCCGGGCAACATATTATTTCAGGAACAACATTTGCACGGAGTACATTATTGCAGCAGAGGAGGCATGCATATAGACGGAGCAAATAGCAGGGGAGAAATGGAACAGATCGAACATGCACATGGAGTCATGGGATGGCTCATGGGTTGACGAAGACGTCGAGCTCGAGGACGGCGTTGGGGTGGTCCAGCCGGACGGTCTTCCATAGCACATACCCTCTCGCCATCCTGAACTGCCCGGTGCCGCCGACCACCGACAGCTCCCTCACCGCCGCGCCGATGTCGTCCCGGCCCACCACCGTCACGGAGGACCCCGCGTAGGGGCCCGACGTGAGCACCACGTCCATGATGACCAGCAGCTCCGGGTTCCCCCTCGACGCCCACACGTACTGCCCCTGCGCGCGCCCCACGCCCGTGGACGTCGGCGACGAGGTCTCCGTCAGCGCGTCGTCGATCACGATCGTGTCGCCAAAGTGGCTGCGTGGCCCGTTCAGCACCTGCACCGCCGTCGGCGCCGGGCCGGTCAGCACGTCGTGCATGTAAAAGTGCAGGTGCGCCGACGCTCCGGACACCGCCGCCGGCCGCGCCGCCAGGACGACGACCAACAGGGAGAGCAGCACGGAGCAGAGCCGGCCGGAAGCCATGACAGGAGAGCTAGCTCAAGGCTCAAGTGTGTGTCTGTGTGATGCCTTGTGATTAATCTGCTGGATCCTTGTGTACTGTATCTGTATATATACACAAACAAGAAATGTGAGGAATTGATTGCTCGCCCATTGTTGATAATGTTGCTGAGGTGTATGGCATGGCCGGTATGATTAATTTCTCAGTGACCATGTCTGGTTTGTTGTATTGAGAGCATCAACCCATTATTAATAATGTTGCTGAGGCGCATGGTCGGTATGATCAAGTCCGGTTTGTTTGTATTGAAAGCAGCAGTTTATGCGTCGTCTTCCGAACAGGAGCGCGTGGTGTGTTCCTTCACTGTCGATGCCTCGATGGAGCGTGCATGCGTGGTCCCTCCCTGGTGTGGTGTGATCTGTGCATCGCTAGCTGCAGATCTAGATCTATCCCGATTCACGGCTCGGTCACACACTGAAAGTCATCAGTGCCGTTGATTCCCGGCACCGTGGAGCGCTTTGGCCAGTTCCAGCGCACGACCCCATCCGGACATCCGTTTTGCCTTGTTTTCGTTTGTTTGGGGCGGCAATAGGATTGTCCGTATTCGTTTGGGACCGTCACCTTGTCGGTGCTCTCAATTCGCGGCCGCACCCCATATCATGTCTGGGGTGAATGTGATTAAAAAAAGCACAAAAACTCATAAAAATGCCAATTTTTTTAAATAAACGCAAACATAAAAACATAAAAAATAATTAAATAGTCAATCTAGCAAGCGTAGCCAGCCCCACCCACGAGATTGCTATGAGATCCCCTCTCCAGTACTGCATGTTCCCTTGCCCCTAGAGCGGCCCCACTCCATAGTTCTTAACATAAACATAATTAACATGAAAAAACAAAAGAAAAGCGCCGCCCGCGCGCTGCTGCCGTGCCCGTCGCCGTTGTCGTCCTCGTCGCTGGTGACGTCGATGTAGGGTGTGGCATCCAGAGGTGGAACGGTGGTGCCTGGAAGGTGGGAGGTGTCTGCACCACCTCCCCCCGTGGCGACGTCTCGCGCTCCGGTGACCGCGGCGACGCGGGGCACCAGATCACGGCCCCCACGGCGTTGGCCATGTCTGTGGCCGTGCACGACCAGCTCTACCTCTGGCCCACCAGGTACGGGTGGAACGTGGCGACCGGCTCCTCTAGCACCTCCCTCACCTCCTCCCTGACCTCCTCCTTCACGGTCGGCATCTCGAGCTCTGGTACAGACACGTCGCCGGCCGTAGAGAGGGCCATCATGGTGTCCAGGCCTTCCCATTGCCGCTCATCGTGCGTGTTCATGGAGTCTTCCATGACACGTTGAATGAGCCGGGCCTCCTCCTCCTTTGTCATGCGAGGAGGTGGTGGTGGCGACGGAGAGGGTGAAGGCGACGGCGTCGGTGTGATGCCGCGCACCCGCGTACGCCCGCGCACCTGGGGAGGGCTCGGAGCACACGCTCGGCTGTTTGTGCGTGGCCGGCGCGGGCCCGTCGAGCCACCGACGAAGTACGATGCGCGCCTGGTGCCGTGCTCGTCCCGAAACCATGTGTCCCAGAGAGGGGAGTCCACGGCCTACCTGGGGTAGTCGTAAAGGTCGTCTGGCAGGAGGTGGCGGCGGCGTTCGATCTCGTCGCGGCGGGTACGGTCGCTCGTCGGGACCAGCGGGATCGGCACCCGATCGGCGGACATATGACATTTATTGTGCAGGTGAGCGTCTCTCCAGGGGAGCGGTGTCCTGGTCTCCCAATAACGACGGCAAACATCCGCGATGATGTAGTGTCGGTCACCCATGCCGGCGGCCGTAGGGGCGATGGTGAATGGGGGAGGCGCGGGGGATCTCCGTGGGGGTAATACGGGCTCTGCTTTGATGCCGCGGCGGCGGCGACCCAAGGACGAACCATCATCATGGTCGTGCACCCCCTTGCGGCTGGTGCTCCATCATACCATGGCTGTCAGCGGCCGGCGAGCTCGAGGAAGGGGAAGGACTAGGGTTTGGGTGTCGGGTTTCGAGGAGGCAACACAGACTGGAGTGGGAGCGTGAACTACGGCCGGTCCACGGCTTCTCATTTAAGAAGGACGCCTACCGCACGCCTGGACGGATGACAGGTGGGGCTGACCCCCCGTGCGCATTTATGTTGGTCGGCTGCCACACGGCCCCGATGCGGATGAGCGGCGCGTCCGTTTGCTGTCCGCCTAACCCAAACCGGACGCATGTTTGCGTTCGAAATGGGTTGGGCAGGACACAAAATGGACAAGATGAACAGTAACTGAACAGGGAGTGGCCACACCAGGGTGGCGAGCAGCCGGAGGCAGCAACGGGCGGCGGCGGCAAGGACATGCACCGGCATGCACTCTTCCCCAGTCTGTCTGCAGCAGCCAGCACAGGCCGGCTAACTCCGTTAGGAGCCTTCCCTGGATAGGGTCAGTCTTCGGGGGGGAGGGGGAGGTGGGCAGCTCGTCGCCGGCAGCACTCCGGCAACCGGCCGGCCGGCCTCGGTTGCGACCATACGAGCATTGAGCACGAGGTCTTCCATGGTCGCATCGGCGATGGGAGGAAGAAAGAGAGATAGAGGAAGAAGAAGACGAGGGGAGAAAGAGAGATTACGGTTTTAACTTTCTGTGCCACATCAGCTCTAATGAGCAGGCCATCCCTATCATAAACCTGATCAAATGCTAACCACTCCCTCATTTGGGTTTTTTGAACAAGCGACGCCGATTCTGATAGTTATCAATAACAAACAAAAATCTGATAGTTTGTTGAAACCCTAATGCGAAAAGTGGTAGTTTTTATGCTATTCACTCCCAGTTGTGGGAGTAACTGACGTACTAATCCAAAGGGACAAAACATGCAGGAGTTGGTAGAAGAAGAAACAAGGGTTTGAGAGAATGACCCAACATGTTTCTTTTTTTTAACCGGGCTAATCCCCTTTCCATTAAAGCATAACGGAAATACAACTGAATCCAAGTTTACACACCAAAGGGAAAGGGAAAAAGCGAGTTCAAGCACTCCAGGGAAACCCGCTGTGGTCGCTCGCAATCGAAACGACCACTACAAGGCGAAAACCCTGGAGCAACTTAACTACGCAACAAGATCAAACCGAGTTTAAGTCATCTTACAGTCCACACAAAAAGGACAACACTCGGACAGAAAAGCAAACTAAATTCCTCAGAGTACTTCTCAGCATCTGGGCAAGAATCCAGCCGATCATTCCACGACTTCTCCAGTATATGCAGTCGCGCAGAGTCTCATCATCTCTTTAGCATTCTCCTTCAGAATCCTCGCGCCATGATCCAGCTCCGATTTTTCCTCGTCCTTCAGAAGCCCTGCCCAATATGATAGATACATACAGGCAGTGAATACAATCTCAAAAGGAGATGATAGTTTCTTGAACTCAAACGTAGCTTGATTTCTACGGTTCCAAATAGCCCAACAAATAGCCGCCAGTCCCACAGTAAAGTGCACCTCCCCTTGAGGAATAAAAGCATAGCACCAAGAATAAAACTGGCATAGATTATTGGGGCATAAATCCGTCCCAAGCATCGCCCCCACTGTATGCCATGCAATTCTAGCCACTGGGCAAAGAAAGAACAAGTGTTGATATGTTTCCCTGCAGTCACAGAAAGAACAACTGGGATTGCCAGCCCAATTACGTCGTTTCATGACATCTCTAGTCAGGACTGCATCTTGAAACAATTGCCAAAGAAAAATCTGAATTTTAACAGGTAATTTGGCCTTCCAAGTCCATCTATAGTCGCACCCAACCAAGTTTTTCTCTAAGTAAACATACATAGATTTAGTAGTGTATCTGCCTTTGGGCCCTTCCTCCCATTTGATTTCATCAGGGCCAGCAGAACTAACAACATTAGCCACCACTCTCTTGACCTCGTCAAATTGAGTGTTAAGATCAGTATTCAGCCTTCGTCTGAAGGTAACTTCACAGGCACGACTTCTAAACTGAGCAACAGTATCCTCTTGATGATATACAATACTAAACAGCTCTGGATATAGTTCACAAAAAGGGGGATAAGTGCCAATCGGGTCTTGCCACACCCTGGCAATATTACATTATTGACAATCACTTTCCTCCCAGTCATATACATATTTTTGACTTTGAGTAAAGCTTTCCACACCGGGGAGTCATTGAATTTTGGTTTTACACTCGCGACAGAACTATTCTTAAGATATTTAGCTCTAACCACATCTTGCCAAAGTCCCTCCCCCGTATCTAGTTTCCACCACCATTTCGCTAGTAGGGCAATGTTCTGTTTGTGAAGATCCTTCACACCCAGCCCACCTTTGTTCTTAGATCTGCATACCCTAGTCCATTTTACCAGATAGTAACGTTTCTTAACCAAACCAGCACACCAAAAAAACTTACGGCGATATTTGTCGAGTCTCTCAACAAAAGATTTCGAAAGCAGGAACATTGACATATAATAATATGCAATGCTCGAAAGAGAAGAATTTAACAATGTTAACCACCCACCAGAGGATGCAGCATTGCCTATCCACGAGTCACAGCTCCTAAGATATCTAACTGCAATGTATTCCCAGTCTGAGTTTCTCAGAGTGGAATAACTAACTCGCACCCCCAAGTATTTCATGGGGAAGTGTCCTATCTGACAACCAAAAAGATCAGCATATTTCTGAAGAACAGAGTCGTCCCCTCCTACACAAAGCACTTCACTCTTAAGGAAGTTAATTTTCAGGCCAGACATAAGCTCAAACAAATATAACATGAGTTTGAGATTAATCGCTTTGTCTATATCTTCCTCTATGCAGAGAACTGTGTCATCAGCGTATGGCAGAACTGCAACACCATTCGGGATGAGATCAGCTGCTAATCCCACAAACAAACCATTTGTTTGAGCATTAAGGATCATTTTAGTAAGGCACTCAACAGCTAGATTAAAAAGGAAGGGGGAAATGGAGTCTCCTTGACGCACTCCTTTCCTACTTTGGAAGTAGGGCCCCACAACATTATTAATTTTGACACTGATAGTGCCATTCTGCAAGGTTTGTCTAATCCATTCACACCATTTCTTGTCAAAGCCTCCCATCTTATGACACTCCAAAAGGAAGTCCCAGTTTACTTTATCATATGCCTTCTCAAAGTCGAGTTTTAAGACAATGCCAACTTTTTTCTTAATTTTAGTATGGTGCAAAACTTCATGCAGAGTTAAAATCCCATCCATAATGTTGCGTTTTTTGATAAAGGCATTTTGGTGCCTACTGATGAGCTTATCAGCTAACATCGCTACTCGATTATCCAGCACTTTGGTAATGAGTTTGTAAGGGCATCGCAACAAGCAAATGGGACGGAATTCTTGTATTTTTTTCCTCCGCTGATTTTAGGAATTAGGGTGATGATCCCATAATTCAATCTCTCCACATTCAACGATCCTTCATGGAAAGCTACAAACATATTCATAATATCTTGTTTAACAATATCCCAGCAGAATCGATAGAATTCTGCTGGAATATTATCAGGGTCTGGTGCTCTATTACTTTTCATGGAAAACAAGGCTTTTTTAACTTCATCCTCATTGAAAGGTCTAGTCAGAAAATCATTTTCTTCACTAGAATTTTTTTCATCTTCTCCCCATGTCTCAGGATCTAAATGAAAAATATTCCCTGGGGCTGGACCAAACAACTCTTTGTAACATTCAGTAGCATGTTTGATCAGATTCTCTGTCCCCTCAATGACCGTATCACCACACGAAAAAGTTTGTATGGTGTTCTTTCTTTTGTTTCCATTGGCAATTCTATGGAAAAAAGCAGTGTTCTGGTCTCCTTTCAATAACCATGTCTCATGGGATTGTTGGAGACAGAACAATTCCTCATTGGCCATGAGTTGTTGTAACTCACCACTCACGGTAGCACGCCTATCTAGACTATCAGCGTAAAGAGGTCCGCATTCTTCCATAAATTCTATATCAGCAAGTTCCTCTTTAATAGCTTTTTTTTTCTTTTTTTTCTCATGGCCAAACTTATCGGACTCCCATCCTTTGAAGAAAACTTTAAAGCGTTTCAACTTGATATTCAGAATATCAATAGGGTTAGAAGCTCCAACTGGTTTCTGCCAAATTTTTGTGACTAAAGGAAGAAATTCTTCATTAGTCATCCAGTTCATCTCAAACCGGAATTCTCTAGGTTTAGGAGGCTGGGGGCAGGCATTTTGAGTGGATAACAGAAGAGGATTATGGTCTGAAACGTCCCTAACCAGCTTTCTGGTAGTGACTAAGGGAAATAAATCTTCCCATTCATCATTCATAAGAATCCTATCGAGGTTTTCTAGAGTAGGATGTTTTTGATTGTTTGACCATGTGAATTTTCCTCCCTCAACATAGATCTCCCTCAAACACATAGCATTGATAATGGCATTAAACCTATCACTGTATTGTGAAGCCACCATCTTTTTATTTTTTTCTCCGCAGTGTCTAAGGATATTAAAATCTCCTCCAATTATATAGGGTACACACAGATGACTACAAAAATTAGCCATTTCAGAAAGGAAAGCTTCCTTCTGTTCTTCATGTGCAGCCCCATAAACATTGAGAATAGCCCAAATACAATTCTTGGCTACATAAAAAAATAGTAACTTGCAAGATATACTTTCCCATAGACCAAGAAACTATATCCAACTTTTCTTTTTTACCCCCACAAGTAAACCTCCAGATTTACCAGTAGAGGGGATCTAGTTCCATGCAAAAGCTTTAAATGGATCAATGTTTCTAAAGAAACTAGAAGAGAAATTCTTCTTCATAGTTTCCTGCAAACACAAAAACTCCAGGGAATGATCTTTAATTAGATCAGAGAAGCAGGTCATCATTCCTTTTTTCCTGCTCCTCTACAATTCCAAAAGATGCCATCCATTTGGGGCGTTTCTTTCCCCTCCCCCCCTGGTCACTCTGCTAGGAGCCTTAGCAGCATTACCATTATTAACAGTGGGGTCCATTACTTTTTGACTTCTAATTCTGGGTCTAGATAAAGAAGTTTTCACTTTTTTCGAATTACGTTTTTTCCTAGGGCCCACCACTGTAAAATCAGAACTATCTCCCTCAATATCATCTCCCCATCTCATATCTATGGGGATATCTTCCCCTTTACCATTGGTAAGAAGCATAACCTCATCAGGAGGTGCAGGATTTTCAATCGGATTATTCCTAGTTTTTTCAAGTACCCTAATAATATCAATTTTTGTGAACTCCATATCAGGTATCATGACCCCCCATCTTCCTAGCTCTAAGTAACATATCAGAATTGGACAGAACTACAAAAGAGTTCGAAGCTGAGTTGTTACCTTCCAGGTCTCTTTTCTTGCTTGCCGCTCTGGCCCTGTCTTCCACTCTCTCCAGGTTTAGTACTGCATTCCTGGAGCTGAACCTGAGCACGTTCTCATGTAAGAGGGGTGGTGTGGGAATCACTTCACCACAACATTCATCAGCAGACTGAGGCGAGTGCACAGTATACTCAACTCTTTTGTCTTCCTTCTCCGGGAATGGGCCTTCCATCTCCACCACTTCAATAGATTTCTTCACACTTTCAGCATATGATCTGCTCATGTGATCCTTGCTAGTATTATAGGCAACAGCCTGTTTGCTCATCTCAGGTACATTGGCAAGGGATTTTTCATTCTTCTGTAATCCAGTAGGAATGGCTTCTTGTTCCATGCTATGGATCAGGAGTGTGTCATGATTGGAACTGTCCGATGTTACAGACACAGGAGAGCCAGTTGGGTCCACAGCATACTGTTTTCCTACTTGAGTTTTGCCTCCGATGTCATTTCTTTCCTTCGGAGAATTTCCCTCATTATCTCCTGGTACATCAGATCTCTTCTGTTTCTTGACCGAAGGGCCATTTTGTTCTACGGGGGTCTTGTTGCTCAAGCCCTCTTTCTCTGGGTTCCTCACCAGTACTTGATCCACTTCAAAGGTAAAATCGTAGAAACGATCTCCCAGGACGGACTCAGCCACTGGAATGATTTCATCTACGTCACGACACCCCAGTTTGACTCTTACAAATTCAGGTCGATGAAGGGTAGCCATGTCAATCTCCAGTGGAATTCCTGCTAGAGAAGACACATATGCTACATTCCTCTCACATCTTTTGTCCATAGGGATCCTGCCCACTTTCACCCATACTTTTTCAAGGATTCCTTTCGCCCCATCCTCATGGCTCCATCGAGTAACCCTCACCACTGTCCCACACGGTTTCATGGTCATACGATCACTATAGCACGCTTTTTCAACTTCTCTAGTATTGGGGAAACGCATCAGGAAAACTCCAGGTTCCACTAATTTAGCAGAACATCTCCAAGTTTTCCCCAAGTACAAGAAAAAAGCATCATTAATTTGTTTCACAGTAGGATTTCCTTTCAGCACAGTGATTAAAACATTACATGATCTCTCTCTAGCCTGCTCCGCAGAACAATAATCGTGCACATAGAAGAAACCCCGCCCTCTGGCCTGAAAAGCACACATGGGAGCAAAGCACTCCCACGGGAGGAATTCCACATAGATATATGCCATATGCCCCGTCTTACTACATCTCTCACAGAACGCGAACGAATCGGAACATGACCAGCAGATTTGCATATAGGGCAAAGATCTCCAGAATTGGAAGGGGGCACCTGATTTTTGGCCATGATCTTCGTGGTCGAATGAGCAGTAGAAGATGGAGTCGGGTCTGGAGTTTGGAGAGAGCTCCCTCCGCCCGAGGCCGCCGAGGCCTTGTTCTTCTCCATCCACACACCCCCGGAGCTGGAGCTCTGTCGCTCAGTCGCCGCTGCCGCCTCCTCCCAGCGCAAGGCTTCAGAGGCGTCGGATGCGCCAGCCTTGTCGATGTCGATGTTGGTGGAGTCCCTCCTCCACGAGAAACGGCCGCCGCCGCGGTCGAATCCGCCCGCACCACGGTCGAAACGCCCACCACCGCGGTCGAAACGTCCGCCGCCTCGGTCGAAACGCCCGCCGCCGCGGTCAAAGCTCCCTGCACCGTGGCCCATGCGCCCAGCTCCAAATCCCTCTCTCCGGTCGCCGCTAAACACCTGATTCGCCTTGTCCGCCATGGGATCGAGGGGATCTGACGGAGTAGCGACGATTTGTGTGAATGATCTGTGGTCGCCACCAATTTTTCCTCGCCACCAAGAGAAAGAGGGAGGGGGATTAGATCTAGGGTTCCTCTGCGCCGCCCACAGGTGGGAGAGGGCAGCGTCTAGGTCGAGAGGGAGATAGGGTTTGGTATATGTACTCTCCCTCGGCTTGGGGCTCGGTATTGAAATCGCAGGATCGCCGTCCACGTGGTCGGCATCCGCCATTGGTGGCGTCCCCCCCCCCCCC
>LR738712.1:704613584-704670495 GCA_902687465.1 Secale cereale
CCATGTGGCCCGATGCGCACCGGGTCTGGTGCGACCTCGTCCCGTCTCGCACCATGCACCCGGTCCGTAGCCTGTTGACTTGGTCCCTCGCCATTGCGCCATCGATCGACGCCGAGGTTCGTCGGAATCCTATCCACAACACGCGCAAAAAAGCAGGGAAACGCAACGATGAATCTGATATCCACCGCCTCAAATTCCCTAGCGTACGCGCATCAATCACTCTGCCCTCGCTGTCGAACAGCACGAGGCGAAGAGCATCCCCTCACAGCAACAGCTCGCCGTCGCGCAGGTGTACGGTGCGAGCGGCCGCCAAATCCGCCGCGTATCGCACACGCCACCTGACGTCGGTCGCCGCAGTCATCGCGGTCGCGGTCGTCATTCCCACCCACAAGGCGAAAGCTGACCCAACATGTTTCATAAGTAAAGCAGAAAATACAATCAAGTTGTGCAAGACTGGAGTTCTTGAAGACTGATTTTAATTACACGACCTTGATGAACTGTGCCTACTAACTACAAGTGATACTGATACACACTTACCTATGTTGGCTAAACAATACAGTATATAAATACATAGTATATAGATACAAACACACCGACTTATGCAAAAATCTCTGCTCGATGCCACCTTCAACTGTTACACTCTGATCTTCCGTATGTGGCATGGCCTAGAAGGCCGGGCAAACCTTCCTGATGATCCAGAGAATAATGCCCCATATGAGCTCATTCTCCTTGTCCTTCACCTGATGCTCATGGCCTCTTGCACTGGCCACTCCCATGTTTCTTCTCCGAAGCTGGCTCTTGAGAGCAACGGCCTCCACTGCCTCGTACACCATTATTTCTCTCCCGGGATGCTGCTGCAGATGCTACTGGTTGCGCGCAAAGTGAAGAAGAGAGCTCGGTGCTGTACTGCTGTTACTCTCTTGCTGGGAAGACTTGAGGATCCATCGTTCTCTTGAGTATTTGTACTCCTAGAGCCCGGTGCCGCGGGAAGGCAGGCAGGCAGGAAGGAAGAGCTGGCTGGCTTGGCAGACAAGGTAGCACAGTAAGCTGTAAGAGCATCTCCAATAGCATGTGTATATTTGGATGTCTATATATTTATATAGACAATGGTCTAAAAAGATTCCCTCATATACACGTTCAGTTTTGCATCAGAACGTCTATATATAGGGACCATGACATGTGGGACGTCGCTGGGGAGAGGAAGAAATCATAACTGCAACTGAGTTTAGACGACGCCTTCACATTGTCCAGGCATGGACATTGTCGAGGTCGGTTTAGACAATGTGCATATTTAGACGACCATATAGACAAGCTGTTGGACGCCTATTTTTGGCTCATGTCGTGAAAAACGAATATAGACATCCATATAGACAAGCTATTGGAGATGCTCTAAGCGGGTCGGGGACTCTTCGTAGGTCAAGCAGTCAAACTAGCAGGTGTGATGAGGACGAGGTCTGAAATGAAATACTTTGAGAACGTTTCGTCGCAGCCACGTTTTGACACGAGTACGTAGCTCGAGCAGCATTTCATTTTATAATTTTTGCAGGACTTGGCGGCAAGATGTATTTGAGATTTGACTGCCCCTTGTTTTCTCAAGAATTGACGTGAAGGAAGCAACGGTCGCACATTACTGGCACGTGCGTGCATACATATTCCGGAAGCGAAAACAATCCTTAGCTATGAAATATACTTCCTCCGTTCCCAAATATTTATCTTTTTAGATATTTCAATAAATGACTACATACGAAGTAACTAATGTTTGTTCGGTCTGCAAAGTATGTTGTCTCGTTTGAGAGAAACAAAAAAGACAAATGCATTCGCACGGATCGCGATGCAGAATTGGATGGTGAAGATAAGGGGTACCACGTAGTCTGAGCTACAAAGAAACTTTGTGTAAGTGAATGTATACTCTAAAATATGTTCACATACCTCCGTATGTTGTAATTCATTTGAAATGTCTAAAAAAACAAATATTAGGGAACATAAGGAGTAATAAGAGTTGCGAAAAATAGAACAAGACTGATTTGCTGCTCGAACTACCCGTGTCAAAACGTGGCAGCGACGAAACATTCCCAAATGATTCCAAACGTCGTCGTCATCACACGTAGTTTGACTGCTTGACCCATGACTCCATCTGAGTCCCCAACATGGCGACATATCATGCTTGCAGCTTATTGTACCTGTACTACCTTGGCTGGCAAGCCAGCCAGCTCTTCCTTCCTTCCTACCTGCCTTCCCGCGACACTGGGCTCTACGAGTACAAATACTCAGGAGATCGATGGATCCTCAACTCTTCCCAGCAACAACCAACCCCAACCAGTCTCTTCTTCACTCTGTGTGCAACTAGATAGTATCTGCAGCAGCAGCCCGAGAGAGAAATAATGGTGTACGAGGCAGTGGAGGCCGTTGCTCTCAGGAGCCAGGTTCAGAGAAGAAACATTAGTGCGAGAAGCCATGAGCATCAGGTGAAGGCCAGAGAGAATGAGCTCATATGGGGCATTGTTCTCTGGATCATCAGTAAGGTTTGCCCGGCCTTCTAGGCCATGCTGTGCCATGTACGGAGGATTTAGAGTGTAACAGCTGAAGGTGCCAAGGTGGATTCTTTTTGCTTCGACAGAGGTTTTGCATACGTCAGGTGTTTTTATGTGTATAGTATGTATTTATGTTATGTTATGTATGTATGCATTGTTTAACCAGTTCAGGCAAGTGTGTAACTGTATCACTTGTACTTCCTCCATTCCTAACTATAAGTATTTTCATGCTCAAAAAAAACTATAAGTATTTTCGAATATTCTAATGTGGACTACATACGTAGCAAAACAAGTGAATTTATACTCTAAAATATGTTTATATACATCGGAGAGGTGTCGTAGCACCCGGGAGCCCCGGCACCCCTTTATCAGGTCCGTTCAGCGCCGTTCGATTCGTGTTGAGGCTTAACTAGGAACGGACCTTTTGCAGCTGCATCCAGTTTTGTCAGCCCATTTGACTATTCTAATGATGGCAGATAGGACTGAGCAGTAGGTATGGGTTTTTTACTAGCATGCCTCGTATGACATGACTGTGACTCTTCCTGTTGCTGTGTGACGTGTGCTAGAAGCGTGTTCCTGTTCTTGCGTGCCAGAGGATCGCAGCAAAAAATGAAAAGGAGAACAAACACGAATGATTTCTTGATCTTTTATTTATTTTTACGACACCCAGCAGCACCCCTGGCAGCTCACATGCAACAACATTTTTGTAAGCTAGCGACTTGTCAATGCAGTAACTCCATGATGCAGTAAAACTTTCACCACGGGAGCAGAACATTGAACCGTGCATGGATGTCTCAGATGTGGGTGGTTGTGCATTGTACAGTGTTTGCATGGCGAAGTAGGAGCATGCACTGGGAATAAGATTCTGGGGTAAAGTTGTGTGGTCAAATCAGTCCATGCATCTATAGTGAAACGTAGGCAGTTGCGATGCTCCTCGGACTAGCGTTATTGTTTAAACTAGGCCTGCTAAATAAAACACAATTGCAGTGCGAGGCACATATCCCAACGAGATAAGTATTGTCTGCATGGTCATGATAACCTGGTGCCTAGATACCCGGGTGTTAAAAAGTCGGTCTCTTATATATATTCGTCTGTAGTCTATATTAAAATCTTGAAAGACTTATATTTAAGAATGAAGGGAGGTTAGTAGGAACAGTTGATCAAGGTCATGTAATATCAGTGTCCAAGAACTCCGGTCTTAGCCAACTGATGTATTTTGTGCTTTACTTATGAATGATGTTAGCTAATATCTCCAACCCGTGTTTCTTCTTTGGTCTTTATGTTTTGTTGTCTTTAATGTGTTCAATATCATTATCCTATAATCCTCTCAAAAAAAACATATGGCGGACCCTGGTCCTGTTGTATCGCTCCTATGTTATTCTGCACTGTAACAGTTTGATCTGGGGGATCCTATATAAGAGGTTGTTCTTCCACCTCTCCACTGACCTCGTTTCATTCTCTCATATCCATTAATGCCTTAAGATCTTTCTTGCCCGGTCTCGATCTCTAGCCAACCAAATGCATTGATTAGTTACTGAATCACCGAAGAAAATTTAATTCCCTCGTACATTCACTTGTGGATCTTGTTACGCTTGTGTGTTTGGGCACCCTAGACGAAAGAGGTCACATCGGAGCCGCATTCCATTGTGTGAAGCTTTGTAGTGGTGCTGAGAGTCTCCAATTAAGTTATGGAAAGAGTCCCTACCTTGTTTGTAAAGGTTCTGTTTGCCGCTTTCAAGGGCACCGCTAGTGGAATCACATCATCTTGCATTGTGCAAGGGTGTGAGGAGAATAAGGTGATCATAGTGACTTTTTGGTGAACATTGTGCCTCCGTACCTCTCCAACGGAGACATACCTCCCCAAAAGAAGGGAACTTCAACAACACATCCACGTCTCCATCGACTCCACTTGCGGTTACTTCGTGCCTTTACTTTGTGAAAGCTTTTATTGTGTGTTTACTTTGTGGTTGCATTTGTTCTTGTCGTGCTTGTCATATAGGTTGTTCACTTAGTTGCTTATCTAGACAACCTATTTTCTTGTTGAGCCTTATATTTATCAAAAGAAGTTAAAAAAATAGTCGTCTATTCAACCCCCCCCCCCTCTAGTTGATCATATAGACCCTTTCATGGCCCCACTTGCAGGCGTTGTCATGGCAAACCAATTACAAGCAGGCCCTATTTTATTTTGCTAAACTACCCCTCAATTCAAAATAAATAAACCAATCGAGTCCCTGCCTAGCGTCGGTGAGCCCATCTCCGGCAAGTGGGAGCTCACCAGCATCACTCGTGGGCCGCCGGTAAAGTTGCCTTTGGCAGAGAGCACGTCAAAGAGGTCATTGTAGACCTCGGTGGTCTGGGTGCACCCGAAGTGGGAAAGGGGATTGAATACCTCAACGGCCTGTTGAGAAAGACGAGAGTGGTCGTAGGACGAGATAACCGCCGAACATGTTCTCAAAGAGATGGCATGTCGAGTGTGCGGTTGTCGAAGGTGAATGAAATATGCCCTAGAGGCAATAATAAAGTTATTATTTATTTCCTTATATCATGATAAATGTTTATTATTCATGTTAGAATTGTATTAACCGGAAACTTAGTACATGTGTGAATACATAGACAGAACATAGTGTCCCTAGTATGCCTCTACTAGACTAGCTCATTGATCAAAGATGGTTATGTTTCCTAGCCATAGACATGAGTTGTCATTTGATCAACGGGATCACATCATTAGGAGAATAATGTGATGGACAAGACCCATCCGTTAGCTTAGCACTATGATCGTTTAGTTTTACTGCTATTGCTTTCTTCATGACTTATACATGTTCCTATGACTATGAGATTATGCAACTCCCGAATACCGGAGGAACACCTTGTGTGCTATCAAACGTCACAACATAACTGGGTGATTATAAAGATGCTCTACAGGTGTCTCTGAAGGTGTTCGTGGTGTTGGCATAGATCAAGAATAGGATTTGTCACTCCGAGTGTCGGAGAGGTATCTCTAGGCCCTCTCGGTAAAACACATCATAATAAGCCTTGCAAGAAAATGACTAATGAGTTAGTCAAGAGATGATGTATTATGGAACGAGTATAGAGACTTGCCGGTAACGAGATTGAAATAGGTATTGAGATACCGACGATTGAATCTCGGGCAAATAACATACCGATGACAAAGGGAACAACGTATGTTGTTATGCGGTTTGACCGATAAAGATCTTCGTAGAATATGTAGGAGCCAATATGAGCATCCAGGTTCCGCTATTGGTTATTGACAGGAGATGAGTCTCGGTCATGTATACATAGTTCTCGAACCCGTAGGGTCCGCACGCTTAACGTTTGATGACGATCGGTATTATGAGTTTATGAGTTTTGATGTACCGAAGGTAGTTCAGAGTCCCGGATGAGATCGGGGATATGACGCGGAGTCTCGAAATGGTCGAGACGTAAAGAACAATATATTGTACGACTATATTCGGACATCGGAATGGTTCCGAGTGATTCGAGTATTTTTCGGAGTACCGGAGAATTACGGGAATTCGCCGGTGAGTATATGGGCCTTATTGGGCTTTAGGGGAAAGAGAGAGAGGAGGCTGCGCCCCCCCCCCATGCTTAGTCCAAATTGGACTAGGGGGAGGGGCTGCGCCCCCTCCTTCCTTCTCTTCTCTTCTCTTTTCCCTTTCCTCCTCTCCTACTCCTACTACTTGGAAGGGCTCCTAGTTCTACTAGGAAAGGGGGAATCCTACTCCCGGTGGGAGTAGGACTCCCCTATGGCGCGCCATAGAGAGGGTCGGCCCCTCCCCTTCCCTCCTCCTTTATATACGAGGGTGGAGGCACCCCATAGACACAAGTTGATCAGTTGATCTCTCCCAACCGTGTGCGGTGCCCCTCCACAGAAACACACCTCGGTCATATTGTTGCAGCGCTTAGGCGAAGCCCTGCGACGGTAACTTCATCATCTCCGTCACCATGTCGTCGTGCTGACGAAACTCTCCCGCGAGGTTCTACTGAATCAAGAGCTCGTGGGACGTCATCAAGCTGAACGTGTGCTGAACGCGGAGGCTCCGTACGTTCGTGCTTGATCGGTTGGATCGCGAAGAAGTTCGACTACATCAACCGCGTCACTAGACGCTTCCGCTCCCGGTCTACGAGGGTACATGGACACACTCTCCCCTCTCGTTGCTATGCTTCTAGTAGATAGATCTTGCGTGATCGTATGCTTTTTTTTGAAATACTATATTCCCCAACAGTGGCATCATGAGCCAGGTCTATGCGTAGATGATATGCATGAGTAGAACACAAGTGAGTTGTGGACGATACTAGTCATACTGCTTACCAGCATGTCATACTTTGATTCGGCGGTATTGTTGGATGAAGCGGCCCGGACCGACATTACGCGTACGCTTACGCGAGACTGGTTCTACCGACGTGCTTCGCACACAGGTGACTGGCGGGTGTCAGTTTCTCCAACTTTAGTTAAATCAAGTGTGGCTACGCCCGGTCCTTGTGAAGGTTAAAACAGCACATACTTGACGAAATATCGTTGTGGTTTTGTATGCGTAGGTAAGAACGGTTCTTGCTAAGCCCATAGCAGCCACGTAAAACTTGCAAACAACAAAGTAGAGGACGTCTAACTTGTTTTTGCAGGGCATGTTCTGATGTGATATGGTCAGGACGTGATAAGTTATACGTTATTGTATGAGATGATCATGTTTTCTAAAGTTATCGGCAACTGGCAGGAGCCATATGGTTGTCGCTTTATTGTATGAAATACAATCGCCATGTAATTGCTTTACTTTATCACTAAGCGGTAGCGATAGTCGTGGAAGCAATAGTTGGCGAGACGACAACGATGCTACGATGGAGATCGAGGTGTCGCGCCGGTGACGATGGTGATCATGACGGTGCTTTGGAGATGGAGATCAAAAGCACAAGAAGATGATGGCCATATCATGTCACATATTTTGATTGCATGTGATGTTTATCTTTTATGCATCTTATTTTGCTTAGATCGACGGTAGCATTATAATATGATCTCTCACTAAATGTCAAGGTATAAGTGTTCTCCCTGAGTATGCATCATTGCGAAAGTTCATCGTGCCGAGACATCACGTGATGACCAGGTGTGATAAGCTCTACGTTCACATACAACGGGTGTAAGCCAGTTTTGCACACGCAGAATACTTGGGTTAAACTTGACGAGTCTAGCATGTACAGACATGGCCTCAGAGGACTGGAGACCGAAAGGTCGAGCGTGAATCATATAGTAGATATGATCAACATAAAATGTTCACCATTGAAAACTACTCCATCTCACGTGATGATCGGACATGGTTTAGTTGATTTGGATCACGTGATCATTTAGATGACCCGAGGGATGTCTATCTAAGTGGGAGTTCTTTGGTAATATGATTAATTGAACTTTAATTCATCATGAACTTAGTCCTGATAGTATTTGCAAATTATGTTGTAGATCAATAGCTCGCGTTATAGTTCCCCTATGTTTTTTTGATATGTTCCTAGAGAAAACTAAGTTGCAAGATGTTAGTAGCAATGATGCGGAATTGTTCTGTGATCTGAGGATTCTCCTCATTGTTGAACAGAAGTATTATGTCCTTGATGCACCGCTAGGTGACATATCTATTGCAGGAGCAGATGTAGACGTTATGAACGTTTGACAAGCTCGGTATGATGACTGCTTGATAGTTTAGTGCGCCATGCTTTACGGCTTATAACCGGGAGTTCAAAACATTTTGAACACCGCGGAGCATATGAGATGTTCCAAGAGTTGAATTTAGTATTTCATACTCATGCCCGTGTCGAGAGGTGTAAGACCTCTGACTGTACTTTGCCTACAAGATGGAGGAGAATAGCTCAACCAGTGAGCATGTGCTCAGATTGTCTGGGTACTACAATTACTTGAATCAAGTGGGAGTTAATCTTCCAGATAAGATAGTAATTGTCAAAGTTCTCTAGTCACTATCACCAAGTTAGTAGAACTTCGTGATGAACTATAATATGCAAGGAATGACGAAAGTAATTCCCGAGCTCTTCGCAATGCTGAAATCGGCGAAGGTAGAAATCAAGAAAGAGCATCAAGTATTGATGGTTAACAAGACCACTTGTTTCAAGTAAAGGGCAAAGGGATAGAAAGGGAACTTCAAGAAGAATGACAAGCAAGTTGTCACTCCCGTGAAGAAACCCAAAGCTAAACTCAAGCCTGAAACTAAGTGCTTCTACTGCAAAGGAAATGGTCACTGGAAGTGGAACTGCCCTAGATACTTGGCGGATAAGAAGGATGGCAAAGTGAACAAAGGTATATTTGATATACAGATTATTGATGTGTATTTTACTAGTATTCATAGCAACCCCTGGGTATTTGATACCACTTCAGTTGCTAAAATTAGTAACTCGAAACGAGAGTTGCAGAATGAACAGAGACTAGTTAAAGGTGAAGTGACGATGTGTGTTGGAAGTGGTTCCAAGATTGATATGATCATCATCGCACACTCCCTATACTTTCGGGATTAGTGTAGAACCTAAATAAATGTTATTTGGCATTTGCGTTGAGCATGAATATGATTTGATCATGTTTGTTGCAATATGGTTATTCATTTAAAGTCATAGAATAATTGTTATTCTGTTTACATGAATAAAGCCTTCGATGGTCATACACCCAATGAAAATAGTTTGTTGGATCTCGATCGTACTGATACACATATTCATAATATTGAAGCCAAAAGATGCAAGGTTAATAATGACAGTGCAACTTATTTGTGGCACTGCCATTTAGGTCATATTGGTGTAAAGCGCATGAAGAAACTGCATAGTGATGGACTTTTGGAATCACTTGATTATGAATCACTTGGTGCTTGCGAACCATGCCTCATGGGCAAGATGACTAAAACTCCGTTCTACGGAACAATGGAGCGAGCAACAGATTTGTTGGAAATCATACATACTGATGTATATGGACCGATGAGTGTTGAAGCTCGCGGCGGGTATCGTTATTTTCTGACCTTCACTGATTATTTGAGCAGATATGGGTATATCTACTTGATGAAGCACAAGTATGAAATATTTGAAAAGTTCAAAGAATTTCAGAGTGAAGTACAGAATCATCATAACAAGAAAATAAAGTTTCTATGATTTGATCGTGGAGGTGAATATTTGAGTTACGAGTTTGGTCTTCATTTGAAACAATGTGGAATAGTTTCACAACTCACGCCACCCGGAACACCACAGCATAATGGTGTGTCCGAACGTCGTAACCGTACTTTATAAGATATGGTACGGTCTATGATGTCTCTTACCGATTTACCACTATCGTTTTGGGGTTATGCTTTAGAGACAGCTGCATTCACGTTAAATAGGCACCATCTAAATCCGTTGAGACGACGCCTTATAAACTATGGTTTGGCAAGAAACCAAAGTTGTAGTTTCTTAAAGTTTGGGGCTGCGATGCTTATGTGAAAAAGCTTCAACCTGATAAGCTCGAACCCAAGTCGGAGAAATGTGTCTTCATAGGATACCCAAAGGAGACTGTTGGGTACACCTTCTATCACAGATCGGAAGACAAGATATTTGTTGCTAAGAATGGATCCTTTCTAGAGAAGGATTTTCTCTCGAAAGAAGTGAGCGGGAGGAAAGTGGAACTTGATGAGTGATACGTCTCCAACGTATCTACTTTTCCAAACACTTTTGCCCTTGTTTTGGACTCTAACTTGCATGATTTGAATGGAACTAACCCGGACTGACGTTGTTTTCAGCAGAACTGCCATGGTGTTGTTTTTGTGCAGAAATAAAAAGTTCTCGAAATCGCCTGAAAATCAACGGAGAATTATTTCAGAAAATGTAAAAAATACCTGCAAGAAGATCCACACCGGGGGGGGCCACGGGCTGTCCTCGAGGGTGGGGGCGCGCCCCCCTTCCCAGGGCGCGCCCCCCTGCCTCGAGGGCACACCGATGCCCCACCGACATATCCCCAGGTCCTATATATTCCGTTTCACAGACAAAAAAATCAAGGAGAAAGAATTATCGCGTTTTACGAGATGGAGCTGCCGCCAAGCCCTAATCTCTCTCGGGATGGCTGATGTGGAGTCCGTTCGGGGCTCCGGAGAGTGGAGATCGTCGCCATCGTCATCATCAACCTTCCTCCATCACCAATTCCATGATGCTCACCGCCGTGTGTGAGTAATTCCATCGTAGGCTTGTTGGACGGTGATGGGTTGGATGGGATCTATCATGTAATCGAGTTAGTTTTGTTAGGGTTTGATCCCTAGTATCCACTATGTTCTGAGATTGATGTTGCTATGACTTTGCTATGCTTAATGCTTGTCACTAGGGCCCGAGTGCCATGATTTAAGATCTGAACCTATTATGTTTCCATGAATATATGTGTGTTCTTGATCCTATCTTGCAAGTCTATAGTCAACTACTATGTGTTATGATCCGGCAACCCCGAAGTGACAATAATCGGGACCACTCCCGGTGATGACCATAGTTTGAGGAGTTCATGTATTCACTATGTGTTAATGCTTTGGTCTGGTACTCTATTAAAAGGAGGCCTTAATATCCCTTAGTTTCCAATAGGACCCCGCTGCCACGGGAGGGTAGGACAAAAGATGTCATGCAAGTTCTTTTCCATAAGCACGTATGACTATATTCGGAATACATGCCTACATTGCATTGATGAACTGGAGCTAGTTCTGTGTCACCCTAGGTTATAACTTCTACATAATGAATTGCATCCGACGTAATTTCCCATCACCGATCCAATGCCTACAAGCTTTACCTATATTGCTAGCTGCTTATTTACTTTTCCGTTGCTATCATCACAAAAACTACAAAAACATTATCTTTACTTTTATTGCTGCTACTGCCACTATCATATTACTGTGCTACTAAACTATCTTGCTGCAGATACTAAGTTTCCAGGTGTGGTTGAATTGACAACTCAGCTGCTAATACGTATTCTTTGGCTCCCCTTTGTGTCGAATCAACAAATTTGGGTTTAATACTTTACCCTCGAAAACTGTTGCGATCCCCTACACTTGTGGGTTATCAAGACTATTCTCTGGTGCCGCTGCCGGGGAGCATAGCTCTATTCTTTAAGTCACTTGGGATTTATATCTGTTTATCACTATGAAGAATTTGAAGGAATCAAAAACCAAGATCTTACCCTCAACTACGAGGGGAGCTAAGGAACTGCCATCTAGCTCTGCACTTGATTCTCCTTCTGTTATGAGTAAACTTGCGGCACCTACTCGTGCTATTGAATCTGATATGTCGTATGTTCTTGATGATGCTACTTCTCCTATGTATGATGAAACTACCTCTATGCCTGATATTGTGCCACTAGGTGAATTTCTAGATGAACAAATTGCTAAGGTTAGGGAGAGTGCAAATGTTGATGATATTTATGAAAGTGATGATGAAACTACTCCAATAGATATGAATTGCCTATTGTGCCTGAGGGTTATGTTATGGATGAAGAAACTGCTAGAGATTTTCTTGCTTGCAATGATAGATATGATCTTAAGAAGTTATTAGCTAAGCTGAAAGAAAAGTCCTTGAATGCTAGAATGGAACATGACCCTGCTTTTGCTACTTCACCTATTTGTGTCACTGATAAGGATTATGAATTCTCTGTTGATCCTGAGTTAATTACTTTGGTTGAATCTGATCCTTTCCATGGCTATGAGTCTAAAACTGTTGTGGCACATCTTACCAAGTTGAATGATATAGCCACCCTGTTTGCCAATGATGAAAAGATTCATTACTACTATATCCTTAAGCTATTTCCGTTCTCGTTAAAGGGTGATGCTAAGACTTGGTTTAATTCTCTTGATCCTGGTTGTGTGCGTAGTCCCCAGGATATGATGTATTACTTTTCTGCTAAATATTTTCCGGCTCATAAGAAACAAGCTACCTTACGGGAAATATATAACTTTGCTCAAACTGAAGAAGAGAGTCTCCCACAAGCATGGGGGAGGCTTCTCCAGTTACTTAATGCTTTGCATGATCATCCTCTTGAGATGCATGATATACTTGATGTCTTTTATAATGGACTAACCAATGCTTCCAGAGACCACCTGGATAGTTGTGCTGGTTGTGTTTTCAGGGAAAGAACAGTTGAACAAGCTGAATTACTATTGAATAATATGCTGGCCAATGAAAATAATTGGACACTTCCTGAACCAGCCCCTAAGCCAACTCTGAAGAAAAGAGGTGTTCTATTTCTCAGTCCTGAAGATATGCAAGAGGCAAAGAAATTTATGAAAGAAAAAGGTATTAAAGCTGAAGATGTTAAGAATTTGCCGCCTATTGAAGAAATACATGGTCTTGATAATCCGACACAGGTAGTAAAGGTAAATTCTTTTTATAGATTTGATGAAAGTGATATTCCTCGTTATAAATCTGCTAGCCAATGCTTAGATGAGTTTGACAATTTTATTGTGAAACAAGAAAACTTCAATGCTTTTGTTGGTAGACAACTACAACACAATGCTCATATGATTGAACGCTTGAGTGATTATTTGTCTAATGCTAAAGGTGAAATGAAACTCATTAGTAAACATGCTTCCATGGTCACCACTCAAGTAGAACAAGTACTTAAGGCTCAGAATGATTTGCTCAATGAATTAAATAGTAAGAATAATGACTATGATGTTAGAGTTGCTACTAGAGGTGGTAAAATGACTCAGGAACCTCTGTATCCTGAAGGCCACCCTAAGAGAATTGAGAAAGATTATCAGAGAGCTAATTTAGATGCACCTAGTTCTTCTAAAAAGAAGAAAAAGAAAAATGATAAGACTTTGCATGCTCCTAGTGAACCTGTAGCTCACCCACCTGAGGATCCCAATGATATATCTGTTTCTGATGCTGAGACACAATCCGGTAATGAACATGAACCTAGTGATAATCTTAATAATGATGTTCATGATGATGCTCAACCTAGCAATGATAATGATGTAGAGATTGAACCTGTTGTTGATCTTGATAACCCACAATCAAAGAATCGACGTTATGGTAAGAGAGACTTTGTTGCTAGAAAGCACGGTAGGGAAAGAGAACCATGGGTTCGGAAACCCATGCCTTTTGCTCCGAAACCATCCAAGAAAAAGGATGATGAAGATTTTAAGCGCTTCGCTGAAATGATTAGACCTATCTTTTTGCGTATGCGTTTGACTAATGTGCTTAAAACAAATCCTTATGCCAAGTACATGAAAGATATTATTACCAAAAAAAAGAAAGATACCTGAAGTAGAAATTTCCACCATGCTTGCCAATAACACTTTTGAGGGTGGAATGCCTAAGAAATTAGGAGATCCAGGAGTACCTACTATACCTTGCTCCATTAAGAGAAATTATGTTAAAATTGCTTTATGTGATCTTGGAGCCGGTGTTAGTGTTATGCCTCTCTCTTTATATCGTAGACTTGACTTGAGTAAGTTGACACCTACTGAAATATCTTTGCAAATGGCCGATAAATCAACTGATATACATGTCGGTATTTGTGGGGATATGCCTGTTGTAGTTGCAAATGTTACTATTCTAGCGGACTTTGTTATCCTTGATATTCCCGAGGATGATAGTATGTCTATTATTCTTGGAAGACCTTTTTTGAATACTGCAGGGGCTGTTATTGATTGCAACAAAGGCAATGTCACTTTTCATGTCAATGGTAATGAGCATACGGTACACTTTCCGAGTAAACAACCTCAAGTTTATAGTATCAATTATATTGGAAGAACTTCAACTATTACAATTGGAGGTTTTGAGTTTCTTATTCCTACTATCAAGAAGGCATATGACATTCTTATTGTTGGGGACATACATATCCCCATTGAGGTAACATAGTGTTATTTGAAAAATTTCCGGTTTCATGTTACTCGGAAAGAGTTTATTAACAAGACCTGATCAACCTTGTTAACGGATTCCTTTTGATGAACATGGGATAGGTGAATCTAGATAGCACAAACCTTCTATACCCTCTTTTTACTTTATGTTAATTAGGTTAAATAAAACAAAAATAGCATTATCTGTCTGTTTCCAGACTTATCCGTGTAATAAAAAAATATCCCAAAAATAAAAGTTCTCCAAATGCCATGAAAATGAAATATGATTTTTTCTAGAATATTTAAGAAAATATGGCACTGAACACACAACGAGGGGATCCAGCACGTGGCCTCGAGGGCACAGGGCGCGCCCCCCTGCCTCGAGGGCCCCACGTGACCCCCCCTCCACTTATCCTTTCACCCATGCTCTTCTTCTTCCTCCCAAAAAAATCCCCAACCAGCTCAAACCCGAGTTCTAGCTCGTTTTGCTGCCATTTTCGATCTCCTTGCTCAAAGCACCATTCACCAAACTGTTTGGGGATATTGTTCCTTGGTATGTGACTCCTCCATTGGTCCAATTAGTATTTGTTCTAGTGCTTTATTTGTTGCAAATTTGTGTTGCTGTGGTGACCTTGTTCTTGAGCTTGCATGTCAAACTTTCTTGGTCCCAAGTAGTTCTAATGCATGATATAGCTTCTAGGCACTTATAGGAGTTGTTGCTATCAATCTTGTTGAGTTTGGTTAAGTTTTATTGTGAGTTACTAAAAAATTCAGAAATTTTCAGAAAAGGAAAATATTAAAAAGAATATTGAGGGGCTCTTCCAGCAAGAGCTCAGAGGAGAAGAAGAAAGAAGAAAACAAGAAGCCCAAGTATCATCTTCCTCGCATGGCGGAAGTTCGACCGTGCGAATGGCCTTGTAATAATTTCATGATGTCCGTCGGTATTTACGAAGACTTTTATTGGATGGAGAATAATGCAGGCCTCACCGACTTCATCATCGACCAAAAAGAACAGTATCTCTTACTCACCAATATTTTTACACAAAGCTTTCAGTTTCACTCTAGGAAAACACCACCTACGGTGGAGTTTCGCTTATATGATGTGGTTAAGGAGATATCACTGTTAGACTTTTGTGAAATATGCAAAGTACCCTTTGAAGGTAGACTTGATGAACCACGTCATGAAGACGTCGAAGGGTTTATTGATATGATAGCCAAAGGTGAAACTAGACAAGTTGTAGGAGCAAGAACCACTAGTATACACTTCCCTGTTCTGCGCTACTTTGCTTTATTTGCTAGTAGCTGTTTAATTGGTCGCGGGAACAGTGGAAATCTAAGTGCCCCTGATATTATCATTTTACGCCATGCCTTGTTTCGTGACACAACTTTTAGCTTGGGCGCCGTCGTTGCCAAACGATTGAGTCTTAACCGCTCAAGGGGACCCGTTTTTGGAGGCATCTTTGCTTCTCGCCTTGCTGAACATTTTAATATACACATTAGGCATCATGAGAAGGAAGAAAAATTGCTTGCCCCTGTTTATCTAGACTACAAGAGCATGGTAGCTCATGACTTTATTGTTAAAGACAAAAATATGCAGCTCCATTATAAATTGAGGTTTGATGAAATATACTGTGGAATTGTTACCTTGCCTGCACCTTCTTTGTTTGATCTGTCTACAGGCATATTCCTCATCACCTCATATGTCTTCTACCAGTACCAAGGCTAGGCACAAGCTTCAGAGCCTGAGCCAGAACCACCACTTGATCCTTCCCGTCAATTAGTTTATGGGTGGGATCTGGACGAGCTCGCCAATCAGTGGCATCCAGAGGACACATCTCTGTACACTGGAGGGAGTGGCTTCGATTCGTGGCCATAGACCAACTTAGGCCAAAAGCCTAAACTTGGGGGAGTACGCGTTTCTCACCGACTTACTTTCATGTTCACACTTATTCTAATTGTCGGTGCTCACACTCTTTCACTGTACCATCCATGCTTAGTTAAAATTTCTTTTTCTTAGTCTTTTTCTTGTGAGCTAGAAAACCCCAGAAAAACAAAAAATATTAGTTGTAGCTTCTAGCTAGTTTACTTTCTTTGCTTGTAGTAGTAACTAAAAAATGAAAACCCAAAAAGATTTCCCGTTCATCTTTTGCTTGTTGGGAGCTTTCCCGTGTAAATAGTTTCTTTTCTTTTCTTTAGGGGTTAAGAGTAGAAGACCATGATGAAAATGCTTAGTGGCTCTCATATGCTTTGTTGTTTATTTAATCTTGAGCCATATTGCCTTGTCTTCTCTCTTGTATTAAATGCTTGAAGATTCCAGCTTAGTCCAATGCACGTGCACTATTATTTTCCACACGTTCGGTCGTGCGAGTGAAAGGCAATAAGGATGATATATGATGAACTAATTGGGATGAGAAAAGCTGGTATGAACTCGACCTCTCTTGTTTTTGTAAATATGATTGCTCGTCGTTCTTGATTCAGCTTGTTATGAATGAAACATGTTTGCAATGACAATTAGAGATCATAGCTGTTTATGCCATGCTTAATTAGCTGAGAGTCATAATGGTTTATCTTGCGTGCCAACATGATATTAAAATGGTTGTGATGTGGTATGATGGGTGGTATCCTCCTCTGAACGATTTAAGTGACTTGACTTGGCACATGTTCACGCATGTAGTTGAAACAAATCAACATAGCCTTCACGATATTTATGTTCATGGTGATTTATATCCTACTCATGCTTGCATTCATTGTTGATTAATTTTAATGCATGTTCATGACCGTTGTTGCTCTCTAGCTGGTCGCTTCCCAGTCTCATTCTAGCCTTCACCTGTACTAAGCAGGAATACTGCTTGTGCATCCACTTCCATAAACCCCAAATTTATTCCCTGTGAGTCCACCATACCTTCCTATATGCGGTATTTACTTGCCGTTCTAAGTAAATTTGTATGTGCCAAACTCTAAACCTTCAAATGAAATTCTGTTTTGTATGCTTGAACAGCTCATGTATCAACTAGGGTTGTCTATATCTTCCATGCTAGGTGGGTTATTCTCACGATGAGTGGACTCCGCTCATCATTCATGAGAAAATGGTTGGTAACCGGGATGCCCAGTCCCATGCTTAAAATCATAATAATTAAACAAAACTTCCCCAGGGTTGTTGCTTGTTTGGATGGTAACCCGTGGATTCAGCTGGCCGTGGAGTGTGCTTGTTGGTGGTTGAGGGAGTATAAACTTTACCATTCTGTTTGGGAACCGCCTATAATGTGCGTAGCATGGAAGATATCAAGATTCTTGGTTGTTATGTTGACAATGAAAGTATACCGCTCAAAATGTTATTCAATCTCTATTTAAAAATTGAGCTCTGGCACCTCTACAAATCCCTGCTTCCCTCTGTGAAGGGCCTATCTATTTAATTTTATGCAGAGTCATCATCCTCTTATCAAAGAGCACCAGTAGGAGAGCACCTCTGTCGTTGCATGTATTACTATTAATTTGCATTGAGTATGATCATGACTGGATCTCTTTTACCATGAATTACAATGTCTAGTCAGGCCTTAATCTTTAAAGGTGGTCTGCATTTATGTTTTGCGGTCTCAGAAAGGGCTAGCAAGATACCATCCTGTTATATCATATCATGATTGTTTTGAGAAGTGTTGTCAACCGAGGTTTATTATTATTGCTCGCTAGTTGATTATGCTATTGATGTGAGCAGTCTTGAGACCTGAAAGTTATTATGAATGTGGTTAGTTCATGACCTCGTTGAAAACCTGAATGCTAGCTTACATATTTACAACAACAAGAGCAAACAGAGTTTGTCAAAGTTTTTCTTTATCACTTTCAGTTTATCAACTGAATTGCTTGAGGACAAGCAAAGGTTTAAGCTTGGGGGAGTTGATACGTCTCCAACGTATCTACTTTTCCAAACACTTTTGCCCTTGTTTTGGACTCTAACTTGCATGATTTGAATGGAACTAACCCGGACTGACGTTGTTTTCAGCAGAACTGCCATGGTGTTGTTTTTGTGCAGAAATAAAAAGTTCTCGGAATCGCCTGAAAATCAACGGAGAATTATTTCAAAAAATGTAAAAAATACCTGCAAGAAGATCCACACCGGGGGGCCCACGGGCTGTCCTCGAGGGTGGGGGGAATGCCCCCCTTACCAGGGCGCGTCCCCCCTGCCTCGAGGGCACCCCGATGCCCCACCGACGTATCCCCAGGTCCTATATATTCCGTTTCGCGGAGAGAAAAATCAAGGAGAAATAATTATCGCGTTTTACGAGACGGAGCCGCCGCCAAGCCCTAATCTCTCTCGGGAGGGCTGATCTGGAGTCCGTTCGGGGCTCCGGAGAGTGGAGATCGTCGCCATCGTCATCATCAACCTTCCTCCATCACCAATTCCATGATGCTCACCGCCGTGTGTGAGTAATTCCATCGTAGGCTTGTTGGACGGTGATGGGTTGGATGGGATCTATCATGTAATCGAGTTAGTTTTGTTAGGGTTTGATCCCTAGTATCCACTATGTTCTGAGATTGATGTTGCTATGACTTTGCTATGTTTAATGCTTGTCACTAGGGCCCGAGTGCCATGATTTAAGATCTGAACCTATTATGTTTCCATGAATATATGTGTGTTCTTGATCCTATCTTGCAAGTCTATTGTCACCTACTATGTGTTATCATCCGGCAACCCCGAAGTGACAATAATCGAGACCACTCCCGGTGATGACCATAGTTTGAGGAGTTCATGTATTCACTATGTGTTAATGCTTTGGTCCGGTACTCTATTAAAAGGAGGCCTTAATATTCCTTAGTTTCCAATAGGACCCCGCTGCCACGGGAGGGTAGGACAAAAGATGTCATGCAAGTTCTTTTCCATAAGCACGAATGACTATATTCGGAATACATACCTACATTGCATTGATGAACTGGAGCTAGTTCTGTGTCACCCTAGGTTATAACTTCTACATAATGAATTGCATCTGACGTAATTTCCCATCACCGATCCAATGCCTACGAGCTTTACCTATATTGCTAGCTGCTTATTTACTTTTCCGTTGCTATCATCACAAAAACTACAAAAACATTATCTTTACTTTTATTGCTGATACCGCCTCTATCATATTACTGTGCTACTAAACTATCTTGCTGCAGATACTAAGTTTCCAGGTGTGGTTGAATTGACAACTCAGATGCTAATACTTAAGAGTATTATTTGGCTCCCCTTGTGTCGAATCAACAAATTTGGGTTTAATACTTTACCCTCGAAAACTATTGCGATCCCCTACACTTGTGGGTTATCAATGAGGTAATTGTACCTTCTCCCGAATTGGAAAGTAGTACATCACAGAAACTAGTTCCAGTGTTTCCTACACCAATTAGTGAGGAAGCTAATGATGATGATCATGAAACTTCGGATCAAGTTACTTCTGAACTTCGTAGATCAACCAGAGTACGTTCCGCGCCAGAATGGTACGGCAAACCGGTTCTGGAAGTCATGTTACTAGTGTTAGGGAACGTAGTATTTTAAAATTTTCCTACGATCACGCAAGATCTATCTACCAGATGCATAGCAACGAGAGGGAAGAGTGTGTCTACGTACCCTCGTAGACCGGGAGCGGAAGCGTCAAGTGACGCGGTTGATGTTGTCGAACTTCTTCGCGATCCAACCGATCAAGCACCGAACGTACGGCACCTCCGCGTTCAGCACATGTTCAGCTTGATGACGTCCCACGAGCTCTTGATCCGGTTGAGCTTCACGGGAGAGTTTCGTCAGCACGACGGCGTGGTGACGGATATGATGTGTTCACCGGCGCAGGGCTTCGCCTAAGCTCCGCGACGGTATGACCGAGGTGTGATTCTGTGGAGGGGGGCACCGCACACGGCTAAAACAAGTCAACTTGTGTGTCTTTGGGTGCCCCCCTGCCCCCGTATATAAAGGAGCAAAGGGGGAGGCCGGCCGGCCCTTCCTGGTGCGGCTAGGAGTGGACTCCTACTAGGAATAGGATTGCAATCCTATTCCTAGTAGGATTCACCAAAAGAAGGAAGAGGAAAGGAATAGGAGAGGTGGCGCCCCCCCAATCCTAGTCCAACTAGGAACCCTAGGTGGGGGCGCCGGCCAGCCCTATGGGCTGCCTCTCTCTTTCCCTTTAGGCCCACTATGGACCATCCCCTCTCGTAGGGGGTTCCGGTAACCCCCTCCGGCATTCCCGATAAATCCGAAACTTTTCCGGAACACTTCCGGTGTCCGAATATAGTCGTCCAATATATCAATCTTTATGTCTCGGACATTCCGAGACTCCTCGTCATGTCCGTGATCTCATCCGGGACTCCGAACTACCTTCGGTACATCAATACTCATAAACTCATAATACCGATCGTCATCAAACGTTAAGCGTGCGGACCCTACGGGTTCGAGAACTATGTAGACATGACCGAGACTCATCTCCGGTCAATAACCAATAGCGGAACCTGGATGTTCATATTGGCTCCTACATATTCTACGAAGATCTTTTATCGGTCAGAACCGCATAACAACATACGTTGTTCCTTTTGTCAAACGGTATGTTACTTGCCCGAGATTCGACGTCGGTATCTCTATACCTAGTTCAATCTCGTTACCGGCAAGTCTCTTTACTCGTTCCGTAACACATCATCTCGTGACTAACTCATTAGTCTTTTGCTTGCAAGGCTTATTGTGATGTGTGTTACCGAGAGGGCCCAGAGATACCTCTCCGACACTCGGAGTGACAAATCCTAATCTTGATCTATGCCAACACCACGAATACTTTCGGAGACACCTGTAGAGCATCTTTATGATCACCCAGTTACGTTGTGACGTTTGATAGCACACAAGGTGTTCCTACGGTATTCGGGAGTTGCATAATCTCATAGTCATAGGAACATGTATAAGTCATGAAGAAAGCAATAGCAGTAAAACTAAACGATCATAGTGCTATGCTAACGGATGGGTCTTGTCCATCACATCATTCTCCTAATGATGGGATCCCGTTGATCAAATGGCAACTCATGTCTATGGCTAGGAAACATAACCATCTTTGATCAATGAGCTAGTCTAGTAGAGGCATACTAGGGACATACTGTTTTGTCTATGTATCCACACATGTACTAAGTTTCCGGTTAATACAATTCTAGCATGAATAAAAGACATTTATCATGATATAAGGAAATACAAATAATCATCTTTATTATTGCCTCTAGGGCATATTTCCTTCAGTCTCCCACTTGCACTAGAGTCAATAATCTAGCTCACATCGCCATGTGATTTAATACTGATAGTTCACATCGTTATGTGAATAACCCCCATAGTTCACATCGCCATGTGACCAACACTCAAAGGGTTTTCTAGAGTCAATAATCTAGTTCACATTGCTATGTGATTAATACCCAAGAGTAATAAGGTGTGATCATGTTTTTCTTGTGAGAGAAGTTTATTCAACGGGTCTGTACATTCAGATCCGTATGTATTTCGCAAATTTCTATGTCTACAATGCTCTGCATAGAGATACTCTAGCTAATTGCTTCCACTTTCAATATGCATCCAGATTTATACTTTAGAGTCATCTGGATTTAGTGTTAAAGCTTGCATCGGGGTAACCCTTTACGACGAACTCTTTATCACCTCCATAATCGAGAAACATTTCCTTAGTCATCCAATTACTAAGGATAATTTTGACCGCTGTACAGTGATCTACTCCTGGATCACTATTGTACCTCCCTGTCAAACTCTTGGCAAGGTACACAACGTGTTTTGTACACAGCATGGCATACTTTATAGAACCTATGGCTGAGGCATAGGGAATGACTTTCATTCTCTCTATATTTTTCTGCCGTGGTCTGGCTTTGAGTCTTACTCAACTTCACACCTTACAAGTCAGGCAAGAACTTCTTCTTTGACTGATCCATTTTGAACTACTTCAAAAATTTATCAAGGTATGTACTCATCAAAAGTCTTATCAAGCGTCTTGATCTATATAGATCTTGATGCTCAATATGTAAGTGGCTTCACCGAGGTCTTTCTTTGAAAAAATCTTTTCAAAACACTCCTTTATGCTTTCCAGAAAATTCTACATCATTTCCGATTGACAATATGTCATTCACATATACTTATCAGAAAGGTTGTAGTGCTCCCACTCACTTCTTGTAAATACAGGCTTCTCCAAAAGTCTGTATAAAACCATATGCTTTGATCACCTCATCAAAGCTTATATTCCAACTCCGAGATGCTTGCACCAGTCCATAGATGGATCGCTGGAGCTTGCATAATTTGTTAGCACCTTTTGGATCGACAAAACCTTCTGGTTGCATCATATACAACTCTTCTTTGAGATATCCATTTAGGAATGCAGTTTTGACATCCATTTGCCAGATTTCATAATCATAAAATGCGGCAATTGCTAACATGATTCGGACAGACTTAAGCATCGCTACAGGTGAGAAAGTATCATCGTAGTCAACTCCTTGAACTTGTCGAAAACCTTTCGCAACAAGTCGAGCTTTGTAAACAGTAATATTACCGTCTGCGTCGGTCTTCCTCTTGAAGATCCATTTATTTTCGATGGCTTGCCGATCATCGGGCAAGTCAACCAAAGTCCATACTTTGTTCTCATACATGGATCCCATCTCAGATTTCATGGCTTCAAGCCATTTTGCGGAATCTGGGCTCATCATCGCTTCCTCATAGTTCGTAGGTTCATCATGGTCTAGTAACATGATTTCTAGAACTGGGTTGCCGTACCACTCTGGTGCGGAACGTACTCTGGTTGATCTACGACGTTCAGTAGGAACTTGATCCGAAGTTTCATGATCATTATCATTAACTTCCTCACTAATTGGTGTAGGAATCACTGGAACAATTTCCTGTGATGTCCTATTTTCCAATCCGGGAGAAGGTACAATTACCTCATCAAGTTCTACTTTCCTCCCACTCACTTCTTTAGAGAGAAACTCTTTTTCTAGAAAGGATCCGTTTTTAGCAACGAATATTTTTCCTTCGGATCTGTGATAGAAGGTGTTCCCAACAGTCTCTTTTGGGTATCCTATGAAGACACATTTTTCCGACTTGGGATCGAGCTTATCAGGTTGAAGTGTTTTCACATAAGCATCGCAGCCCCAAATTTTAAGAAACAACAACTTTGGTTTCTTGCCAAACCACAGTTCTTAAGGCGTTGTCTCAACGGATTCAGATGAGGCCCTTATTTAACGTGAATGCAGCTGTCTCTAATGCATGACCCAAAACGATAGTGATAAATCGGTAAGAGACATCATAGATCGTACCATATCCAATAAAGTACGGTTATGACGTTCGGACACACCATTACGCTGTGGTGTTCCAGGTGGCGTGAGTTGTGAAACTATTCCACATTGTTTCAAATGAAGACCAAACTCGTAACTCAAATATTCTCTTCCACGATCAGATCGTAGAAACTTTATTTTCTTGTTATGATGATTCTCTACTTCACTCTGAAATTCTTTGAACTTTTCAAATGTTTCAGACTTGTGCTTCATTAAGTAGATATACCCATATCTGCTCAAATCATCAGTGAAGGTCAGAAAATAACGATACCCGCCGCGAGCATCAACACTCATTGGTCCACATACATCAGTATGTATGATTTCCAACAAATCTGTTGCTCGCTCCATAGTTCCGGAGAACGGAGTTTTAGTCATCTTGCCCATGAGGCATGGTTCGCAAGCACCAAGTGATTCATAATCAAGTGATTCCAAAAGTCCATCATTATGGAGTTTCTTCATGCGTTTTACACCAATATGACCTAAACGGCAGTGCCACAAATAAGTTGCACTATCATTATTAACCTTGCATCTTTTGGCTTCTATATTATGAATATGTGTATCACACGATCGAGATCCAACAAACCATTTTCATTGGGTGTATGACCATAGAAGGTTTTATTCATGTAAACAGAACAACAATTATTCTCTTACTTACATGAATAACCGTATTGCAACAAACATGATCAAATCATATTCATGCTCAACATAAACACCAAATAACACTTATTTAGGTTCAACACTAATCCCGAAAGTATAGGGAGTGTGCGATGATGATCATATCAATCTTGGAACTATTTCCAATACACATCGTCACTTCATCCTTTAACTAGTTTCTGTTCATTATGCAACTCCCATTTCGAGTTACTTCTTTTTAACAACTAAATCAGTATCAAATACCGAGGGGTTGCTATGAACACTAGTAAAATACACATCAATAATCTGTATATCAAATATACCTTTGTTCACTTTGCCATCCTTCTTATCCGCCAAGTATCTAGGGCAGTTCCACTTCCAGTGACCATTTCCTTTGCAGTAGAAGCACTTGTTTCAGGCTTGAGTTTAGCTTTGGGTTTCTTCACGGGAGTGACAACTTGCTTGTCATTCTTCTTGAAGTTCCCCTTCTATCTCTTTGCCCTTTACTTGAAACAGGTGGTCTTGTTAACCATCAACACTTGATGCTCTTTCTTGATTTCTACCTTCGCCGATTTCAGCATTGCGAAGAGCTTGGGAATTACTTTCGTCATCCCTTGCATATTATAGTTCATCACGAAGTTCTACTAACTTGGTGATAGTGTCTAGAGAACTTTGTCAATTACTATCATATCTGGAAGATTAACTCCCACTTGATTCAAGCAATTGTAGTACCCAGACAGTCTGAGCACATGCTCACTGGTTGAGCTTATCTCCTCCATCTTGTAGGCAAAGTACTGTTAGAGGTCTCATACCTCTCGACACGGGCATGAGTATGAAATACTAATTTCAACTCTTGGAACATCTTATATGCTCTGTGGCGTTCAAAACGTTTTTGAAGTCCCGGTTATAAGCCGTAAAGCATGGTGCACTAAACTATCAAGTAGTCATCATACTGAGCTTTTGTCAAAACGTTCATAACGTCTACATCTGCTCCTGCAATAGGTCTGTCACCTAGCGGTGCATCAAGGACATAATTCTTCTGTGCAGCAATGAGGATAAACCTCAGATCACGGAACAATTCCGCATCATTGCTACTAACATCTTTCAACTTAGTTTTCTCTAGGAACATATTAAAAATAAACGTGGAGCAACATCGCGAGCTATTGATCTACAACATAGATATGCTAATACTACCAGGACTAAGTTCATGATAAATTAAAGTTCAATTTAATCATATTAATTTAAAGAACTCCCACTTAGATAGACATCCCTCTGGTCATCTAAATGATCACGTGATCCAAATCAACTAAACCATGTCCGATCATCACGTGAGATGGAGTAGTTTTCAATGGTGAACATCTTATGTTGATCATATCTACTATATGATTCACGCTCGACCTTTCGGTCTCCAGTGTTCCGAGGCCATATCTGCATATGCTAGGCTCGTCAAGTTTAACCCGAGTATTCTGCGTGTGCAAAACTGGCTTACACCCGTTGTATTTGAACGTAGAGCTTATCACACCCGATCATCACGTGGTGTCTCGACACGACGAACTTTCGCAACGGTGCATACTCAGGGAGAACACTTATACCTTGAAATTTAGTAAGGGATCATCTTATAATGCTACCGTCGTTCTAAGCAAAATAAGAAGCATAAAAAGATAAACATCACATGCAATCAAAATATGTGATATGATATGGCCATCATCATCTTGTGCTTTTGATCTCCATCTCCAAAGCACCGTCATGATCACCTTCGTCACTGGCTTGACACCTTGATCTTCATCGTAGCATCGTTGTCGTCTCGCCAACTATTGCTTCCACGACTATCGCTACCGCTTAGTGATAAAGTAAAGCAATTACATGGCGATTGCATTTCGTATAATAAAGCGACAACCATATGGCTCCTGCCAGTTGCCGATAACTTTACAAAACATGATCATCTCATACAAAACCGTATAACTCATCATGTCTTGACCATATCACATCACAACATGCCCTGCAAAAACAAGTTAGACGTCCTCTACTTTGTTTGTTGCAAGTTTTACGTGGCTGCTACGGGCTTAGCAAGAACCGTTCTTACCTACGCATACAAAACCACAACGATGTTTCGTCAAGTATGTGCTGTTTTAACCTTCACAAGGACCGGGCGTAGCCACACTTGATTCAGCTAAAGTGAGAGAGACAGACACCCGCCAGTCACCTTTAAGCAGCGAGTGCTCGTAACGGTGAAACCAGTCTCGCGTAAGCGTACGCGTAATGTCGGTCCGGGCCGCTTCATCTCACAATACCGCCGAAGCAAAGTATGACATGCTGGTAAGCAGTATGACTAGTATCGTCCACAATCTCATTGTGTTCTACTCGTGCATATCATCTACGCATAGACCTGGCTCATGATGCCACTGTTAGGGAACGTAGTATTTTAAAATTTTCCTACGATCACGCAAGATCTATCTACCAGATGCATAGCAACGAGAGGGAAGAGTGTGTCTACGTACCCTCGTAGACCGGGAGCGGAAGCGTCAAGTGACGCGGTTGATGTTGTCGAACTTCTTCGCGATCCAACCGATCAAGCACCGAACGTACGGCACCTCCGCGTTCAGCACACGTTCAGCTTGATGACGTCCCACAAGCTCTTGATCCAGTTGAGCTTCACGGGAGAGTTTCGTCAGCACGACGGCGTGGTGACGGATATGATGTGTTCACCGGCGCAGGGCTTCGCCTAAGCTCCGCGACGGTATGACCGAGGTGTGATTCTGTGGAGGGGGGCACCGCACACGGCTAAAACAATTCAACTTGTGTGTCTTTGGGTGCCCCCCTGCCCCCGTATATAAAGGAGCAAAGGGGGGAGGCCGGCCGGCCCTTCCTGGTGCGGCTAGGAGTGGACTCCTACTAGGAATAGGATTGCAATCCTATTCCTAGTAGGATTCACCAAAAGAAGGAAGAGGGAAAGGAATAGGAGAGGTGGCGCCCCCCCCCCCCCAATCCTAGTCCAACTAGGAACCCTAGGTGCGGGCGCCGGCCAGCCCTATGGGCTGCCTCTCTCTTTCCCTTTAGGCCCACTATGGACCATCCCCTCTCGTAGGGGGTTCCGGTAACCCCCTCCGGCATTCCCGATAAATCCGAAACTTTTCCGGAACACTTCCGGTGTCCGAATATAGTCGTCCAATATATCAATCTTTATGTCTCGGACATTCCGAGACTCCTCGTCATGTCCGTGATCTCATCCGGGACTCCGAACTACCTTCGGTACATCAATACTCATAAACTCATAATACCAATCGTCATCAAACGTTAAGCGTGCGGACCCTACGGGTTCGAGAACTATGTAGACATGACCGAGACTCATCTCCGGTCAATAACCAATAGCGGAACCTGGATGTTCATATTGGCTCCTACATATTCTACGAAGATCTTTTATCGGTCAGAACCGCATAACAACATACGTTGTTCCTTTTGTCAAACGGTATGTTACTTGCCCGAGATTCGATCGTCGGTATCTCTATACCTAGTTCAATCTCGTTACCGGCAAGTCTCTTTACTCGTTCCGTAACACATCATCTCGTGACTAACTCATTAGTCTTTTGCTTGCAAGGCTTATTGTGATGTGTGTTACCGAGAGGGCCCAGAGATACATCTCCGACACTCGGAGTGACAAATCCTAATCTTGATCTATGCCAACACCACAAATACTTTCGGAGACACATGTAGAGCATCTTTATGATCACCCAGTTACGTTGTGACGTTTGATAGCACACAAGGTGTTCCTACGGTATTCGGGAGTTGCATAATCTCATAGTCATAGGAACATGTATAAGTCATGAAGAAAGCAATAGCAGTTAAACTAAACGATCATAGTGCTATGCTAACGGTGTTGGGGAACGTAGTATTTTAAAATTTTCCTACGATCACGCAAGATCTATCTACCAGATGCATAGCAACGAGAGGGGAGAGTGTGTCTACGTACCCTCGTAGACCGGGAGCGGAAGCGTCAAGTGACGCGGTTGATGTTGTCGAACTTCTTCGCGATCCAACCGATCAAGCACCGAACGTACGGCACCTCCGCGTTCAGCACACGTTCAGCTTGATAACGTCCCACGAGCTCTTGATCCAGTTGAGCTTCACGGGAGAGTTTCGTCAGCACGACGGCGTGGTGACGGATATGATGTGTTCACCGGCGCAGGGCTTCGCCTAAGCTCCGCGACGGTATGACCGAGGTGTGATTCTGTGGAGGGGGGCACCGCACACGGCTAAAACAATTCAACTTGTGTGTCTTTGGGTGCCCCCTGCCCCCGTATATAAAGGAGCAGGGGAGGGAGGCCGGCCGGCCCTTCCTGGTGCGGCTAGGGAGGGAGTCCTACTAGGAATAGGATTGCAATCCTATTCCTAGTAGGATTCACCGAAAGGAAGAAGGGGGAAAGGAATAGGAGAGGTGGCGCCCCCCCCAATCCTAGTCCAACTAGGAACCCTAGGTGGGGGCGCCGGCCAGCCCTATGGGCTGCCTCTCTCTTTCCCTTTTGGCCCACTATGGACCATCCCCTCTCGTAGGGGGTTCCGGTAACCCCCTCCGGCATTCCCGATAAATCCGAAACTTTTCCGGTATACTTCCGGTGTCCGAATATAGCCGTCCAATATATCAATCTTTATGTCTCGGACATTCCGAGACTCCTCTTCATGTCCGTGATCTCATCCGGGACTCCGAACTACCTTCGGTACATCAATACTCATAAACTCATAATACCGATCGTCATCAAACGTTAAGCGTGCGGACCCTACGGGTTCGAGAACTATGTAGACATGACCGAGACTCATCTCCGGTCAATAACCAATAGCGGAACCTGGATGTTCATATTGGCTCCTACATGTTCTACGAAGATCTTTTATCGGTCAGAACCGCATAACAACATACGTTGTTCCTTTTGTCAAACGGTATGTTACTTGCCCGAGATTCGATCGTCGGTATCTCTATACCTAGTTCAATCTCGTTACCGGCAAGTCTCTTTACTCGTTCCGTAACACATCATCTCGTGACTAACTCATTAGTCTTTTGCTTGCAAGGCTTATTGTGATGTGTGTTACCGAGAGGGCCCAGAGATACCTCTCCGACACTCGGAGTGACAAATCCTAATCTTGATCTATGCCAACACCACGAATACTTTCGGAGACACCTGTAGAGCATCTTTATGATCACCCAGTTACGTTGTGACATTTGATAGCACACAAGGTGTTCCTACGGTATTCGGGAGTTGCATAATCTCATAGTCATAGGAACATGTATAAGTCATGAAGAAAGCAATAGCAGTAAAACTAAACGATCATAGTGCTATGCAAACGGATGGGTCTTGTCCATCACATCATTCTCTTAATGATGGGATCCCGTTGATCAAATGACAACTCATGTCTATGGCTAGGAAACATAACCATCTTTGATCAATGAGCTAGTCTAGTAGAGGCATACTAGGGACATACTGTTTTGTCTATGTATCCACACATGTACTAAGTTTCCGGTTAATACAATTCTAGCATGAATAAAAGACATTTATCATGATATAAGGAAATACAAATAATCATCTTTATTATTGCCTCTAGGGCATATTTCCTTCAACTAGACCATGATGAACCTACGAACAATGAGGAAGCGATGATGAGCCGAGATTCCGCAAAATGGCTTGAGGCCATGAAATCTGAGATGGGATCCATGTATGATAACAAAGTGGTTGACTTGCCCGATGACCCGCAAGCCATCAAAAATAAATGGATCTTTAAGAGGAAGAGTGACGCCGATGGTAATGTTACTGTCTGCAAAGCTCGACTTGTTGCGAAAGGTTTTCGACAAGTTCAAGGTGTTGACTACGATGATATTTTCTCACTTGTAGCGATGCTTAAGTCTATCCGAATCATGTTAGCAATTGTCGCATTTTATGAAATCTGGCAAATGGATAACAAAACTGCATTCTTTAATCAATTTATTAAAGAAGAGTTGTATATGATGCAACCAGAAGGTTTTGTCAATCCTAAAGGTAATAACAAAATGTGCAAAGCTCCAGTGATCCATCTATGGACTGGTGCAAGCATCTCGGAGTTGGAATATACGCTTTGATAAGTTGATCAAAGCATATAGTTTTATACAGACTTGCGGTGAAGCCTGTATTTACAAGAAAGTGAGTGGGAGCACTACATCTTTTTGATAAGTATATGTGAATGACATATTGTCGATCAGAAATGATGTAGAATTTTCTGGAAAGCATTAAGGAGTGTTTGAAAGGAGTTTTTTCAAAGAAAAACCTCAGTAAAGCTGCTTACATATTGAGCATCAAGACCTATAGAGATAGATCAAGATGCTTGATAAGTATTTTCAATGACTAGATACCTTGACAAGTTTTTGAAGTAGTTCAAAATGGAACAGTCAAAGAAAGAGTTCTTGCCTGTGTTAAAAGGTGTGAAGTTGAGTAAGACTCAATGCCCGACCACTGCAGAAGATAGAGAGAGAATGAAAGTCATTCCCTATGCCTCAGCCATAGGTTCTATAAAGTATGCCATGCTATATACCAGACCTATTGTATGCCCTGCGTTGATTTTGGCAAGGGAGTAAAATTTTGATCTAGGAGTAAATCACTGGACAGCGGTCAAAATTGTCCTTAGTTACTGGATGACTAAGGAAATGTTTCTCGATTATGGAGGTGATAAAGAGTTACGCCAATGTAAGCTTTGACACTAACCCAGATGACTCTAAGTATCAATCTGGATGCGTATTAAAAGTGGGAGCAATTAGCTAGAGTAGCTCCATGCAGAGCATTGTAGACATAGAAATTTGCAAAATACATATGGATCTGAATGTAACAGACCCGCCGACTAAACTTCTATCACAAAGCAAAACATGATCACACCTTATTACTCTTTGGGTGTAAATAACATGACGATGTGAACTAGATTGTTGACTCTAGTAAACCCTCTGGGTAGTGGTCACATGGCAATGTGTCGGTGTACAAAAAGAGGGGCACACTTTTTGTACCCCTATGACTGTGCACGAGCAGTCTGAGCCACGGGCACCACCACAACAAGCATGGCCAGGGAGGTGAGCCAGGGTAAGACCAAAGATCGATGGAACTGGAGCAACGCCAAGAACAAGACCACAGAGAGCAAAGGGACGGAGCGGCTCCCCCCCCCCCGGCAAGATCCTCGCCGGGAGCCAGTTTCAGCAGCCCTGGCAAGACCCTTGCCGGGGCCGGCTCTGGCAGCCCCGGCAAGACCCTTGCCGCGGCAGCTCGCCCCACGCCTACATAGCGGATCACCCTTGAGTCCACCGCCCCCATGGGGCGAGGATTCGGGAGATATCCCCGTGGTGGCATGCAGATCTTTGTGAAGACATCCAAGATCAGATACAAGCTAAGAAGACGACGACCCTTGGCGGGATCCCAGCCAAGGAGGACCACAAGACCTCCGGCAAGCACCTTGCCGGGGATGACAGCAGGCGCCGCGGCAAGACCCTAGCCGGGGCCCCGGCAAGGCCCTTGCCGAGGACACCCGCAGGGCCACCATCAGGCCCACACCAACTGAGTTTCCACCGCCCCACGCAGCTGCCGACCCAACCAGCTGGACAGGCTCTTGCGTGGCAACTCGCAGATCTTCGTGGAGCCCCGCCGTTGCGCCACCTCAGCTGCCTGCCTGCCTACATGGCACCTCAGGCACCACTGGCCAGGGCGCGTGTCAACACGAGGAGGAGCGACGACGGACAAGACGGACGTCTCCCCTCATCCCCGATAAAGCGAGGACACCTAAGCTAAGCGCATTAAATGCGCCTTGTCCTGTAATGCGAGGGATAACCTCGCATCATGTACCCTTTCCACCTCCTGTGTGCCACTGTGGTAACCCCTTTTTCCTATAAAAGGAGGCCCAAGGCGACTAGGAGAAGGATTCGGCCTTTTCGAACTCCTCACGACTCTTTTGGAGCTCCTCACTAGCTGAAGAACACAAACATACAATCCACCAAAGCAGGAGTAGGGTTTTACGCATCTTTGCGGCCCGAACCTGGGTAAAGGAACCGTGTCCTGACTGTTAGATCCGCTCTTCTCTCAACCCCGCGCCCCGCAACCGTAGTAGGGATTCTTGTGATCCCATAGGTGTCGATCCAAATACACCGACATCTTTGGCGCGCCAGGTAGGGGGCGCAGTTGTGAGAATCGGCTTTAGCAGTTAGTTCGGCGCTACTTCATCATCATGGCGCCCAAGAAGAAGACGACGGTGGCGGTTGGCCAGTCGGAAGCCGGATAGCCCGTCCCGACGTGGGCGAGCAGCGGACCGGTCGTGGCAAGGACCCGAGGCGCTGCTCGCGAACACCAACGCCGTCCCAGTAGTCGGAGTTTGGGAGGTGGCGACGTTTGTGCGCCTGGTAACGGGCCACTCACCGCCAGTTCCAAAGATGGAGCCCGACCCTCCGCGGGTGGCGCGGGGCCTTCCAAGGTCGCCGCCGCATCACCCGAAGGCGACGCAAGGACCTCCAGAACTCCCACGCCGGCGCCAACAGCGCGCTCCTCTCAAGCGGCGCGCGACGAACGGCGTCGGCAACCCAAAGATCCCGGGCGTCGCCATGGGAAGAGCTCCGAGCACCACTCCCGGGACGTAGAAGACCTGCCCGCCCGCCGAAGCACTGGTGGAGACGGTAGGCGACCGCGGGATCGTGATGGAGCTCCCCCTGACACGGTCAGGGGTCGAAGCGCGTCACGGTCCGTGCAGGTTTCGCTACCGTTAACCCCAGCCGAAGCTCTGGCGCGCGCGCAGTTGCTCCTCGACTTTCCTCCCGTTACAGGGAAACTCGACGAATGGAGAGCCACCATCCGAAGCCTTGTCGCAATCGCCAACAAGGATGACCCAAATCCAGCGGAGCTCCCAGGTCGACGCTCCGATGGAGTCCCACGCACCGGCGGCGAGAGAGCTGGCAGCACCGTGGCTACGGTGCATTCGCCTCCTCCTCGCCTGGTGCCGCGTGCGTCGACTCGTCGAGACGTCGCGGGCGACGCCATCTCCATAGCGTCGTCCGACCCACGGACCCGCGGCGACCAGCGTCAAGTCCTTCAGGAGCGAGCTCATGAAGACGCTCGAACCACCATCGAGCGCCGACGCGGAGCGCGCCACCAGTCAGACAGGCGAGAGGGGCCCGCTCTAGACCGCCCAGCACTGGAGAGCCCTGGAGGTCTGCCTTACGAGGTAGGTTGTCCGGCTTTTACCCGTGAGCTGTGGCAGTTCCAGTGGCCCTCTCACCGCACTTTCAAGCCTGACGTTGGCGAGAAGTACAACGGCAAGATCCACCCGTCGGAATTCCTCAGAATCTACACCATCGCGATGCAAGCTGTTGGGGCCCGCGACGACAAGGTGCTTGCGAATTACTTTCCGTTGGCTCTTAAACCTAACGCCATGTCGTGGTTGATGCACTTGCCAGTAGACTCTATTTCCTCTTGGTCCGACTTGTGCCAAGAGTTTGTTGGCGCCTTTACTAGAGGTCACCAAGCCCATGGCCAAGCAAGTGACCTGCATGTCATACCCCAGAAGGAAGGCGAGAGTCTGCGCAAGTACATACAAAGGTTCAGCCAGGTGCAGTACAACATCCCTGACGTTCACCCTGCCGTCATCATCAGCGCGTTCCATCAGAACGTGCGTAACCGCAAGATGCGTGAAGAACTGGCGATGACCAAGCTGAAAGATGTGGCATAACTCTATGTTCTCGCTGACAAAAGTGCCCGGGCTGAAGAGGGAAGGAAGTATCCCGGCGAAGGTGCCGGCACGGAAACCGACTCTTCAGATGACAATACTACCGCAACGGCGAAGAAGGGCCGGAACCGCAATAGGAAGCGCAAGGGTAAAGCTGTGCTTGCCGTCGAGGGATCTGATGACACCGGCTCCGCCAAGAAAACCAGGGCGGGTGACCCCAGCAAGGAAATTGCCGGGTGTGTCGCCTGCCGGGCCTTGGCAGCTGCCGAGAAGCCAGGAAACTCCGGCAAGCGATATTGCAAGATCCATCGCACCAAGGGCCATGATCTCCAGGACTGCCGACAGGTTGAGCTCCTTGTTGAAAAGCAGAGGGCTAAATATGAGAGGCGGGACAAGGAGAAGGGCCAGGATGGTGCTGAAGGGTCCGGCAAGAAGCGTGACGGCCAAGCAGGCCGTCGCGGCAAGGATAAGCAGGAGGAGAGGCCCGCCCGGGGCCGTGACAGAAGGCCCGAAGACGACGATCACGAGGAAGACGACGAGTCCGGCGACCAAGAATTTCAAAAAGCTACGGAGGCCATGTGCGTCGACGGCGGCGCCTCGCTGCATACTTCTCACCGCCAACTTAAACAGTGGGCGCGTGAGATTACAGCGGCGGAGCCGTCGTCCGGTGCCCCAAAGCCGCTGAAATTGTCCAGCACACCTATCATCTTTGACGCCGAGGATCACCCTGATCGCACTACTGCGGTCGGGTGCCTGCCATTGTTGGTTTCACCAACAATACGCAACCTCAAGGTGACAAAGATGCTAGTCGATGGCGGGGCCGGTCTGAACCTACTCTCGCCCACTGTGATCGAAAAGCTGCAAGTTCCTGATGGAGACCTCGAAGAGATGGGCACGTTTCAGGGGGTCAACCCAGGGAGAAGCCAACCAAAGAGGAAGGTCACGCTGCCCGTGACTTTTGGAAGTGATCTGAACTATAGGACAGAGAGGATTGTGTTCGATGTTGCCAAGATCCCCTTGCCCTACAACGGGAACCTTGGCCGCCCAGCGCTGGCCAAGTTCATGGCAGCATCACACTACGCCTACAACACCCTGAAGATGCCAGGACCTGTGATGATCATCACCATCCCCTCCGATAAGAAAGATGCGCTGATCTGCGCTGACCAACTATACCAGCAAGCGGTTGCAGTAGCTGCCGCTACGAGGGCACTTGCTCCTGCCACTGGAGCCCCGGGAGGGAAGAAGAAGAAGACCGTCGAGACCTCGGGCACCCACTCCGGCAAGCGCACCACTTCGGAGTGTTGTGCTCCCGTCGAGGACGTGCCAGAGAGCTCCACCGGAAAGAAGAAGACCAGTGAGACCTCAGACACCCACTCCGGTAAGCGCACCTCTTCGGAGTGTCGCGCTCCCGTCGAGGACGTGCCAGAGAGCTCCACCGGCAGAAACAAGAAGTCCAGGGCCACGCCGCCGGCAACCAAGAAGGTTTCCGTCAAGGAGGACGGCACAGGAGGACGCGCGTGTCACCTTCCTGCGGGCGAATGTCGACGTGTTTGCATGGCAAGCATCCGACATTCCCGGCGTTCCCAGGGAGGTGATTGAGCACCACCTTGCTGTCTATCCTCATGCGCGGCCCGTCAAGCAGAAGGTCAGGAAGCAAGCTCTGGAACGGCAAGAGTTCATCACAGAGGAGATCCGGAAATTGGAAGCCGCGGGTTTGGTAAGAGGAGTGCTCCATCCAACGTGGTTGGCCAATCCAGTGGTAGTGCACAAGGCAAATGGGAAGTGGAGGCTGTGTATTGATTACACAGATATCAATAAAGCTTGTCCCAAGGACCCCTTCCCGTTGTCGCGCATCGACCAGATTGTTGACTCCACGGCTGGGTGTGACCTGCTGTCATTCCTCGATGCCTACTCCGGCTACCACCAGATCTTCATGGCAAGAGAAGACGAAGAGAAGGCAGCATTCATCACCCCATGTGGTACGTACTATTTCGTACGAACGCCTTTCGGGTTGAAGAGTGCTGGCTCGACGTTTGCAAGGGCAGTCCAAATTGGTTTTGAACCCGAGCTCCATAGAAATATGGAGGCTTACATGGATGATATAGTGGTCAAAACCAAGAATAGGGCAACCCTTATACCGGATTTACAAGAAACATTTGTCAACCTATGCAAGATCAACCTCAAGCTGAACCCTGAGAAGTGCGTCTTCGGCATTCAGTCTGGCAAGCTTCTCGGGTTCTTTGTGTCGCAGCGTGGGATAGAGGTCAATACGGAAAAAAATTAAAGCTATAGAGCATATTGAAGCACCCAAACGGGTCAAGGACGTGCGTTGGCTTGCTGGCTGCATTGCCGCCATGAGCAGATTCATTTCCAAGTCTGTCGAGCGCGCCCTCCCCTTCTTCAAGATTTTGAAAAAGGCAGGGCCGATGGAGTGGACGCCAGAAGCTGAAGCAGCATTACAAGATTTGAAGAGGTATCTTTCCTCCATGCCAATACTAGTTGCGCCTAGGCCACAAGAACCGTTGCTGCTATACTTGGCGGCGATGAACCAGGTGGTCAGCGCCGCACTAGTGGCACAGAGAGAAATTGATGACGGGGTCATAGCAGCAACAAAGCCTGGTGCCAATGGCGCAGAGACGACACAGCCGGTTGGAGCGCAGCCAAGGAAGAAAATGATGCAGCACCCGGTCTAGTTTGTTAGCTCCCTCTTGCAGGGGGCTAGATCAAGGTACTCCGGCGTGCAAAAATTGCTCTTCGGCCTTCTTATGGCCTCGAGGAAGCTGCGTCATTACTTCCAGGCGCACGAGATCACTGTCGTCACTCGCCTCCCTCTACAATGGATATTGCACAATCTAGATGCAACGGAAAGAATTGTAGCGTGGGCGTTGGAGCTATCCAGCTTTGGCCTCAAGTTTGAAAGTACCTCGATGATTCAGAGCCGAGTCCTGGCAAAGTTCGTCGCATAATGGACCGCCACGCCTGATGAAGAAGTCCAAGAAACTGCTCTCCCCGGCAAAGAGGCGAGTTGCAACTGGATCATGTACTTTCATGGGGCTTTCTCCTTGCAGGGCGCCGGGGCTGGCGTACTGCTGGTCGCGCCCACTGGAGAGCGCCTCAAGTACGTGGTCCAGATGCACTTCCCCGGGGAGGTATTGATGGGCCTCGAACCCCTCGTTGATTACCCCAAGTGGAAGGTGTAAGATGCAGTAAGTAGAAGTGTTTTCCCCTAGCAAAGATGCCAAGGATCGAATCCCCAGAGACTCCTAGGTTCAACAAGTAGGTGTCAATTGCTAACGGCGCAATTAGCAATCAACGTGGACCTGCACACAGATACAAATAACTTTGCTCCCAACGAGTACAGAGAGGTTGTCAATCTCACCGGCCTTGTAGTTCACAAAAGGTTAAACGCAATATGATAGTAGTGATAGATAGTGTTTTGCAATAGTAAGTAAATAGCGAAAAGTAAATAGTGGATGTGATCAATGATGGTAATATGGACCGGAGTCTCATGATGTTCACTAGTGATGTCTCTCTCCCAAAAGATGATAAAACAGCTATGTGAGGTAAACAAATTACAGCTGGGCAATTGACAGGACCACGAACGCAAACCAATGCTGACTACATTGCAAGAAAGGTTGAGGTTCAAAGCATGGGCGGTACGCCAAAGTAAGTAGACCGAAATCCATCAATATCTACTACTAATCATCCACCTTGAGATATCTATCCAGAACATCTCGCTGGTATTAACTTGCGAGTCCCACCCATAGTGTAAACTCAATGCAACAGACAACTGCATTAAAAGAACTTTGCGTAAAGTAAACAATCCTTGCACCCGCGGGCACAAGCACCGTTGTTTTCCCCCTTGTGGCAACAGCACATCCCCTAGACTCATGTTTCTGTCACTCAAGCTAGTCATCGAGGGGCATGAACCCACAATCGAGCATAACGTTCCCTCTTGGAGTCACTAACTACTACTCGGCCAAAGCAATAAGTAACAACGGAGAACATGCAAGAATTACTTATGAACTAAAATATAAAAGAGGTGAATCAAATATTTTACTCAAGATCAATCTGAACATAATCTCATAATCCATCGGATCCCAGCAAACTCAACATAGCAACAGCATAAGGATTACATAGGTGCCTCGATCATGTAGGGCAGCTCACGATGACTAATTAGTGAAGCACAAGAACGGGAGGAGAACATCACATAGCTACTGGTCATGGACTCATGGTCCAAGGGAGACTACTCACGAGTCATCCGGGAGGCGTCCATGGTGGTGGAGAAGCTCCCGGTGGTGATCCTCCCCTCCGGCAGGGTGCCGGGAAGAGTTCTCCTGGTGCTCCTGATCTTGGAAGCGGCGGCGGCGGCGGAACAGAGATGGGATCACGAAAAGAGTTCCTGTTCTGAGGGTTTCGGAGGGTCCTTTAAATATATGCCAAAGTAGGGCACCGGGGGAGTCTTGGGGGGCCCAGGCGCTCCCCCGGCGCGGCCCAGGGGGGGCGCGCCCACAGGGCGCCTGGAGCCCATGTGCCCCCCCCCCAGGCTGCCCTTCGGACGCAGTGTTGTTTCCGGAACGCTGATTTTTTATATAATTTTTCTGGATTTTTCTGGGCAGTTCTCGAAACGTGAAAACCTGAAATACAAAAACAGCCGAAAACAGAAACTGGCACTGGGGTGCACTGGATTAGTAAGTTAGTCCAAATATGATCAAAAGTGTATGGATGTGTATGAATATCATAGCAATATCACCCAAAAGTGGCATGGAGCAAGCAGAAATTATAGATACGTTTTGGACGTATCAGGTATCAACGAACAACACTGCTGAGTACGAGGGGCTGCTTGCTGGCCTTAGGATCGCGGCAGACCTCGGAATCAAGAAGCTCATTGTCAGGGGCGACTCGCAACTTGTCGTCAAACAAGTCAACAAGGATTACCAGAGCCCGTTGATGAAGGCCTAAGTCGATGAAGTGAGAAAGTTGGAAGAGCGCTTTGATGGTATACAGGCGGAGCACGTTCCCCGAGCGGAGAACGACATCGCTGATTACCTGTCAAAGCGCGCTGCCCTCAAGCTACCTGTGGAACCAGGTACCTTTGTGCTTCAGCTTTCTCAGCCATCCGTTGATCCATCAACAGAGCAGAACAAGAGGAGGAAATCAGGGCCCGACAAGTACTTCCCCGCCGAGCTCCCCGGAGCCGCCGGCAAGGATGTTGCCGGAGACACTGAGCCCGCCACATGAAGGCTAACTCCAGCGGAGCATCAAGCTTTTGCCGTCGAGACAGCCGCTCCCTTGGCGGAGGAAATGCCTTTGGTCCTCGCCGTCGAGCCCCAGGCTCCAGCGTGGGCGCAGCATACCGTCCGATTCCTCCAGACTAGGGAACTTCCTGAGGAGCAGGAAGAAGCGGAGAAAGTAGCCCGTCGGTCTGCTATGTACGAGTTCATCGATGATGTCCTGTACAGAAGGAGACTGAACAGCGTGAAATTGAAGTGCATCCCTCGAGAGGAAGGACTGGAGCTGTTGGCAGAGATACATGGAGGCATATGTGGATCCCACATAGGATCGAGAGCCCTTGCCGGCAAGGCATTCCGGGAAGGCTTCTTCTGGACCACTGCCCTCCAGGATGTGACGGCACTGGTCACCAGGTGTGAAGCGTGCCAGTTCCATTCAAAGAAACTTCATCAATCAGCTCAAGTCCTTCAAACCATTCCTCTCTCCTGGCCCTTCTCGGTCTGGGGGCTCGACATACTGGGCCCTTTCCCTCGTGCTGTCGGGGGCTTTGAGTACTTGTACATTGCGATCGACAAGTTCACAAAGTGGCCAGAGGTGGAGGCAGTGAGGAAGGTCACAGCTCAGTCAGCCGTCAAGTTCTTCAAGGGACTAGTGTGCCGTTTTGGTGTACCCGACAGGATCATCATCGACAACGGCACGCAGTACACAAGCCGCACCTTCATGCAATATACCCAGGACCTCGGCAGCAAAGTCTGTTTCGCTTCCGTTGCTCACCCCCGGAGCAATGGTCAAGCTGAGAGGGCAAACGCTGAAGTGCTGCAAGGATTAAGGACAAAGACCTTTGACAGGCTGCACAAGAGCGGGAGGCGCTGGATTGATGAGTTGCCGGTGGTTCTTTGGTTAATCAGAACGATGCCAAATCGAGCCACCGGCCAGACACCCTTCGCCCTGATATACGGGGCAGAAGCAGTTCTCCCCACTGAACTCATATACGGGTCACCTCGAGTGCTCGCTTATGATGAGCTTGAGCAAGAGCAATTGCGGCAAGAGGACACAATGCTCCTTGAGGAAGATCGTCTTCGGGCGGCTGTGAGGGCAGCACGCTACCAGCAAGCCTTGTGCCGCTACCATAGCCGCAAGGTCCGTGCCCGAAGCTTTGAGTAAGGCGACCTTGTTCTACGACGCGTTCAATCGGCCAGGAATACGAACAAGTTGACGCCGAAGTGGGAAGGCCCTTATCGGGTAATACGAGTCACCAGGCCTGGCGCAGTCCGCCTGGAGACCGAAAATGCCATTCCGGTAAGCAATTCCTGGAACATTGAGCATCTTCGCAAGTTTTACCCATAAGGCGCGGCTTGCCGGCCCCCCCGGCAAGTCACCCTTTTGTACAAGCCTTGCCGGCAAGGCATGTGATACGTCCAAAACGTATCTATAATTTCTGCTTGCTCCATGCCTCTTTTGGGTGATATTGCTGTGATATTTATACACTTCCATACACTTTTGATCATATTTGGACTAACCTATTAACTCAGTGCACCCCAGTGCCAGTTTCTGTTTTCTGCTGTTTTTGTATTTCAGGTTTTCCCATTACGAGAACTGCCAGAAAAATCCCGGAAAAATTATATAAAAAATCAGCGTTCCAGAAGCTTCCCGGCACCCGAAGTACAGCCGGAGGGGGGCCACCAGGGCTCCAGGCGCCCTGGTGGCGCGGCCCCCCTCCTGGCCGCGCCGGGGGGGCGCCTGGGCCCCCCGAGCCTCCGCTGATGCCCCCCTTTGGCATATATTTATATCATGTCCCGAAACCCTCGAGACGGGAACACTTTTTCGCGATCTCATCTCTGTTCCGCCGCCGCCGCGCTTCCAAGATGATCTTTTGTTTCTGAGTAGCGATATAACTTCCATGCCTGATTCAATGTTGCTTTGTCGCTCTGCATGATTATGACCGCCATTGCTCTTTTAGTTGGTCGCTCCCAGTCTTTTGCTAACCTCCACCTGTACTAAGCGGACTGACTGCTTGTGCATCCAAATTCTTTTAAACCAGTTATGCCATATGAGTCCACCATACCTTCCTACATGGTATTTACCTGCCATTCCTAACGGAGACTTGCATGTACCATCTCGAAATTATTCAATGAAAAGCATTCCTATTTTGTGCCTCTGTTTTAAGTTCATGAGGAAGTAGTAGTTAATTCATGATCTTTTTAAGTTGGACAAGCTTCACCCCGGGATTGCATGTATAATGTGCAAACCCATAATACGAGAAGGAACTGGCATTGAGTGCGCCCGGCTCAAAAATAATATAACAAACAAACCCTCCTTCACGCTTTGTTCATGAGAAATCAGAAAACTTTGGCAGTGATAAACAAAGGAGATTAAGAGGATGTGATCGTCCTCATTCGGGAGCCGTTCCTCGAAACTTGTCCATCTCAAGAAGTGACTGAGTTGTCTTCTAGCATTCGTTGACGAAACATGCATAATCTAAAAAAATAATTATTATTATTACCTCTGTTTTTAAAACCAAGAGCTCTGGTACATGTTTTGTCTTTGTTTCCGACTACGGGTTTTCAACCTTGCCAACAAAAGCCATGGTTCGAGAGTCTCCACCTTCTTTTAAAAGCACCAACTACTGAGAGCATGATTGTCATTCTGAGTGTAATGTGCATTGTCCCAAAGTAGCATTGTCTTTTGCATGATTGTGATATCGTTTATTTTGAAATGATTGTATCTAGTCATCACTTAAACCTTGGAGGTGCCACTGCATTTATGTTTTGCATCACTAAAGGGGGCAAGCGAGATATCACTTTATCATATTTGCACACCATGCTCATTGGAAACCTATTTGATGTTTCAGTATCATATTGTAAAACTTTCAGTTCTTTGTGATTTTCTCATGAGGCAACTTAATTACTACAGATTCATTGTCTCAGCAAGCTTTTGTCATAAGACTATGAAAAGTCCTATATGGTTAATAGCATGTCACCGCAGAAATTATTCTTGTTATCATTTACCTACTCGAGGACGAGCAGGAATTAAGCTTGGGGATGTTGATACGTCCAAAACGTATCTATAATTTATGCTTGCTCCATGCCTCTTTTGGGTGATATTGCTATGATATTTATACACTTCCATACACTTTTGATCATATTTGGACTAACCTATTAACTCAGTGCACCCCAGTGCCAGTTTCTATTTTCTGCTGTTTTTGTATTTCAGGTTTTCCCATTACGAGAACTGCCAGAAAAATCCCGGAAAAATTATATAAAAAATCAGCGTTCCAGAAGCTTCCCGGCACCCGAAGTACAGTCGGAGGGGGGCCACCAGGGCTCCAGGCGCCCTGGTGGCGCGGCCCCCCTCCTGGACGCGCCGGGGGGCGCCTGGGCCCCCCGAGCCTCCGCTGATGCCCCCCTTTGGCATATATTTATATCGTGTCCCGAAACCCTCGAGACAGGAACCCTTTTTCGCGATCTCATCTCTGTTCCGCCGCCGCCGCGCTTCCAAGATCGGGAGCACCAGGAGAACTCTTCCCGGCACCCTGCCGGAGGGGAGGATCACCACCGGGAGCTTCTCCACCACCATGGACGCCTCCCGGATGAGTTGTGAGTAGTCTCCCTTGGACCATGGGTCCATGACCAGTAGCTATGTGATGTTCTCCTCCCGTTCATGTGCTTCACTAATTAGTCCTTGTGAGCTGCCCTACATGATCGAGGCACATATGTAATCCTTATGCTGTTGCTATGATGAGTTTGCTGGGATCCGATGGATTGTGAGATTATGTTCATATTGTGTTTGAGTAATATATTTGATTCACCTCTTTTATATTTATGTTCGTAAGTAATTCTTCCATGTTCTTCGTTGTTATTTATTGCTTTGGCCAAGTAGTAGGTAGTGACTCCAAGAGGGAACGTTATGCTTGATTGTGGGTTCATGCCCCTCGATGACTAGCTTGAGTGACAGAAACATGAGTCTAGGGGATGTGCTGTTGCCACAAGGGGGAAAACAACGGTGCTTGTGCCCGCGGGTGCAAGGATTGTTTACTTTACGCAAAGTTCTTTTAATGCAGTTGTCTGTTGCTTTGAGTTTACACTATGGGTGGGACTCGCAACTTAATACCAGCGAGATGTTCTGGATAGATATCTCAAGGTGGATGATTAGTAGTAGATGCAGATGGATTTCGGTCTACTTGCCTTGGTGTACCGCCCATGCTTTGAACCTCTACCTTTCTTGCAACTTAGTCAGCATTGGTTTGCGCACATGGTCCTGTCAATTGCCTAGCTGTAATTCGTTTACCTCACATAGCTGTTTTATCGTCTTTTGGGAGAGAGACATCACTAGTGAACATCATGGGACCCCAGTCCATATTACCATTATTGATCACATCCGCTATTTACTTTCCGCTTTTTACTTACTATTGCAGCAATACCTATCACTATTATCACTTGCGTTTGATCCTTTGTAAACGACAAGGCCGGAGGGATTGACAACCTCTCTGTACTCGTTGGGAGCAAAGTTATTTGTATCTGTGTGCAGGTCCACGTTGATTGCTAATATCTGGCGCCATTAGCAGTTGACACCTTCTTGTTGAAACTGGGAGTCTCAGGGAAATCGATCCTTGGTATCTTTGCCAAGGGAAAACTTCCGCTACACTGCATCTCAAACCTTCCACTTGGGGTAACCAACGAGGGGCGAGAAGCCATCAAGCAAAGTTTTCTGGCGCCGTTGCCGGGGACTCCACTCTTCAGGATAGGGGAGTTGTATGCTATCTTTTACCTTTGCTTTTTAGTCTTGTTAGTTTACCTTTCAGTTTTTTAGCTTTACTATCTTTTATCGAAAATCACAAAAATAGTTATCTCATTCTTTAGTTGTCATTATGTCGGGTCCTTTTGTCTTTGACGAGGCAGAAGTTCTCACCTTTAAACAAAGAGGTGGGGAAAGTTTGAAAGATGCTTGGTATAGAATTAATGATTCTCAAAAAAGAGCCACCAAGAAGCAACCTACTACTATCCTGCTTAGAAATTTTTATGTTGGAATTACTTCTTGGAATAGGTTTATTCTAGATACTGCTATCAATGGGAATTTCCTAGAGGCCCCAGTTTGGGAGTCTCTTAGTATTATTGAAAATCTTGTTGGGAATCCCCCTGTTGTTGGCATTCAAGAGGACATCACCCTAGCTCACATTATGAAAAAACTTGAAAAGATAGAGCTAGAGATGCCAAACATTAATAAGATAAATGAGTTGGATCGTAAGATCCAAGGGAATTTGAATAGGCTTGATAGCTCCATGCATAAAATTTTCAAAACTTTGGAGACCATCAAATCCCATGACTTGGACTCTTCTAGGATAGACAAGATTGAGGAAATTTTTGATACTCTAGGAACTACTTTCTCCTCAATCAAAACCAAAAAGGTAGAAACTCCGGCAAAGAAGGAGCCTAAGTTCGTTCACGTTCCAAAGGCTCCCCTTTCTAAAAGTAATCCATCTATTGCCAAAGGGGTTGAAACTGTAAAGACTTTGGAAGAAACACCTCTCTTTGATGAATTTATAAATGAATCTTCCCTTGACTTTTATCCTTTTGGTCTTCTCCCTAGAAGTATCTCTATGAGGCCTTTATTTGAAAGTCCTCTTAAGACTAGTTGTATTATTGAAGAGCTTTTTGATGATCTTGATGATGGTTCAATTGATACAACTTGACCTCTATGCATTATGCCTAGCTTAAAGGCATAAAAGAAAGCGCTTTTGGGAGGCAGCCCACATGAATAAATTTTTATTTTGCTTTTGTTGTGTCTTGATGTTGTTACTACAGTAGCATCATCATTGTATCTTTGCTTTTCAACTTTGTGCCAAGTGTAGCCTCTGATTGCAAGAAAGTTCAAAAGTTGTGACGTGCTGTCCAGGAAACAGTTTATGTCCTTGGATAGAAAAAATTCGTATAAAATCACCAGATCATCTTTTTGGTTTGAATGTTTTCGACAGCGTGCTCTATATAATTGTCTTTCGTGCATCTGTTCTGAGTTTTTTTATTAGAGTTGCAGAAGTGCCCCGAAAAAATCATTTACTACCTGCTGTTCTGTTTTTCACAGATTCTGTCCTGTTTTGCCTTTCCCTCATTTTGCAAACCTAGAGCTTGCTTTTTCTTTGCAAAAACCTTTTGGCAATCTTGAGAAACAGTAGACCTTCAAGAATATCCTTATTTCCAGCAAGTAACAATTATTTTATTATGGGTACTAACCTCGCTAATCAGATTATGATGAGTTATGTATGAAGGGAGTTTTCAAGTGTGCGAGGGAAGATGATAAAAAGATCCAGGAGTGTCAAACGCTCAAGCTTGGGGATGCCCCCGTGCACCCCCAAGAAATATTCAAGGAGACTCAAGCGTCTAAGCTTGGGGATGCCCCCGTGCATCCCCTTCTCCATCAACATTATCAGTTCGTCTTTCGTTCCACTATATTTTTATCACTTCATGTGTTATGTGCTATGCTTGGAGCGTCTTGCTTTTAGTTTTCCTTTTTAGTTTTCTTTAGCTTTTCATAACGAGTCGGAACTCAGCTTTCTTTATGTGGGAGAGAAACACGCTCCACTTCTACCTAGAACATAACATAGAATTTTCATGTTTATCTTTGCTGTGTGTGTTCTTTGTCTTTCAATAGCTACTATCGTGCTTAGCTCTTAGTATTCATGCTTATCTTTTTAAAGAGCTTTTGTTTAGTTGGTTGCTTGAACTCTCTTTAGTTATCATACTTATCTTATTAAGAGAGTTTGCTTCCGTTGCATTGGTTGATATGTCTATGATAAAGATGCTACGTGCATAATGGTGCTTAGTAGTTCATGTTTTCTTATGGTTAGTCTCAAATAGCTGGGGGGGTTCCCAATGTGTTATTGGAGTACCAACATGATTTGTTTGCCTATGATGTGGTATGGTTTAGTAATATCTTCCTTCGAGAATTTACTTTGATTGACTTGGCGTATGCTCACGCATATTTAAGACTGTAAAGAAAGTCTGTCAAGCCTTGATGATCTTTTGTTTCTGAGTAGCGATATAACTTCCATGCTTGATTCAATGTTGCTTTGTCGCTCTGCATGATTATGACCGTCATTGCTCTTTTAGTTGGTCGCTCCCAGTCTTTTGCTAACCTCCACCTGTACTAAGCGGACTGACTGCTTGTGCATCCAAATTCTTTTAAACCAGTTATGCCATATGAGTCCACCATACCTTCCTACATGGTATTTACCTGCCATTCCTAACGGAGACTTGCATGTACCATCTCGAAATTATTCAATGAAAAGCATTCCTATTTTGTGCCTCTGTTTTAAGTTCATGAGGAAGTAGTAGTTAATTCATGATCTTTTTAAGTTGGACAAGCTTCACCCCGGGATTGCATGTATAATGTGCAAACCCATAATACGAGAAGGAACTGGCATTGAGTGCGCCCGGCTCAAAAATAATATAACAAACAAACCCTCCTTCACGCTTTGTTCATGAGAAATCAGAAAACTTTGGCAGTGATAAACAAAGGAGATTAAGAGGATGTGATCGTCCTCATTCGGGAGCCGTTCCTCGAAACTTGTCCATCTCAAGAAGTGACTGAGTTGTCTTCTAGCATTCGTTGACGAAACATGCATAAGCTAAAAAAATAATTATTATTATTACCTCTGTTTTTAAAACCAAGAGCTCTGGTACATGTTTTGTCTTTGTTTCCGACTACGGGTTTTCAACCTTGCCAACAAAAGCCATGGTTCGAGAGTCTCCACCTTCTTTTAAAAGCACCAACTACTGAGAGCATGATTGTCATTCTGAGTGTAATGTGCATTGTCCCAAAGTAGCATTGTCTTTTGCATGATTGTGATATCGTTTATTTTGAAATGATTGTATCTAGTCATCACTTAAACCTTGGAGGTGCCCCTGCATTTATGTTTTGCATCACTAAAGGGGGCAAGCGAGATATCACTTTATCATATTTGCACACCATGCTCATTGCAAACCTATTTGATGTTTCAGTATCATATTGTAAAACTTTCAGTTCTTTGTGATTTTCTCATGAGGCAACTTAATTACTACAGATTCATTGTCTCAGCAAGCTTTTTTCATAAGACTATGAAAAGTCCTATATGGTTAACAGCATGTCACCGCAGAAATTATTCTTGTTATCATTTACCTACTCGAGGACGAGCAGGAATTAAGCTTGGGGATGTTGATACGTCCAAAACGTATCTATAATTTATGCTTGCTCCATGCCTCTTTTGGGTGATATTGCTATGATATTTATACACTTCCATACACTTTTGATCATATTTGGACTAACCTATTAACTCAGTGCACCCCAGTGCCAGTTTCTGTTTTCTGCCGTTTTTGTATTTCAGGTTTTCCCATTACGAGAACTGCCAGAAAAATCCCGGAAAATTTATATAAAAAATCAGCATTCCAGAAGCTTCCCGGCACCCGAAGTACAGTCGGAGGGGGGCCACCAGGGCTCCAGGCGCCCTGGTGGCGCGGCCCCCCTCCTGGCCGCGCCGGGGGGCGCCTGGGCCCCCCGAGCCTCCGCTGATGCCCCCCTTTGGCATATATTATATCGTGTCCCGAAACCCTCGAGACGGGAACCCTTTTTCGCGATCTCATCTCTGTTCCGCCGCCGCCACGCTTCCAAGATCGGGAGCACCAGGAGAACTCTTCCCGGCACCCTGCCGGAGGGGAGGATCACCACCGGGAGCTTCTCCACCACCATGGACGCCTCCCGGATGAGTTGTGAGTAGTCTCCCTTGGACCATGGGTCCATGACCAGTAGCTATGTGATGTTCTCCTCCCGTTCATGTGCTTCACTAATTAGTCCTTGTGAGCTGCCCTACATGATCGAGGCACATATGTAATCGTTATGCTGTTGCTATGATGAGTTTGCTGGGATCCGATGGATTGTGAGATTATGTTCATATTGTGTTTGAGTAATATATTTGATTCACCTCTTTTATATTTATGTTCGTAAGTAATTCTTCCATGTTCTTCGTTGTTATTTATTGCTTTGGCCAAGTAGTAGGTAGTGACTCCAAGAGGGAACGTTATGCTTGATTGTGGGTTCATGCCCCTCGATGACTAGCTTGAGTGACAGAAACATGAGTCTAGGGGATGTGCTGTTGCCATAAGGGGGAAAACAACGGTGCTTGTGCCCGCGGGTGCAAGGATTGTTTACTTTACGCAAAGTTCTTTTAATGCAGTTGTCTGTTGCTTTGAGTTTACACTATGGGTGGGACTCGCAACTTAATACCAGCGAGATGTTCTGGATAGATATCTCAAGGTGGATGATTAGTAGTAGATGCAGATGGATTTCGGTCTACTTGCCTTGGTGTACCGCCCATGCTTTGAACCTCTACCTTTCTTGCAACTTAGTCAGCATTGGTTTGCGCACATGGTCCTGTCAATTGCCCAGCTGTAATTCGTTTACCTCACATAACTGTTTTATCGTCTTTTGGGAGAGAGACATCACTAGTGAACATCATGGGACCCCGGTCCATATTACCATTATTGATCACATCCGCTATTTACTTTCCGCTTTTTACTTACTATTGCAGCAATACCTATCACTATTATCACTTGCGGTTGACCCTTTGTAAACGACAAGGCCGGAGGGATTGACAACCTCTCTGTACTCGTTGGGAGCAAAGTTATTTGTATCTGTGTGCAGGTCCACGTTGATTGCTAATATCTGGCGCCGTTAGCAGTTGACACCTTCTTGTTGAAACTGGGAGTCTCAGGGAAATCGATCCTTGGTATCTTTGCCAAGGGAAAACTTCCGCTACACTGCATCTCAAACCTTCCACTTGGGGTAACCAACGAGGGGCGAGAAGCCATCAGCATGTAACCCTTTGTACAAAGCCAGGCGCAGACCCTGAGCATAAATAAATGAAGCGCTGGCGCCCTAAGTTATAGCATGCATGCTGAGTCGAGTCTCGGCCTTGGTTAGGGTTGATAGTGCTTAGCGGCGGCTAACCCCTAGCTTAGAGGTCGAGTTTGCATCTCTTTGTCTTTCCTCTATCTCCTTTGGTTCACAGGATGCACGGACATCCTTGCCGAGGCCACTTGGGGAGAAGAAAGAGGAACAAATCAGCATCAAGGCCCCGACAAGCTAGTGTTGCCAGGGGCTACAAGAGCAAAGATTCGCCCACGGCGAACCAGGGTTGCCAGGGGCTGCGGCTTCAGATAAGTTCTTCGTCCCTTATCATGCATTCCGTTATGGACTGAGGTATGTGAAACCTCGTTCTTTTCCTTAAGCTAACGTGCTCCCATAACTCTAGGCCCTAGGGCTCGTCCCTGGGACTAAGTTTGGTCGTAGTCGCGGCGGCAAAAAGGTGAGACGAGGAGCCTAAGACCACTTCATCCTTGCCTCCGCCAAGGGCGTGAGAAAGGTCGAGCGAAGTAGGAAGACGGCAAGGCCTGTTGCCGGGCAATAAAATGTTTATCTTAGGGATATCATGGATTTATTCCCTGTTGTGGGTTCTACCTGCGAACAAATGATCCGGCAAACATTCCTTTTTCATTAAAAACATTCCATTCAGGTACAGTCCATAGGGAATGAAAAACATGAACAAGGAGATTACAAGTTTTAAACTTAACAGATGCCCGAAGGCTTACAAACTAAAAAGAGATAAGATGCCCGTAATGCCTTTCTTGTCCCTCTCCTCAGGAGGTAGGTCAAGGAGGCGAGAAGGGCAAAAGGGGCGCCTAGGCGAGCTACGGGTGGCAGAAGACACCAAGAGGACATCTCGGTGGCCGCCTGAGGGCTGGATGGTGATGACGGCGCCGGAGGCAGAGCTCGAAGATGAGGCGGCAGGACGTCAGTACGCGTCGAAGGCGTCGGTGTCCGCGTACTCCGACATGACAACCTAGCCGTCCGCCTTCTTCCTCTTCCTCTTCCGCAGCCTCCCTACGCCAGCCGCCAAGGAGACGGCCCCGAGAAGTTCAAGGAGCCGGCGACGCGGATGATGGGGTCGCCGGTGCCACCAGGAGCGGCACCCGACACCTAGTCGGACCTGTCATTCTGCCGTCCACCGCCCTCGTCGTTGCTGCTGATGGGCCTCGAACCCCTCGTTGGTTACCCCAAGTGGAAGGTGTAAGATGCAGTATTGTAGAAGTGTTTTCCCTTAGCAAAGATGCCAAGGATCGAATCCTCGGAGACTCCTAGGTTCAACAAGTAGGTGTCAATTGCTACGGCGCCAGATTAGTAGCAATCAACGTGGACCTGCACACAGATACAAATAACTTTGCTCCCAACGAGTACAGAGAGGTTGTCAATCCCTCCGGCCTTGGAGTTCACAAAGGATTAAAAGCAATGATAGTAGTGATAGATAGTGTTTTGCAATAGTAAATAATAACGGAAAGTAAATAGTGGATGTGATCAATGATGGTAATATGGACCGGAGTCTCATGATGTTCACTAGTGATGTCTCTCTCCCAAAAGACGATAAAACAGCTATGTGAGGTAAACAAATTACAGCTGGGCAATTGACAGGACCACGAACGCAAACCAATGCTGACTACATTGCAAGAAAGGTTGAGGTTCAAAGCATGGGCGGTACGCCAAAGTAAGTAGACCGAAATCCATCAATATCTACTACTAATCATCCACCTTGAGATATCTATCCAGAACATCTCGCTGGTATTAAGTTGCGAGTCCCACCCATAGTGTAAACTCGATGCAACAGACAACTGCATTAAAAGAACTTTGCGTAAAGTAAACAATCCTTGCACCCGCGGGCACAAGCACCGTTGTTTTCCCCCTTGTGGCAACAGCACATCCCCTAGAGTCATGTTTCTGTCACTCAAGCTAGTCATCGAGGGGCATGAACCCACAATCAAGCATACCGTTCCCTCTTGGAGTCACTACCTATTACTCGGCCAAAGCAATAAATAACAACGGAGAACATGCAAGAATTACTTATGAACAAAAATATAAAAGAGGTGAATCAAATATATTACTCAAGATCAATCTGAACATAATCTCATAATCCATCGGATCCCAGCAAACTCAACATAGCAACAGCATAAGGATTACATAGGTGCCTCGATCATGTAGGGAAGCTCATGAGGACTAATTAGTGAAGCACAAGAACGGGAGGAGAACATCACATAGCTACTGGTCATGGACTCATGGTCCAAGGGAGACTACTCACGAGTCATCCGAGAAGCGTCCATAGTGGTGGAGAAGCTCCCGGTGGTGATCCTCCCCTCCGGCAGGGTGCCGGGAAGAGTTCTCCTGGTGCTCCCGATCTTGGAAGCGGCGGCGGCGGCGGAACAGAGATGGGATCGCGAAAAGAGTTTCTCTTCTGAGGGTTTCGGAGGACCCTTTAAATATATGCCAAAGTAGGGCATCAGGGGAGCTTCGGGGGGCCCAGGCGCCCCCCCGGCGCGGCCCAGGGGGGGCGCGCCGCCAGGGCGCCTGGAGCCCTGGTGCCCCCCCCCCCAGGCTGCCCTTCGGACGCAGAGTTGTTTCCGGAACGCTGATTTTTTATATAATTTTTCTGGATTTTTCTGGGCAGTTCTCGAAACGTGAAAACCTGAAATACAAAAGCAGCCGAAAACAGAAACTGGCACTGGGGTGCACTGGATTAGTAAGTTAGTCCAAATATGATCAAAAGTGTATGGAAGTGTATGAATATCATAGCAATATCACCCAAAAGTGGCATGGAGCAAGCAGAAATTATAGATACGTTTTAGACGTATCAACATCCCCAAGCTTAATTCCTGCTCGTCCTCGAGTAGGTAAATGATAACAAGAATAATTTCTGTGGTGACATGCTATTAACCATATAGGACTTTTCATAGTCATATGACAAAAGCTTACTGAGACAATGATTCTATAGTAATTTAGTTGCCTCAAGAGAAAATCACAAATGACTGAAAGTTTTACAACATGACATTGAAGCATCAAATAGATTTGCAATGAACATGATGTGCAAATATGATAAAGTGATATCTAGCTTGCCCCCTTTAGTGAAGCAAAACATAAATATAGGGGCACCTTCAAGGTTTAAGTGATGACTAGATACAATGATTTCAGAACTAACGATATCACAATCATGCAAAAGACAATGCTACTTTGGGACAATGCACATTACACTTAGAATGACAATCATGCACTCAGTAGTTGGTGCTTCAACATAAAAGTAAAAGAAAGGTTAAGTGCTAGAGCTTTTTATTTTGAAAACATGGAAGCAATTATGTCAACGGTAGTAGTACTTCATATGTGTCATGCATAAGACATCCTATAAGTTGCAAGCCTCATGCATCGTATACCAATAGTGCTCGCTCCTTGTCCTAATTAGCTCGGATCTCCATGGGTTATCATTGTATTACATATGTTTCAACCAAGTGTCACAAAGGGGTACCTCTATGCCACCTGTACAAAGGTCCAAGGAGATAAATCGCATTTGATTTCTCGTTTTTGATAGATCTCAACTTGAGGACATCCATACCGGGACAACATAGAAAATAGATGATGGACTCCCCTTCAATGCATAAGCATATTCTCATATGAGATTGAGGATTAAGGTCTAATCTAAAACTTCCACCATGATGCATGGCTTTGGTTGGCGGCCCAATGTTCTTCTCTAACAATATGCATATTAATACAACCCACGGCAAATCACCCTTACTTCAGACAAGACGAACATGCATAGCAACTCACATGATATTCAACAAAAGTGTGACAGTTGATGGTGTCCCCAGAAACATGGTTACCGCTCAGCAAGCAACTTATAAGAAATAAGATACATAAGCAACATATTCTTTACCACAATAGTTTTTAGGCTACTTTCCCATGAGCTATGTATTGCATGGTTAGTTTGCTTAGTACAGGTGGAGGTTAGCAAAAAGACTGGGAGCGACCAACTAAGAGAGCAATGACGGTCATAATCATGCAGAGCGACAAAGCAATATTGAATCGGGCATGGTAGTTATATCGCTACTTAGAAATAAAAGATCATCAAGGCTTGACAGACTTTCTTTACAGTCTTGAATATGCGTGAGCATACGCCAAGTCCATCAAAATAAATTCTCGAAGGAAGATATTACTAAACCATACCACATCATAGGCAAACAAATCATGTTGGTACTCCAATAACACATTGGGAACCCCCCAGCTATTTGAGATTAACCATAAGAAAACCTGAACTACTAAGCACCATCATGCAAGTAGCATCTTTATCATAGACACATTAACCAGTGCAACGGAAGCAAACTCTCTTAATAAGGTGAGCATGGTAATTAAAGAGAGTTCAAGCAACCAACTAAACAAAAGCTCTTTGAAAAGATAGGCATGAATACTAAGAGCAGAGCATGGTAGTAGCTATTAAAAGACAAAGAACACACACAGCATAGATAGACATAAAAATTCTATGTTATGTTCTAGGTAGAAGTGGAGCGTGTTTCTCTCCCACATAAAGGAATGCTGAGTTCCGACTCGTTATGAAAAACTAAAAAGAAAACTAAAAGCAAGACGCTCCAAGCATAGCACATAACACATGAAGTGATAAAAATATAGCGAAACGAAAGACGAACTGATAATGTTGATGGAGAAGGGGATGCACGGGGGCATCCCCAAGCTTAGACGCTTGAGTCTCCTTGAATATTTCTTGGGGGTGCACGGGGGCATCCCCAAGCTTGAGCGCTTGACACTCCTGAATCTTTTTATCATCTTCCCTCGCACACTTGAAAACTCCCTTCATACATAACTCATCATAATCTGATTAGCGAGGTTAGTACCCTTAATAAAATAATTATACCTTGCTGGAAATAAGAATATTCTTGAAGTTCTACTGTTTCTCAAGATTGCCAAAAGGTTTTTGCAAAGAAAAAGCAAGTTCTTGATTTGCAAAGTGAAGGTAAGGCAAAACAGGACAGAATCTGTGAAAAACAGAACAGCAGGCAGTAATTGATCTGTTCGGGATACTTCTGCAACTCAAATCAAAAAACTAAGAAAAAACGCACGAAAGAAAATTATATAGAGAACGCTGTCGAAAAAATTCAGACCAAAAAGATGATCTGGTGATTTTATACGAATTTTTCTATCCAAGGACAGAATCTGTTTCCTTGACAGCACCTCACAACTTTTGAACTTTCTAGCAATCGGAGGCTATACTTGGCACAAATATGAAAAGCAAAGATACAATGATGATGCTACAGCAGTAAACAACATCAAGACACAACAAAAGCAAAAAATTTATTCATGTGGGCTGCCTCCCAAAAGCGCTTTCTTTTATGCCTTTAAGCTAGGCATAATGCATTGATCAAGTTTTATCAAGAGTAAAAGAATAACTAGCCCGTACAACGGACTCAAAAGGTAACTTGATCTTCTTTCGAGGGAAGTGTTCCATCCCTTTCTTGAGAGGAAACTGAAATTTTATATTACCCTCTTTCATGTCAATGACAGCACCAACGGTGCGCAAAAAGGGACGTCCCAAAATAATTGGACATGAAGGATCACATTCAATATCCATAATAGTGAAATCAACGGGCACATAATTATCATTGACAATAAGAAGAACATCGTCGATCCTCCCCAAAGGTTTCTTTATGGAAGAATCAACGAGACGAACACCAAAAGAACAAGAATCATAAGGTTTCAATTTAAGCATATCATACATTCTTTTGGGCATAACAGAGGTACTAGCACCAACATCACATAATGCATAACAAGAGAAGTCATTCAAATTAATTTTTATCATAGGATCCCAACCATCTTCTAGCTTTCTAGGTATGGAGGCTTCTACTCTAAGTTTCTCCTCCCTAGCTTTGATAAGAGCATTAGTGACATGCTCTGTGAAGGCAAGATTAAGCGTGCTAGTGTGGGGATCTTTTGCCATTCCTTGTAGAAAGGTGACAACTTCTGAAATACTACAATTATCAAAATCAATTTTATCATTAGTGGGCAGAATTGTAGTGTCATCCTCTTTGTTTAATTCGCTCTCTATTATAAGAGTTTGAACATCTTCCCAAGTTTGGGGAAGCTTAGGAGCAATTTTAAACTGAGGCTCATACTCTTTTCCTGGAAGACCATGCCATGGGCATAACCCTCCGTCAAGACTAATATAATCACAAGGTTTATTACTTTTGTAAATCCCGACAGTGGTAATTGGGGTAATGGAAGAAGGGGTGTACTCCTCCCATTTAGTGTTTTTTGTAGAACCCATAATAGCAAGCAAGCAATATAACTATTTTTGTGATTTTCGATAAAAGGAACTAAAGCAAAAACGAAAGGTAAACTAACAAGACTAAAAAACAAAGGTAAAATATAGCATGCAACTCCCCTATCCTGAAGAGTGGAGTCCCCGGCAACGGCGCCAGAAAATACTCCTTGATGGGCCTCGAACCCCTCGTTGGTTACCCCAAGTGGAAGGTGTAAGATGCAGTATTGTAGAAGTGTTTTCCCTTAGCAAAGATGCCAAGGATCGAATCCCCAGAGACTCCTAGGTTCAACAAGTAGGTGTCAATTGCTACGGCGCCAGATTAGTAGCAATCAACGTGGACCTGCACACAGATACAAATAACTTTGCTCCCAACGAGTACAGAGAGGTTGTCAATCCCTCCGGCCTTGTAGTTCACAAAGGATTAAAAGCAATGATAGTAGGGGTAGATAGTGTTTTGCAATAGTAAATAATAACGGAAAGTAAATAGTGGATGTGATCAATGATGGTAATATGGACCGGAGTCTCATGATGTTCACTAGTGATGTCTCTCTCCCAAAAGACGATAAAACAGCTATGTGAGGTAAACAAATTACAGCTGGGCAATTGACAGGACCATGAACGCAAACCGATGCTGACTACATTACAAGAAAGGTTGAGGTTCAAAGCATGGGCGGTACGCCAAAGTAAGTAGACCGAAATCCATCAATATCTACTACTAATCATCCACCTTGAGATATCTATCCAGAACATCTCGCTGGTATTAAGTTGCGAGTCCCACCCATAGTGTAAACTCAATGCAACAGACAACTACATTAAAAGAACTTTGCGTAAAGTAAACAATCCTTGCACCCGCGGGCACAAGCACCGTTGTTTTCCTCCTTGTGGCAACAGCACATCCCCTAGACTCATGTTTCTGTCACTCAAGCTAGTCATCGAGGGGCATGAACCCACAATCAAGCATAACGTTCCCTCTTGGAGTCACTACCTATTACTCGGCCAAACAATAAATAACAACGGAGAACATGCAAGAATTACTTATGAACAAAAATATAAAAGAGGTGAATCAAATATATTACTCAAGATCAATCTGAACATAATCTCATAATCCATCGGATCCCAGCAAACTCAACATAGCAACAGCATAAGGATTACATAGGTGCCTCGATCATGTAGGGCAGCTCACGAGGACTAATTAGTGAAGCACAAGAACGGGAGGAGAACATCACATAGCTACTGGTCATGGACTCATGGTCCAAGGGAGACTACTCACGAGTCATCTGGGAGGCGTTCATGGTGGTGGAGAAGCTCCCGGTGGTGATCCTCCCCTCCGGCAGGGTGCCGGGAAGAGTTCTCCTGGTGCTCCCGATCTTGGAAGCGGCGGCGGCGGCGGAACAGAGATGGGATCGCGAAAAGAGTTTCCCTTCTGAGGGTTTCGGAGGACCCTTTAAATATATGCCAAAGTAGGGCATCGGGGGAGCTTCGGGGGGCCCAGCCCC